>JARFIW010000668.1:4612692-5212692 GCA_036346225.1 Platerodrilus igneus
AACAAAAAAACGACAATATCCATGAATTAATCATCATAGAACTACCATACTAAAAGTGTAGAACCTATAAATGAATATCAGAATGAAGCCACTTACATTGTTTCTTTAATATTACTCTGCTTGTGTGTCCCTCACGTTTCATTACCTAAAAATTATATTCTCACATTGTAATGTCATTAACTTTAAATACTCATAAATAAAAGACTTGTTGCCTTCAACCAAAAATATAATTTAAAGTAATTCTTTTCTTTCTTTCCAATATATATATATATATATATATATATATATATATATATATATGCTGCGGATCGTGCAAGCCCCAACGTTGGACCGTCATAAGAATGCAGTGTATCATAGACTTATTGATCTGACATCACCAGCGTCACCAACCTATTTTCAAAAAAAACATAAAATTTTATAAAAATATTCCTTACCCGGATTCTTCTGCTGCAACAAAATATCTTCAGCAGCTTCCCTGGTTAGCTCAGCTGTGCCTCTTCATGGATACCTAAATTTTCAATCATTCTTCCTTCCCATTCAAACACCATTCAATAAAATCACAAAATAATACAACAATCATACAATTTTTATTTACTGCTATTTACAAAATTATTCACAGATATGTACATTTTTGGTACTCTAGTTACCATTCAATAAGTGCGATTTTTGTAGCGTTCTTGTTTTAAAATTTTAATTGTAAACACATTTAAAACAATAGGAATAAATGGGCCCCAAATAATTCCCTATTTTTATTATTGCACACTAGAGTATGGTGAGCTCATAATAACCCAGTTTATTAATGTATGCTTTTCACCTAGCATAAAATTACCACAAAATTAATAACCCATGTACCCTTAACAATCTAATTTAAATTCGTATTAAAGTTTAGTAAACTTTACATACACCTTTTTTTTGTTTAACATTTAAAATACCCTCATCATAGTTAAGTACACGTATCTTTTCCAATACGTTAAAAAAAACATAACTAACCTCCAAAGTTCACTCACACATCACAAATAATTCCAAAAGTTTATCAACTAACAGCAAATTCAAATGAGTTACCTGGAAAATGCTTCGAGACTCCATTTCCTACGATGACGCTATCCAGAACCCCTTTGCCTCGACTGACTATGCGCTCTGCTGCACTAGATATTTATAGATGATTACTCAGTCTACACTGAGTTCCGAGCTACATTTTGTTTAATTCTCTCTCGACCCTACCTAACTGATCCTTACATGAGTCCGTTACTTCTGTCATTTTAGCATTAATCTCGTCCTCACAGAAAATCCTTACCTCTGTCCTTAATTGTCCCATTTCCTGATTTAAACCTCTAATATCACGCTCATTTTTATCAACCCTATTTTCTACTTCCCCCATTTTCACTGTTAAGCTATTTTAAAAGTCAGAAAATTCCCTGGTAGATTTTCTATTTTATCTCCTAATTCCTGGCTTAATTGGTCAAATTTTCGATTCGATTCTGCACTCATTTGCTCCACTCTTTTCTTTGATTCTTCGCCCATTTTTCTAATCTTCTCAAACTTCCTATTAGATTCTTCATTCATCCTCTCTAGCATTTTCAAAATTAATTCATTTCCAGCTTCTCCCAATTCCGTTTTCAACTGATCTCTTCTACCTCCAGCTTCCTCCATTTTTCTTGCTTTATCAAATAAGGCACTATCGTCACTTCCAATTTCCACTCCTCGACTTCTTAACCACTCCTTTCTCTGCATACGTTCAAATCACTCCCACGCACACTCAAAATTATTTTTAAATTTATCTTAGACAGACACTCTCTCTCAGATCGCCAGTTTTTTAGAATAAAATTGCTTAAATTTTATTTGGAGTTCTTGCCTCACGTTCGGGTCGCCATAAGATCGTCTCGTAGTTGGTCCTGTCTGTAGTCACTCCAGTAATGTTTAAGAAATCTGTCCTCAAAGTCACTGTATGTGTCAATTTCCTGTCCAATTAAATTGTAACAAGCTTCAGAATGGTCTTTTAATAAAGCTTTCACCACATTAAGTTTTGCCTGTTCGTCATATAAATTATTTACCAAACCTCTAATGTTATTAATGAATATTTGAGGGTTTACCCTACTATCCCCATAAAATTTCATTTGTTCATACAGCGACATATTACCTGTTACAAATCTTGGACCATCCCCCATCAAAGTTGCTACATTTGTTTATTGCTTTATTAATTTACTAGCTTGACATGGTATTAGGTTGGACCTCAGTTAATTTAAATCACTCGCCACTACTCGCGTTAATAACTATAAGGCCTCCAAATACCAAGTTATAAGAGCTAGTACTACCTTACTATGTTACAAATAAATTTTAATACTCACAAAACTCTACTGTAACGTTGGTTTACGTAGTTAAAGCGATACGAACATCAAGAGTAGTCGAGAGAGTAAAAAAAAGTAAAAGAGACCGATTTTAATTTTCTTTCCGTATTTATACACTAAAACTGCCCCCCTTTGGCCACTCTTTACGCGAAATACTTAATTGAAAATAACATTTCTGCAAATTTTGGATATAACCGCTTTAAAACTTCCCGAAATTTAGCTCGTGAACACGCTATATAATCTGAAAACCCGCATTTACCTATGCGTGTTCGTCTGTTGTAAAACTAACTATTTCGACCAATGACACAGTCCTATGTCAACATAAAACTCCGCCTGTAGCATTGTTATCCCTGTCTTATGTATATTGGATGTCGCGTTCCAACTCTACTTGAGTGGTAGAAAATCGATATTACTGACCGCATCCACGTGGATTGAATATGTGCTTTAGAAATTGAATGCTTTTATACCCGTCTATCTGTGGCATATTATTGATTATGCATCCCTTCCACTCTTTAAGAAATTCTTGTTAGCTTTTATGCAAAGCCACTGACGGTTGAACAATATATTCTATGAAACCCGCTTTATTATGTTCACAAATACAAAGAAGCTGATCTTTCAAACATGCAGGTATTCCTAATTATTGACTCGTTTAAAATAACATTTCTTGGAGTTTGTATTTCATGGTATTCAACCCAACCGATGTATTTGTTTGTTACAACGAAAGCTTTTCGCCTTGAAATTATTGATTTTATATACCCTAGTGCGTTTTCTGACGTTATTACCTATTGAATTAAAATAGATAAAATTAATTATGCGCTTCTATTTGTTTTTAAAACTGGTTTTCCTTTGTGAACCTATTACTTTTCACTCCGTAATTATAAAATACGTCAATACTTGTTCTTTTAAATTAAATACATGAAATAAATTTTGCGCGTAAGTAAATTGTTCCTTTCTCTATACAAGGTGTTTGAAATTGCATTGCTTACCCTAAATTTGACCCTTTAAATCCACTACAATATATATATATATATATATATATATATATATATATAAACGAAATCACAAGTATGATATTTAAGAGTAAAATCGAACTTTTTCTGTTGAATAAAAATTCTTAAATTTTCTCTTTAAATAGTTAAATTTTGACATTTAAAACTATTATCAAAAACAACAAATTTTTAATAACCCCAATTGACAGATCTGTTAGATTGGTTTATATAAGTTTCAAATAAACCTCGCACTTAGTATTTGTTACAAAAAGTATTCAAATAGCATAAAGATTATATAAACTAAAATTTACCAGATTGACGTGGTACTGGAATAACACAGTTAATTTATTAACTATCAAGCATACTATAAATGGACATATTGAAATGAAAGTGAACATTACTAACTTTTTATAAGGCCACCTGCATATATCACATGTTTCACAAAATAGTTTGATTTAATTCGAAAGAACAAGGTTTCCTTTTCTTTTTAAATTTCAACATTTAATATAAAAAATCTGACAAACGATTACTAGAGCATTGTTATTTCTACGACCTTTTATATTAAATCCTAAATCCAAATATTCTCAAAAAATTTAATATCTTTAATAACTGTACGGGCATTTTCAAAAGTGTATAATCGTGATTATAAAGCTCCAATCATAACTGACAAAAAAACCCAAACACTCGCCAGGAATCGACTCGTACGCCAATGAAAGTTTTAAATACCTGGTTTTCGTACATGTAAAACTCCAGGTTCAAAAAAATTTCAAACCAAAAATCTCGTCTATAGGATTTCCGAAAACAACAGATAACATCATGAGTCATACCT
This sequence comes from Platerodrilus igneus, assembly GCA_036346225.1. Classification (NCBI taxonomy): domain Eukaryota; kingdom Metazoa; phylum Arthropoda; class Insecta; order Coleoptera; family Lycidae; genus Platerodrilus; species Platerodrilus igneus. The sequence goes on from JARFIW010000668.1 coordinate 4,616,856, forward strand.
TTCTACCAAACCGACACCATCTGACAATCTCAAATACTTCCTGTTTCAAAAATTCTTTCATAATCAAACGATGTGCGTTAATGGATACCGAGGAAACTTTAACATCCCGACCCCCCTCTAAGACGACCGTGAACCTTCCATTGACTTAGAAGGCGATTCTTAGGCACCAGCTGGCACATAAAAATGCCAATATCTTCTCTTCACATGCTTTGTTACAGTTGTACAAGAACAAAAATGCCTGAGTTCCCCTCGATACTATCAATATAAAGAACAGGTGATCTGTTTGAAGTGTCACCTCATGACACTTTCTATAAGCGCTATATTAACTTAGTAATTCTTAAAAATGGATACAGACCGCCTACGAAATAGGCAACACAAGTGACTTGTTTATAACTTATTATGAGACGTTCAGTTCTTGAAACAAATCTAAAGTTTTTGTTACAATTGAATATATTCTTAGTATAAATTTAAAGCGAATTAAATGGTAATAACGTTTATTTCTATCACAAAATTGTTTCTTCTGATATAATAAAATAATGAAATCGGATTCCACAGAACTGTAAGGAGTAGAAGCGAGTTCAAAAGTTAGTACCATAAATTTATATATGTTACACTGCCTCCGACCGAAAAGAAAAAACTTGGAGGTTAACTATATTTTAATACATACTTAACCGAGGTTTTTTTATAAAGGAGAAAACTACCATCATAACTAAAAGATAAATACAAAAAAAAAACACCACTATAACAAATCCAAGCAAAAACAAAGTAAATTCGAACTTTCATTTTCAAACCAAAAACAAAATTTATAGATGACCTTACGAATCATAAATAGAGGGCTGGGGAGAAAGCAATCAAATAAGTGAACAAGCAGCTCTGCATACCACACATCCGTTAATAATCAAAACAAGTAAGACATAATCGGTATTGAAGATAATCTGTAAAAGTCAAAACATTCAGGTCTAACACTCATGAGTTGCAACCAAACAGGGAACAAAAAAACTAATATACCTCGCGCAACATTAACTAAGACTCAAACAAAATGCACGACGCGGATCGCCGCAAAACGACTAAAAAATATCTTTCCTATATTAACCTTACCAATACTAATATTAATTCGAAAAACTCATATCAAAATATATGAATACCAATAACCTTCCAAAAATGTTTTAATTTTTGCTGATCAAAAAAATTCCAGCACAATGATCACAGCACAAAAAAACCAACCGCTGCTTCGACAGGAAAATAGATCGCACACTGAACCAATAGCCTAAACACCTTTTAACTTGCTACTGAATACTTGAATTCCTCAACTCGTAGCTATCTATAGCTCTACCAATATACTTTTTTTCGGAACACTATAAGTCAAAAGAACTTCACAACACAACAGTGGCCGCACCAAATATCCAAATTGACTAGCTTTAAAAAAATATTTGACACCTATACTCTTTACTTACTCTAAACACAACTACACATAAGTGACTATTTCGAATTCAAATTTCACTTAAGTAACCACCTATATGATGTGAACAAAGCATGCTCACAATGAAGCAACAAATAATGACGTGGCTCCACCATGAACAAAAACAACAACGCAGGCAAAATAACATTTTTGTGGGTCTTATCTAATTAAACCAAGTATTCCAAAAACGCGCATCAGGGAATAACACTACATGAAATATTCTGCGATTACCATAAGCAACAAAGTACCAGAAAAGCTCTCAATCGTCATCATTCTGCTTCATAATAAGATTCGTACTATATCGATCTAGAAACATATCAAAAACGACCAATTAATCCTCTAGGACATAGTCTGGATCGATGGCGGAATAGAGTTTCAAATCTTTGACATCCCATCTACTTGCTTTCGATCCGTCCAAATTAATTACTACACTCGAACACTTCTACTCAACTATACTCAAACAAACTTTAGTTCAAGTTTAACCCTCCATACTTAACTACCAACCCCAAAAGAAATATTTCTCCTTAAATTGTATTAATTGCTCGAACGTTCATAAACTAAATGCAATTTTGCACGGACATCTTCAAATACGTTAAAAATACATTGATGATCTGAAGTATATAATGGGCGACTACCAGGAATGATTTCAACGTCAGTTTCGGGAGTAAATCTACTACTATAAAATTTACCAGAGATGGGGACGTGTCGGCCTCATGCTTAACAGAATTAATAGCAAATTGAATTCGCGCCAATTCAGTATCCCAGGTATCGTGCTCTTCAAGATAAGATCGAATAGCTGTCCCCACAGTTCTGTTAATCCTTTCAACAAAATTTCAGTACGGTGCATAGACAGCATTATACCATATCTTTTGAATTTCAAACCTATCACATAACGACCTAAAAATTCGACCAGCTAAATTTGAACCATTATCGCAAATAATGAACTGTGGAACTCCAAACACTAAAAATATTTTCTGCTCTATAAACTGTTCGATAACGTATGACTTTGTACTGCGTAAAAAATGTAAAATTGTACACTTGGAGAACCAATCTCCGCTCAGCAACAACCATTTAAATCCTAATTTCGACCGAGGAAATAGATCCATGAGATCCAACGCAATAATCCGGAATGGAAATTTGGCTTCTTTTTCTTTTCCCATTAAACCTAAAGGACCTGCATTAAAAGATTTCTGTGCGCCACACACTAGCCATTCACGACAAAATTGCAGCATATCTACATTCATTTTGAGCCAGTAATAATTTTCTTGAACTCTGGCGATTGATTGTCTTCGAAAACCCAAAGTGTTCCGCAATTGAGGAATCATGAACGATCTGATAATTTCTTCCCTTTGAACTTTCGGAACCAAAAAATGCTTTACAACCCATAAATTTGCTAGAATGGCAAACTCCTTTACGAGCCTTGCCTAGACTAATAAACAAAAAAATTACAATATCAACCAAACAAAATTATGCCAAAACTACAAGAGCAACAAACTTACCGCGAGTCTCGTCTAGACTTATGCACTGCTGAGCGACCAACTTCTTGTGAGCCTCGTCTAGACTAATGTACTGCTGAGCGACCAACTACGATGACAAATTTCGCCTAGACCAAATAGATCTTAACATGTTGCATTGCAATGCAATGCAGTGGGGCGATTTTTATTGATGTTATCTGACTAAAATTTATCCTTAATGTTTTTGCTTCCTATAGACTAACGAACTTCACTATATTGACGGTTTAGTCTGGCAATTACCCCATGGGTGAGCAATGAGATTGACTTGTTTATAACTTATTATAAGACGTTTAGTTCTTGGAACAAATCTAAAATATTTATTACAATTGAATATATTCTAAAAAACATGCAAAGTGGAGAAATAATGTTAAGATTTAAGTACGCCGTAGTACTCTTAGCCAATAGTGCAATTAATCAATTAAAGAAGTAAAATAATATGCATCAAACTTTAAGTAATAGCTATAACTTGAAAATAAATAAAAACAAACAAAAATAATAACATGAAATAAAGATAATAAAATTGATTTTTGGTTGTAACAGTTGTAACAGTTGGACAGATTTGCCAAACTAGAATTTTGCTATTTAAAACGTAAAATTGAGTATAATGGATGTAAGAAAAACAATAAAAAATGCTAAATTGCAGCAGTATAGAAAGCATTTTTCAATGGATTTGCTTACTTCAAACATTAATTTAAAACTAAAGAAATTTTTTAAAACATTTGAGCGGAAGTAAAATGGAGAAAGAGGGAGAAAAATACAAATCTTTGAATGTAGTGTTTTAGAAAAATGTTTAAAATTTCTTAGGTAGTCCAGATAACAAATGGTCAAATTGGCGAAATATATTTAAAAAAATAGACCGATTAGTGAAAAATTGTTCTTAGGTATATGCGTAAACTTGAGTATGTATGCTATTTATGCACGTACGCATGCGTATGTACTTTGAAATATGAATATACCATATCTTCTGAATGGTTATCTCCATTGTCCAAACACTGACTCTGTTAATCATATGCAGAGGAATAGCATTAATTTCTTCAGTGATGGCAGCTTTCAGTTCATCGATAGTTCGGGGACGACGCTTGTACACTTTTTCCTTGTAACCCAAAAAAAAAAATCGCATGGAGTTAAATCAGGCGAGCTGGGGGCCAGCCAATGTCACCTCGCTAAGACATAAGACGACCGGGAAACGTTTGCCTTAGAAGTTCCATTGAACGATGAGATGTATGGAGCGTGGCACCATTTTGTTAGAATCAAATATTTTTAATTTCATAGTCTTCCAATAATTCATCCACTTTTGGTTTCAATAAAATTTCAATCATCTGGCAATACCGAGCAGAAATCTCTGTTACAATTTCACCATTTTCTTCGAAAAGTAGAGACCCCGCATACCAAAATCTCCAACAGCGCACCACACTGTTACTCGAGGGCTGTAGAGTGGTCGTTGGTGAAGTTTCCCAGGATTATTCTCCGCCCAATAGCAAAAATTTTGTTTATTAACAGTTCCGGCCACGTAAAAATGGGCATCATTACTAAAGATCAAAACAGCAGTACGAGGAATACTCTGCAGAATGTCACGACACACATTTTTTCGTGTGTCAAAGTCTCTGTCACTTAACTCTTGCACTAACTGCATCTTGTATGGGTGCAATTGAAGGTCTCTATGGAAGATTCTTCTGACACTACTGGCAGATAATCCCAGTGAAGCGGCGTGTTTACGAACAGATCGCTGGGGAGACTGTTGAATTGAAGCCATCACTCTATCTACGTTTTCTGCTGACGTTGAAGTCCTAGTTCGACCTACTAGTTTTCTTTTTAATGCCGAAGATGTCGCTCTAAAATTAGTTACCCAATTCCTAATTGTTGGTCCAGTGGTGATGGGCAGTGGCGACCAAGAGCAAAGTGTACACGAAGCGCACGCTGTGTTGTGATCACTCTTTCACCACGAACGCTCAATGTTGACCCGACCAAGCCATTGCTAACACTGAAAACTGCATGTTATGACGCGTCTAACGACTCCATCCCGACCCTTCCACTCCCTCCAGTGTTCGGGCAATGACCTTGTGAAATTGGAAAGTTCAATATGATTCACCCAGTATTATCACCATGATGACACAACTTATAAAAAGCTTATTCGTGTGGTTGGCATCGAATTCAATTATATTGTGTTTAATTTGGTTCAAGAAATTTATTAATGTTATTAAAATGGTTTTTCTTACATAATCAAGTTCCAAATCATACTCTCAGTTCTACCCTAGGAGCATAGATCTCTATAAATTTGAAGAAAACGATGATTTTAATGTCTTAGGTATCCAAGGAGATCGCTGGAAATTCTTTATCAAAATTTATTGGTGCTTACACAATAACATCAATATACTCAAACATTAACAAAATTAAACAAATTAAATAATTATGTAAAAGCCTCAGGAATTTTGTTATAAACTCATTAACTGCACAAAAATATACAACCAACATTCGTTAGTTAACGAAATAAGACAATGCTGTAAACTAATTTTGTAAAGTGCTTGGATTAATAAACACATAAGATAAAACCAGTTTCGGTTTATGGTTTTTAGTCAGATAATAAATTTTAACAGATTCACAAACACTAAATAAACTAGTAAATATAAAACAACAAATTATAAATATTTAGAATATTGTAACGAACCTCTATTTGCAATAACAGTTATTTATTTTCAAGCAGATTATACAAACCTGCACAATAAAACTGCTAAAAGTCTACCCTACGATTTATTTTCAGAACTTCAACTACGATGCCAATCTTCTTAATTAACTTACATCGATGTACTATGATTGATTTATATTAATTTATATTATCACCACAATAAATTCATATCGATTCCTGCAATAATTTATCTCACATAGGGTACTTTATTTGTACCACTAATTTATATCACATCACAACTTTCAAAACTTTAATCGAAACGTAACTTTCGAACTAACATCGTAATTTATTATAATCAAAGTTGAAATTAGAACTGACGTATAATAAATATGCCTGTAAACTTATATACATCTTAATTGTTCTCGATTAAGCTACAACCCAGAAATTATGCTAATAACGTTTTCAAGATTTTTTATTGTAATCTTAATAACCCTTAAATGTAAAAGCCTTGTACCTGTCAATGAAGTGATTTTGCACCGCAGGACCTGACCATCATCTTTATTTGAAAATTTCAAGCTGCAGGGTGCACGCCAATTATTTTTGTGTATTCAAACCTTTACTTTGCATTTCGATGTATTATTTTGGTCAGGGACCGACCAATAAAGAGCTATAATATTTTCAAATCAATACTAATGAAATTCGTCGAATCAGCTACAGCAGCTGTTTTCCTTTTATTTTTTGTAAGCTATTCAGTTGTAATTGAAAGTATACAATTTATTTTGTTTCTTTGCAGTAAAGATGACGCCTGCGGCTTAATCCTGTAAAAAGCTAATATTTTCAACTACTTCTTTGATCAGCAGTATTTCTGCTTACAGTATCGATATAACAAAACCTTTTGACAGCTTAATTTATAGTTTGTAGTCCATTTGGAGACAATCCTTGTGGCACACGCACGTTTATGCGGTGCATGCAAATATCATTGAAAGAATTATCATTAAATATTCTGCCAATAAGTATCAACCGCAAGTTATTGGTGCCCTCAAACTTAAAATAAAGATCTTAATTTTTTATTTAGTTTTTCTAGCTCAGAAAATTGGCTAGAAGTTTCAAAAGCAACTAGCAGAATAAATATGAAGAATAGACTTACAATACTTGAATTCAAAAGTTGCAACCAATTTAATATTCGACTCACAAAGCCTAGAAACGAAAAAGTTGATTACTTAAAATATACATAATTTGCAAACAAGCTTAACGTTGATCAAGTACGTTAGTACTGTCCGTATATTATCCAAAATTCCAAGAAATCGAAATAATGTATCTTATATTCTTATCATTGCAACATGCGTGTTACCCATTAAAAGATAGTAAAACTAAATTTTCTGTATCTTAACATTTTAATCAAAACCAGCAGTTAAACACTGGTATGGTAAAATAAAAGGATAAGCCGGCTAGGGACACTTGGAGATTGGGGTGGAAAGTGGAAACGCGATACCACAAACTAACTATTTGAAAAAAAAGAATATTAGAGCACCTTTAAAAACAAATATATCGCGGCAAAGTGTTATTCTGTTCAATAAAAGCAACAAAGAAATAAACAACAAAAAATTATTATAGCAATCTCCTTTATTTAGAAAATTTCGTTGACTTTAAAGTTCTCAGTAACAACAACTTATAAATAGCAATGGTGTAAGACAAGATCACTATAAATATGGAGCGCAATTTATCACAAAACTCGTTGGTGCGTCTGTCATTACATAAACTACCACAGAGACTAGTAGCGCACCACATACTCAATTAGCACAAAAGTCTAATTTAAACAATATTAGTCAATCAACCTTTTTTGCGCTCAAGAAACTACAAATCTAGCAAAATTAAAACTATTGTTAAATCTGAACTCCAATTGTTATAAGTAAAAGTGACATTGAAATTTTGGTAAAAATAAAAGAATATTTTCATCCTTAAAAACATCAAAACATATGTTACTTTATACCCTAGCTAAATTATTTAAAAGATTAATTTTTAACAAATACTGTTATTGCATATTATCAAAACATTGACACGAAGTACATGCGATATTTTTCATAAGTAAATTTGTCAGAAAATAGAATCTATACTTATGTAATTCCTAAGAAAATGTCCCAGCCTAGTAATAGGGTACCTATGAGAATTCGACAAGTGGCTTGTAATTGGCCACGTTAATAACAGGAATAATGGGATCACTTTAGTCTTCTATCAAATTATAGACTCATGGACCAAACTTAATCGTATAATTTAATCATAAAATAAAATTAAATCCTAGGCTAAAAGAGCTATAACAAAATGTGTTAATAAATCTTCACCGCCATGTATACATACCATAGTTACACCAGGAGAAACTTTTTAAAAAATATTTGCGTAACTTACTCTTTTGAAATTTTTCAGAAAATATTACTAAAGAATAATTGTAAATTTATTTCTAAAGCACAAAGGAAAGTGAAACAATGCCAATAATGACCTTTCATCAATTTTACATAGATGACATTATCAATAAGCAACCAAATGTGGTTTGATGAATGAAAACCAAACTGCAAATAGTAAAAGAACTCCGAGTGAAGTGTGTTGCCTTGTTTAGAATATCCAAAAATAGTAATTGAAGTACTTATTTACATTTCTGCAGAAAAATTAGTAATACGGAATTTACATGCGAAATAATATTACCCAGCTATGGGCATTGATCAAAGGGCCAGCTAATTAATATTTAAACCAACCAGTAACAATATGATCGTTAACTCAAAATTCTGTAGCTATTACCTTACCGGTTTCTTATAAATCATCAGTTAGAACCTCAAGCATACCAACAATGTCTGAAATCAATCGTAAACTAGAAAACTGCATCACATTTGACTTATTCAAAGATGTAAATATGTAAGTTTTACAAGCTAAGAATCTAATGCTTACTCTTTTTAATTAGTTAACACGAAAACTCTTTCTTCGTCTAGCTTGTGTTCAGAAATTAATAGTGAAACGAAACGCACTGTAAGATTTGTATGTTGGTACCCAAAGTCGCTTGTTTCTTAGTATACTCTCATGTAATATGCTTCATCTGCATATAATTGGATGTTTTGAATATTTTAATAAATTATTTGATTAGCTTGGACTTTATATTAGTTTTTATATAATCGATAAATCTAGTCTCCAATACATAACATTGTGATCATGATGAACTCATCAACCGTCACCTTAATGTTTACTACTTAATTAGAAATTCATTTGTAATGGCCTGTTATAAATTGTTCCACCGATGTAACCTTACTATGTATACACCAAAGTGTCAATCGACATAATTTTTTATATCTAAATTGCAGATGATTAATAAAAAAAAAATTAATACTGCAATAAATATGAAACCATTTTTTGATCAGACATCCAATTTAAGTCTTTTTTTTTAATTTTCAGGATGCCCATCCTCGTTACGCTTTTGAATACGGAGTTAATGACCAACACACTGGTGATATCAAGGAACAAAAAGAAAAGCGTGAAGGTGATGTTGTTGAAGGACACTATTCTCTTGTAGAACCTGACGGCAATGTTCGCACAGTACAATACCAAGCTGATTGGGAAACTGGTTTCCATGCTAAAGTTTCTAATACAAAGCACAATGTCCATCCATCCCATTAAATTATTGTTCCAAATCCGTACATAAAAACTACTGTTGCGCGTTACCATTTTATATATTTATTTTTAATCACTTCTAGTTTAAAGTCCATGCCATTACTTATCACATAGCTTAAGCTTTACCCTAGTCTTAACATGCTTCGTTAATTATTATCAAATATTTGTCCTTATGACAATATTTAGGGTTATTTGTTTTTGTGTTTTTTTCAATCGTACGATCATGTATATATTCTAATGTTTTGTTATTATATTATTATTTAACATCACAGAGATGTTTGTACTTAAATAAAGAGTGTCATTTTGCATTTTCTTGTTTTTACAAACTACCTATTTATTTTAGACAAGTTTTCTTCAAAAATAAGCAACAAATGAATTTGACATTAAAGTCATATTAGTAGATCAGTTGTCTAGTTTAACCGACCCTAATGCTGTATAAAAACATTACGCTGATAATATCCTAAAGTTACCCTATTAGAGTCTACAACTATCTTCCCACCTCAAAATTGAAAATCTCCACCCCGAAAAGTTCTAAGCTTGCGAGTCAAAGACCTAGATTTCATGTAAAGCAGAATTTTTAGCCATGGTCTAATCTCCCGCACCAACTAAAGAAGGAAAACCCCTGACAAGCTCGGGCATGTAAAAGCTACAAATCTAGATTTAATTGGTAACCTAGAAGAACCTTCTACGTAACTTTGATCTCGTGCCCGGCATAGTTGTCTTTCAAGATAAACTACTGACGGCACAAGATTGAACGTACAACTGTTTATAAGTGGAACCAGATCATCACGTACAGTTACGACACTAAGCCAAGCTAAAACTACTAAATATAAATGAATAATAAAAAGTAAATAGTGGGAGATTATAGAATGTAAGGTACACCGTCTATATTGTGGTAGAGCAAGTGGAAAACGACAAAGACAGAAATCACTAATCGTTGTAACACTAGAGCAATACTTCAGGAAACATAAGGTGGTAGAAAAAGGTTTATTAAAATAGCGTAGTTAAATAAGTCTTTACTACGAAAGCAGCCTGTAAAATTTAAAAGCTGTAGTAGTTAACATTAAATAACGTTACGTTTTCAATATAATATTAAATTAGGATGAAAGGATAAATAGAAAGCACTCAGTACATAAAATACAAACAGTAATAAATATCGGCACTTTATACCTTTTCGTACACAATTAAAAAATTATCGATAGAAACCAAGAAATAACCGTTCATATTAAAGTTATTTGTACAAATTCACACGAATTCAAAAACCATCAACTACTGAATATATACACAAAAACCACATACTCATAAAACAGTCATAAAAGATGCAATAAAGATAACAAATGACGCAGTCAGTTACATATCCCCCAAATTAGTATATAGCTATAATCAAATGGAACTATAAAGAATAGATTGTTATAATGTATAGTTGAAGGACATATTACAAAAGGTTAATGGAAGTTAATAAACCAGACATGAGAACGGATGCAACTACTTTGTATTCTAGACATAACATGATACCGCAGGTGCAGTCACAATAGATTATGAAAAACTTATTGTTAGAATTAAGATTACTAAGAACTAATACTTTGTATTGAATAAAAAAACACATGAGATCTGCATTTCCCTCACGTGATGTAAGAGCAGGGATAGCATAAATACCCTGAGAACCCCAGGAAAGTCAGTCAGTCTCGAGTTTCACAGCTTTAACATTAGTAGTAGTGATGTAAAGCCGGTCTGAATTCAAAACGGTGAACGCGTATGTTTTTTCCATGTAACATACGCGTGCACCGTTTTGAATTCAGACCGGCCTTATATACTTTCAATGTAAAAGACGTGTGGGCACGTTTTGAAGTCAGACCGGCTTTATATTACTTTCAATAAAACATACGTGTGTGACTTCAAAACACACGTATGCTACGTTGAAAAATGTAAGTGCAGAGAAAATGTGGAGCTGTTTTGAATTCGGTTTTTTAGCGAGAAGTTATAAAGTATGCCAGATGCAAAATATCGCATTCAAGTCAATTGTGTTTAATTAAAGTGGATTCTGATTTATGTTTTTTACTTATGTTTAGAGGCTGCAAATACTCATAGACCGGTTTGACTTCAAAGTGTGCCCAACAGTAGGAAAAGCAGCGGTGGTAATCAAAGTCAATCCTATCTAATATAAGTAAAAAATCTTTGACTAGCAATCATAAGAACATAAATTAGTTAACGAAGTGTTGTGTGTGAGATAGAAGCAAGTAATTAAATGCAATATGGATTTTAATACTCTTAATAAAACCACATATCGCAAACTTTATGTAAATTCAAAAGATCTTGTAGTGAATAAGAGATTTGAAGTTTTGAAAGTGGAAACTGTCAAGACAAAATATTGAGAAAGAGTATTAGTGGAAACAAAAGAGTTCAAAAGTATATTGCCATTGAGATATTTTGAATACCTTCAAGCACATGGAGTGAAACAATTAAATGAAAGTATTGTCTCGAACAAACACGTACACATAACTAGTAAGGGATCGATCGGTCTAACTGTCAACATAGAATTTTCAGAATAATATGTCACTAATCTAAGAAATTAGTTTATTATAATAATAATATACATCTTGTTCTTTACTGTTTATTTATTATAACACATCTAAGTCGATTGTATAAAGAATGATGTATTTAATTAAAGTGGGTTCTGATTTATGTGCGTTTTACTTTGAGTTCACTACCTTGTTTAGAGAAAGTCTTGTTTCAAAAGAGAAACTTTTATAAAATACTTTTATTTACAAATTATTGAATATTTTGATGTAACTATTTACAGTTAAAATCTAACTATTTATAAATGAAAAAGTATTTATTAACTCCCGTTCTTGAAGTATCTGCTGCTCCATCGCCTTTAGTTCCTCTCTTTTTTGCTTTATTATTTCTAGTTCCAAATCTAGACAACGCAGTAGCTTCTCTCCACGCTTTTTAAATGCATTAAGCAACTATACTGTGTCATCTTCGTAAGATTTGTTATCTTCACAGCAAACAACCATATTAATACTGGTTTTTGAAAAAAAAATTGTGTACCTATCACAACCAGAAAACGGCATTTCTATTTATGATTAGTATAGGATCGCTTTTATTAACTTTTTTTTTTCATTCGCACATAGCCATGAGTGTGTAAATTATTAAACAATATTGACAGTTTAATTTCAAATTTGATTTATTTTTCTGAAAAAATTTTATATGTAACCATAAAAATAGCACTAATGCTAGCATATTCTCTGTACACACAGCATAAATCAAAGGTCGTATAAGAATATTATTATTACTGTACTGCGAGCTAGCATATTTTCCGTAAATACAGCTGAATGAAATGATGCAAGGTCGTCGTGTCGATGCAAGTGTTAATAAAACGCAAAATCAGATACTTTGCTTATTAAAACTGGATTTGTTGGAAATTAAAATTCAGTGTTAATTTTTTCTGCTGAATATTCTTTAAGAATTAAACTATTCAAGCTTGAAAATCGTCTTGAATAAAGCGTAAATAAAGGCGATTTTAACAATTGCATCCAAAGCAATTCGCTATGCAATTATTTTGATTGCATAGAAATAAATATTATTGCATTATTGCATTATAACATTTTTGTATGCTAATTCTTTTACAGATTTTTGTATAAATAGTCAATAAAGCTCTACATATATTAAGTAGTGTACTGTAGTGGTTGTATAGAATCATGAATTCTGAAACGGTAGCCGAGATTAGTAGTGCTATTTTAAAGTTAACAGTGAAATGTATGAATCTAATCAGATCAGCTGATGAAATTATGAAACACATGATAATTATAAAAACAAATATAAGTTTATTAAAGCTTGCGATTAAAAATAAGGTATACGAAGACAATCGCCAGGAAAATCCTAGTAGGTTGGAATCTAATTTGGCACATCTTAAAAGTTACCTTGTACGATTGAGGCACTTGAAACGCTCTTTAAAATATCAAGGTAAAGGTATTGATGCAACGCTTTCTAGAAGTCATATTCGACATTTTATTTGGCATAATGTACAATCATGTTTTGGAAGTCGAATAATTACGGGACTTATTACCAATTTAAGTTATAAAGATCCTCTAGTGTTCTTGGACAAGGCGTTCGCTAGTTTTAAACGCAAGATTGTTGCTTGTTTAGAAAAGTCAATGTTGAAAGTTAATGTAATATTGACCGCTAACTTTGTTAAGCCTACAACTGGTGAAATAGATTTGAAGACGTTTCCTACTGCAAATCGTCACATCGATATAAACACCAATCTCAAGCAGTGGTATAAGGAGAACGTATTGGACAAGATATCGAAGCGATTGGAAGAATTTAGTGAAAAGGATTCAGGTTGGGCAATCCAAGAAGTTTTACACTTGAAGGTAAATATAAACAATCATGATCCGCTTAAAGGACGGTGTTCAACGTTTGTTCCGGTTCCGGACTTTATAGCAAAAAACGAGCTGTGGTAAATGTAATAAATAACGACCAACATTGCTTTCTTTGGGCCTTGGTTTCCGCTTTATATCCTGCTACACAAAATAGTCAGAGAATATCGAGCTATCTAGATTTTGATACAGTATTACGCTACAATTCAATTTAGTTTCCAATCGCATTAAAAGACATAAAAAAATTGAAAAGCTCAACAATCTCGCAATTAACCTATATTGTATAGAAAATACTAAAATACTGCCATTTTGTTTAAGTGAAAATTTAGGAAAAATAGAACCTATTAATCTGTTAGTTTTAAATAATGATTCCTTACAATATTCTCGTCCGACAAATGTTAATGAGAATTGTCAAAATTATTTGCAAAACAGTTGTCTTCACATCACCATAGAAAATTTTTTTGTTATAGATGTTTAAATAATTTTAGTACAGCAGCATTACTTAAGCATCATTCGAATCATTGCAAAAAACAGAATACTTGCTCAATAAGATTATCCGAAAAATCTGAAAGGTAACTAAAATTTAAACATTTCTACTACCAAGAAACAGTATCATTTGTAGTTTATGCAGATCTCGAATGTATATTAGAACCATGCAATGAGTCGGAGGTAATATTAAACACAGTTCGTTACCAAAGGCATATACCCTTTAGTGTAGCGTACTATTTGAAATACTCGTATGATAATAAATATTCCAAATTTTAATTGTATCGCGGAAAGGATTGTATAGAATGGTTTGTTGCTCAATTGAAACTGATTTCAGAAACGACGAATAAAATTTTCTGTAACCCAAAACCTATGAATCCTTTAACAGAAGAACAAAAATCAGCATTTAAATTTGCCCTTCACTGTCACATTTGCAATAAACCTTTTAGTATAGATGATATTAGAGTTCGCGATCACTGCCACTTTACAGGTGAATTTCGAGGAGCGGCTCATCAAGATTGCAACATCAATTATCATAATTCTTATATGATACCAGTAGTTTTTCATAACTTATCAGGCTACGATTTGCATTTCATTATAAAAATAATCGCGTTAGGGTTTTCAGGTTTGTTAAGAATTCTACCAATAAATAAGGAAAAATACATATCTTTTACAAAATATGTAAAAGGTACGAAAGTTAGTTTTAGATTTATCGATTCATTCAGGTTTATGGCATCTAGCATCGAAAAATTAGCTTCATACTTAGATGATAATAAAAAATCCATCACCAGGGAAAATTATAACACTGATAATGAGTTTCGGTTACTTACGCGTAAAGGCGTATTTCCCTACGATTACATTAACTCTTGGGATAGGCTCAATGAAACCGATTTACCCTGTAAAACAGCATTCTTTAATCGTTTGCGCAATGAAGAAGTCTCAGATGAAGACTACAATCATGCTAAACACGTTTGGCAAACATTTAATATAAAAACACTAGGGGACTATTCAGATCTATATGTAAAAACAGATGTACTGCTCTTGACTGATATATTTGAAAACTTTAGAAAAACTTGCATGTTCACGTATAAGTTAGATCCACTTCACTACTTTACGGCTTCTGGTTTAGCTCTAGATGCTATGTTAAAAACGACAAACGGTAAACTCGAGTTGCTTACTGATATTGAAAAAATAAAGTTTTT
This sequence comes from Platerodrilus igneus, assembly GCA_036346225.1. NCBI lineage: Eukaryota > Metazoa > Arthropoda > Insecta > Coleoptera > Lycidae > Platerodrilus > Platerodrilus igneus. The sequence continues at coordinate 4,632,173 of JARFIW010000668.1, forward strand.
AGAACGGGGAGTTCGTGGTGGTGTTTCTCAATGTTCGAATAGATATGCCAAAGCAAATAACAATTATATGAATGCAGATTATGATCCGAATTTCGATTCTAAATATTTAATGCATTTTGATGTCAATAACTTATATGAGGCTGCAATGTCTGAATATCTTCCATATGAAGAATTTGAATTTTTAGATGGCACCAGTCCAGATATAGTACGTTTAGACATACTTAATATTCCTGATGATTCTGATGTAGGATATATTTTTGAATGCGATTTACACTACCCAGTATCTTTACATGAAATTCACAGTGACTTATCTTTGACGTCTGAACATATGATACCACCAGTACCTTCTAATAAATCAAACCTAAAGAAATTACTTACAACTTTATATCTAAAACTCAACTATATTATTCACTACAAGAATTTAAAAATGTATTTAAGCTACGGTTTAGAACTGAAAAAGATTCATAAGGTTCTTCGGTTTAAACAAGCTCCTTGGTTAAAAGAATACATTGATCTGAATACGAAATTAAAACAACAGTCAAAAAACAGTTTCGATATATGCTTTTATAAAAAAATATGATAAATTCGGTTTATGGAAAAATGATGGAAAACTTACGAAAATGGAAAGATGTGAAATTAGTGACCGAATGGGAAGGACGGTTTGGAGCTCGTAGTTACATAGCGAAACCTAATTTTCATAGTTGCACTGTGTTAGACAAAAATCTTGTCTTAATAAAAATGAATAAATTAGAGGTTTATTTAAACAAACCCATTTATGCAGGTTTCTCTATTCTAAATATTTCGAAAACCTATTTATATGAATTTCACTATAGTTATATAAAATCGCAATTTGCTAACAAAGCAAAGCTTCTGTACACAGATACGGATAGTTTGATATACGAGTTTAGCATTGAAGATATTTACTCTTATATCAAACAAGATATTCATAGATTTGATACTCCCGATTACGACCCCCATAACAAATATCATATCCCATTATCAAATAAAAAGGTTCCTGGTATTATGAAAGTTGAAAACAATGGTGACATTATGCTAGAGTTTCTAGGACTTAGATCTAAAATGTACACTTACAGAGTTCAAGATAGGATAATAAAAAAGTCAAAGGGATCTTCCTTAGCAAGTATTAAGCAAATTTCTTTTGATGATTATAAGAATGCTTTGTTTAATAAACAGACTGTACAGAAACAGCAATGTTTAATTATATCAGTCAAAAACATGATGTGTTTACTATTCAACAAAACAAAATTGTTCTTAATTCAAGTGATGATAAAAGAATTCTTAGTACCTCAACCACTGATACTAAACCTTGGGGGTATAACTATACACTCAGAAATGACTTGTAAAGCTTCAACCACTGGCTCAAATAAAGAATGCAATTTATTTTATCCCGATTAACATATAATATTTTTTTTTGTTATAAAAACTTCAGTGTTATGTTTATACCTGCACAAGTACACCGTTTTTCTTTTTGGATGTGTCTAAAAATAGGATAACTTTCAATCTGTCCGAGTTGAACTATATTAGTATAAATGTATTGTCGAGAAAAAATAGTAGTAGTAACCGTACTGTTTAAAAAAAAACCAGTTTGTTAATAACATGCCAGTTAGTTTATTTGAGAAATGTATAACAAAAATTTTATTTAAATTTGACAATGTTTATGGCTGTTTACTAAATCACTTAATAATTCCAACATGTAAAAAATATTTAAGCAAAAATTATTATTATAACCCATTAACAATTAAACATTTGATATTGTAAAAAACATGTAAAATATCAATAAATAGACTGTGATTGCTAAATGATTTATTGTTTTTTTCTTTTTTTCATAATTTGTAATTTGTAGTTGCTCATGTATCTATTTTTTCGGTTGGTTTGAAAACCAACAATCACAAATCTTGGTTTTTCTAATTGTGTTGTTGTTTTAGTGTTTCATGTATGACGTTGCGTTTTTGTAGAAGTTGATATTCATGCAACTCCCATCCTCTAAACGGAATATGCAAATCCGGATTTTGTGCAACGCATTCTATTAAATTAATTCGTTGAGTATCATCAACGGCTACATGCGGCACTTTCCATAAAACTTTGTTTAAAACAACTTTAATTTCTTCATCGGGTGTAGGATTAATTATAGCATTAGTATCAAAACTAGAACGTAATAAAACTAACTCATGACGGAGGTTTAAAATAATTTTTTTAAAATCTTCGCATAATCCGAGAACCATTGTAAGGTTTATTGCAACATTAAAATTCCCACTGACATCAACTATTTGCGAATCATCCATAGGAAACCACCCAGCGTTTTATAAATGTTTACTTTGATTGCTATTATATGAAACATATCCCTTCATTATAGACGTTAATCCAGGATTCCGAACACGATCTACAATGACACCATCAATCTCATATCTAATTTCATCAAAAAGCAGCAAAATCCCATTATTTACAAACTTTGCTGTCTGAGACGGCGTTCCATCTGTTGTAATTAATATGGCTTCTATGTACAGCATACTCTTCGATGGTAAGGTGTAAACATCTTGTTGTTGTATAGGGATTCGAATTTCATCATCCTTGTTTAAAGATGTGTTAGCATAAAGCTGATGAGTATGTTTTTCAATATTAACAATTGCATTGTCGAAGTAAACTTTTTCACGTACGTTCAGTATTTCACTATTCATTCTACTTTTTTTTAATTAAATAAATGCAGTCCTAACAATTTTAGAAACTACCGGTTTTGTGCTGTTAACGGTCTTGAAACAATCAATAGAGTGTCGATTGCTTTGAAATTTCCAGCATTTAAAGCAATTCTTGACATGTTGCGTGCATTATACTTAATTCCCATGGCTATTGCAGATTTTTTTTAAATGCAACCTTACAGTTAGCAGTTCTCTAAAATTAACTAAATTTCCATCTTGATCTAACACTTTAACTATTATTTCATTTATTATACGTGACCTGATTGGTAGATATATAATCGTAGGTGGGCACTCGAAAATTTTAAAACCTGCAGGTGCTTGAGGAAAAAATTCATGTATTACATGGGTTGGTTTACTATTTAAATAGCATCCACTTGCAATATTACAATCGATTAAAACTGCATTCACTTTACAAATGTTGATCGCGTAGTCTGCTTGATGCGTGGCATATGCTAGCAATTTTTGTGGATTGAAACCGAGAAAGTGATTAGATGATATGACAATTGACAAATTTGGAAGGCACTTAAATAACCGTAAAATAGATATAAGTGAACAGGAATATGAAAACAAAAATGAAGGTTTTGAGACCTTGATTGAGTACAAATTAGATATGCTACATTGCACGGTAGTAGCAACGTTTTACTCTAGTACATTCCTCGACAGTTGCAAGACATTCCTTATTTTCAACATTAAACATAATTATGAATTTCCTTATGAGGAAGAATCATTGAGAATATTAAAGGATACCCGCAAGACATTGAAATTCTTATAAACGAAAAAAGTTATGTAATTGCACAGTTACAAGGATTTTGCTTAAACGTATGGATGTAATCAGCTTTCGTGACAGCGGTGCTATTATAAACAATACCACAATGTTTCTTGATTTTATATTAAAAGTTCCTTTCAAAGCAAGTGAAGCCCACGACATTCAAACATGGAAGTATTTATTAATTGTATTAAATAAATCCTGATTAGAAAAAAGTATTATGATAGTTGCTCAATCAAAAGTGAAAGAGGATATAGTAAATGAACTTCATAAACCAGCAAGAATAAATTTCAAGAGACGCAAAGTGATAGTAAAAGGTTTAAATGACCTTCTTCAGACCGATTTGATTGAAATGCTACCATATTCGCAAACAAACAAAGGATTTAAATACATTTTAGTAGTTATTGATTGTTTCTCCAAATACGTATGGGCTGTACCACTTAAAAGTAAAACAGGTATTGATGTTACTGCTGCAATGAAAACAATTTTAAATAAATTTAAAAATCCACCAAGAAATTTGCAGTCTGATTTTGGTAAAGAATATTATAACAAACACTTTCAATCATTAATGCAGACATATGGCATAAACCATTATAGTGTTTCTTCTACAAAGAAAGCATGCATTGTGGAACGTGTAATTAGAACTTTAAATGGAAAAATGTGGCGCTTGTTTAACCTGAACGGTTCTTACAATTGGATAAAAAATTTAAGCGGAATTGTGAAACAATACAACAATACAGTTCACAATACTATCGGAGTCATACTTGTAAAAGTTGATAAATCAAATAAAAAAACTATTCTTAAATCATCATTTACCCACATCAAACTTGCAACCAAAACACCAAAATATTCAATTAAAAACAGTGTGAGAATTAGTAAACACAGGGAAGCATTTACGAAAGGTTACACGCCAAACTGGTCAAATGAAATTTTTAAGATTAAAAAGGTAAACGTAACCAATCCGACAACATATATATTAGAAGATCAAGACGAGAAAGAAATCAAAGGTGCATTTTATGAAATGGAGTTGCAAAAGGTTAAACATCCAGGAATTTACCTGGTAGAAAAAGTCCTAAGAAAGAGCAGAAATAAAGTCTTTGTAAAATGGTTAGGCTTTTCTAACGTACACAATAGCTGGATCGATAAAAATAATGTTTGCTAGAAGTTGTTATAATAATAATAATAGTTAATACGGCTAACATTGTAAAATTATATTAAAATAAATAATACAGACACAATCTTTCAATTGTTTTTTATTATTATCAAACCATTCTTTTAATAACAAGGTGTTTTGTTTTGCACATTGCAAATTATTATTGCTGTGTCTACAACAATGGATGTTATATTTTAAACGATTGTTGATTTTTAACTCCGATAGCTTAGGACAACCTAGTGCAAGCATATCAGTTTCAACGTTTTGCATTAGATAGATTTCAATCAATTTCTTCTTTTCTAGACCCTTCACAAATACTTCTTCGCCGGGTCGGATAATTTGCTTCAAATAAAGCGCTATATAAGATGACACCATTCCAGTCGTTGAAGATTCATCCCAAGAAAGACCATGAATATTCCTTGTCACCCAGTCGTTATGTTTTATATGATCTTGGCTCAAACAACTAGACTGTATTGGCAGTTTAAAAATTTGATGCCAAACATCACCTAACAACAAGTCCAAAACCGCAATTTCTTTGCACACAAACTCGTTTTTCTTGTATTTAAATCCCTGAATATCAATTATATACATGTTTGTATATGTAGGTATGTAAATACAGTATTGCTCGAAATAAACAGTACTGAAATTGTAATTGTTTTGTATATTTAAAAAATACATATTATTGACACTTTATTATATGTTCTAAATGTGCACCTCCTCGTTCGAGACAGAGTTCATAACGATGTTCTAAGTTTCTGGTCATGTTATTGAATAAGGGTAGTCTCAGGGCTGCGAAGAAGACTCTAACGGCATCCTTTAATTCATCGATGGTTTGTGGTGCCCGTTTGAAAACGGCATTTTTAGCCATGCCCCAAATGTATGCGTCTGGAGGTGTGAAGTCTAGAGAATGTGAAGGATAAGGGAAGTCAGTAAATCGTGATATGAATTTGCTTGGAAAATGTTCTTGAAGAAATTGACGAATTGCGGCAGCAGTATGGCAAGTTGCCCCGTCCTGCTGAAAAAATTGGTTTTGAAATGCCAAGTTACGTGCACGACAGAATTGACGTAGATCAGGGATAAATCGTGTTAAAATTTGTCTGTACCTCTGTTGATTAAGTGTGACTTGCCTACCATTCTCTTCGGTAAAGTACGGACCAATGGTTCCGTGTCCGGAAACAGCACACCAGACACTCACTTTTTCACTATGTAAAGGAACCTCTTGAACCTCATTGGGTCTGGCAAAGCCCAGAAATCGATTTGTGCGACGAATCACATAGCCTGACAAGTGAAAATGTGCTTCGTCTGAAAACCAAACATTTTTCAAAAATTCAGGATTTTCATACTGTAACGCGAGAATTCTGGCGCAATATTCCACTCTACTGCGATAATCCGAGGATGTAGTTGTTGATGTACCTGAATCACATACGAAAATGTACCCAGCTCCTTCAGGATTCTTTGAAAGGAAGTTCTTTTAAATCAAGTTGTAACGCTGTCCTTGCCTGGCTGACTTTCGGATTTTCTAAGATTTGCTCAAAACACGTTCATGGTTATTGTTGTTGTTAACTGTCCTGGGACGCCCGAGTTTCCTTTTCGTTGGCACAATACACTACCTGTATTTCTAAACTTTTCAATAACCTTCAAAATTACAGCATTACTTGGAGAACGTTTATTAAACCTTTGTGTGAATTGATCAGACACGTATAGCAAACTTGCACCATTATGTCGGCCGATTCCGTATGAACGAAAATAATGCTCTACCAGAAACACTTTCTCCTCTGTACTTAACACCATTTTTAACAATTAGGCCCTACTAATTACTTGTTTGAGGTTTACTTGACAGGTCTATACTAGCTAACTTGAGTGTGGCAGCGCACGCATAAAAACACCGCCAACTTAGTTTCAGTACTGTTTATTTCGGGCAATACTGTATATCCAGTAAACTTCGACTAATTAAATTAATATTAGGAGCAATCTCCTTATATAGCAGATTACCACCATCTGCGTACTTTGCCAACATACTTTTCAACCTATCACAAGAGTGAACACACATTTTGAATTGAAACCGGCCCATGTGTATTTGCAGCCTCTAAACATAAGTAAAAAACATAAATCAAAATCCACTTTAATTAAACACAATTGACTTGAATGCGATATTTTGCATCTGGCATACTTTATAACTTCTCGCTAGAAAACCGAATTCAAAACAGCTCCACATTTTCTCTGCACTTACATTTTTCAACGTAGCATACATGTGTTTCGAAGTCACACACGTATGTTCCATTGAAAGTAATATACAGCTGGTCTGACTTCAAAACGTGCCCACACGTATTTTACATTGAAAGTATATAAGGCCGGTCTGGATTCAAAACGGTGCACGTGTATGTTACATGGAAAAACATACGCGTGCACCGTTTTGAATCCAGACCGGCCTTATATACTTTCAATGTAAAATACGTGGACACGTTTTCAGACCGGCTTTATATTACTTTCAATGGAACATACGTGTGTGACTTCAAAACACACGTATGCTACGTTGAAAAATGTAAGTGCAGAGAAAATGTGTAGCTGTATTGAATTCGATTTTCTAGCGAGAAGTTATAAAGTAGGTCAGATGCAAAATATCGCATTCAAGTCAATTGTGTTTAATTAAAGTGGATTCTGATTAATATTTTTTACTTTTGTTTAGAGGCTGCAAATACACAAACGTGTCCACACACACACACACACACACACACACACACACACACACACAAACGTATGCTACATTGAAAAAATGTAGGCGCATGCAAAAAAAATGTGGAACTGTTTTGAATTCGGTTCTCTAGCGAGATAATATAATTGATATTCAGGGATTTAAATACAAAAAAAATGAGTTTGTGTGCAAAGAAATTGCGGTTTTGGACTTGTTAGAAGGTGCTGTTTGGCATCAAATTTTTAAACTGCCAATGCAGTCCAGTTGTTTGAGCCAAGATCATATAAAACATAACAACTGGGTGACAAGGAATATTCATGGTTTTTCTTGGGATGAATCTTCAACGGCTGGAATGGTGTCATCATATATAGCGCTTCATTTGAAGCAAGTTATCCGACCCGGTGAATAAGTATGTGTGAAGGGTCTAGAAAAGAAAAAGTTGATGGAAACCTATCTAATGCAAAACGTTGTAACTGATATGCTTGCACTAGGTTGTCCTAAGCTATGGGAGTTAAAAATCAACATTCGTTTACTATGTAACATCCATTGTTATAGACACAGCAATAATAGTCTGCAATGTGCAAAACAAAATACCTTGTTATTAAAAGAATGGTTTGATAATAATAATAATAAAAACAATAGAAAGATTGTGTCTGTATTATTGTAGTCAGTAAGAAATTGTAACGGGAATTTTTATAGTTTGAACATTTTACACTCTTTCCCAATTCCTAAGTACATTCCTGCAATTACTATTTCTATATTTTATATTTATTAACTCGTTGGCGAGTGCGTCGTATTATAATTGAGGGGATCGCTGTTTGTATCAAGTAAATACTTTCGAATAGTTTTCAGATTTGTATGCAATTTAACTCGCGTGTATTAATTTTAAAAGTAGATTAATTAAAGATAGATAATTTGAAGGTTGATTTTCATTAATAAATAAATTGCAAGGAACGAGTTTTAAATAGGATTATTCGTAAATTACTTTCCAACTTATCGAAAATGACAAACAACTGTAATTAGTTATTAGATATGATGGGGCATTCACGTTTTGGATGTGCCTGATGTTATTAACGAAGTCGAGATAAGAGTCGACAAGAGTTTATGGTAGCAACTAGTTTAAATAAACAGATTAGAGTGCAGAGTTGTAGTTTGTTCTTGGTTCCTAGATATAAATTGCGTTGAAAATACTGTTTCTTTTTGCTTTGAGAATAGTGAGGTAAAAGTTGTATATTAACTGTAGGCAGTGTAGTTCTGATGACATTTGAAGGAAGTATGCTTTATATGTAACGTGTTGTATTGTTTTAGTGATACGCGTTGCTTTACAAATTGTTTTTGTTGATTTTCGGTTTGAACTAAAAGTAGTAGAGCTTGTTAAACTCGAGGCACGTGTGCTTTACGGAACATTTGACGGACGGTGTTATTTGCTTACGCGTACTTTACTAATTTGTGGTTTTTAGTTGTTTGTCTTGTGAAATAATAGTCGTAGAACTTGCTAAACTGACCGATTTTTTCTTTAGGATTAATGTGTGTGCGATCTAGTTTCGCGGTACTTTTCTTCTCAGAGTAGCGCATACTTTGGATTATTTAAATACAGTGATACTGTAGTTTCTGAATTTTTCTAACCCCCAACGAATCTAAAATAGATCATTGCTTGCGCGAGTTTCGTTGTTTGCGGAATATAACAGATTGCCGGTTTACAAAGGTATTGGTTGGGGTTTCTCACTGCTTTTTGGAGGTTTGTGAAAATAATATACATTTAATCCCAGTTGAAATTAAACTAGTGCTGCAAAATATTTCGAAATTATTGTCTCAGGAAATAGAATTAACACGAGGTTTGTCAGTGCTGCATGGTTCCGTCGCGTGATGGTGTCTGCTGCTGACCCCAGTGAAATACGTAGGTGTGATTAGTGTAACGTGTGATAAGTTCCATCAACACCCGCACAGTCAAGGGTGAAGTGCTTCGTTAGTGCAGGACATCGTGAATCCCACACTTCAATTGTAAGGATGCAACGGTTTCTCCTTAGAGGCTCCTGCCCCACTCATGGGCGCTAGTGAGACGAAGTCTTCCGACATAACTAGGGGTCTATTCCTTGTGTAGAGCTATGAAAAATGGGAGGGTAAGTCGAAATCTGTTTGTAGGTCAAACTTAATCTAAGACAAATAGGCGCCACCAAGTCCGGACTTATTCAGGATAATGGCATGGCATATTCTAAGGGCGGACGTGGAGACCCAAAGAAAAAAAAGATCGCCTTTAATGACAAAAACCTGTCTTAATAAAATAAGACGCTGTTCCTGTAAGAAATTATAATAGTTAGCGTAATAAAAAAGGTGGAACACTATTTGTGTCCCGCAAATATACATAAAGAAGTAGTAAAAAGATATTTTCAATATAAAGTTGGCATCAAACTTCTACTCTTAAGGATGTTAGCTTTCTGTGGTTAGGTTTGATCATATTTGATCAAAATAAAAAATTTTAATCTTGAACCAATTATTTACTAAAAAGAATCTCTTTTAAAATAAAATGAATTGCAACAAAAATTTAATTAATAACTGAATTACTTCGTGAATTTTAACTTCAGGTTTATCTAAGTTATTCATAATCAAACATTTTACAGTATATTGTAAACTTGTTACACAAAAAAAACTCCGACCCTTGCAGATCTGTTCAGGCAGGTTACATCTAAAAATGTTACTACTCAAGTTTTTCCTTTTTAAGTTACATGTACTAGTTTTAGTTTCTAAAAAAGCAGATCACAAAAATACTCTTGTTTACATAACTTGTGCTAAAGCTGTTCGAAGCATTTGCTTTCAAGAACACATCTGTCAGCAGTATATTACAGAAAAATAAGTGACGTCAGTAACACCTGTTGTTATTACTAACGATTCATAATGAACCACGCGTGTTGTTTCTCAAAACATCAAATTTGTGAATTTTAATTTCGACACTGGAAATCCAGCTCAGCAATAGTTGAAACTTTTATAATATTCATGCTTTTACACAATAGAACAAATTAACGTGTTTTTAATGTGAAACACCAAAAAAATACTTAAAGCTAACTACGAACCAAAAACTGCTTTTCTCGCCTTGATGAGGTACTTGTTGTATCATGCGAAGTTTACTGCATGTAGTGTGAACCAAGCTCATACTAAACAGCTTCTACCAAATGGAGTTGTTCCACGTGTAGAATCAAATACGGTCACGATACATTCGGCAGCTGCAATCCGGATGTTGAATCACACCGCCTCACCGAAGTAGCATCTTTACGTTGTATAACAAAGTGGTCTTCTTAAAATTGGTTAAACTTTCTATTTTCAAAGTTGCATTGTTAATTGTTGCATTCTTCACGTCGTATAACAAAGTGGTCTTCATAAAATGGGTTAAATTTTCTATTTTGTAAGTTGCATTTTTAATTGTAGCATTCTTCACGTCGTGCGCTATTCAAAGATGTGTCCCGACTCCTCAAAGTTGATACGCAAATTGCCGGCCTGCAGTCTTTGGTACATCTTATCGCTTCTTCCACGTATGGCCGACTGATTACAAAACTAGCTCGGGCGACCGAGGCGTCCAAGGAGGAGACTGTCAAACCTAAACGCGCCTGCGAATAGCTGTAGAAGACACAGATATTCAACCACAAATAGAATACCAAAGGACGATGCTGCTTTAACGTATTACCTTAGTTGTTAAATGTATTTTACCATTATTTTAATAAAAGTGTTTTATTATTCTCGCACTTTGATGAAGGGATTTATTAATCAAAAATAAAATTGTTACAAGGAAGCGTTACTGAAGGACCTTTTGTAAGTTGAACTATTTCCTGCTTGTTATTAATTTAAATATCTATCCGTTGCTTTGCCATATCTTTGTCGTTCTGATACCTTTTACAAAGACTTGCATGCTATTTTAAAACATAAGAAAAAAAAAGAAAGAAAGAACAATCAATACTACTGAATTACTCATACCAATGGTGTCTTATCTATTTATCTTTTGTTAACATTTTGTCTGATTTATGTTTAATTGGTGTGTGAGAAAACGTTTCTGCTACTCCCCAATATTACTTCACTTTGTGATAAAAATTTTTGTAATGCTTTTACCGTTATTATATTATAGAGTTTTATATAAACAGTTTTATTTACATTCTACAAAGTACTGAATAACTTTTCATTGCTTCTATGCTTATTTTTTTTTCAGGTTTGCTTAACTATTTTTCTTGCAGGTATTGTCACTAACTCCTTACCGCCGTATACATCATATATTAGTCTGCTTTCTACAACCCCCCCTAATCTCCGATTAAGCCCGCGTCATTCCTTGACTATCTTTGTGTTACGCACGGCTACGAGCCAACGTAGCATAAAGTTTGCCGCCCAACGTGGCTGCCACGATTAACGTAACAAAATTTTTAATGCTGATGTCTGCAGAAAAAAAGATTAAACTCAGTCAGCACAAATGGGACTCTTAACCCTGAAAGCAATTATAATTGATCAACGCAATAGCTCTTTACTGGTTTTACAACATTTAACAAATTGTACAGGTATCTCGAAATTTGCCAAAGACAGACACACAGACAGACTAATTGCATCAATTTCTCATTCTCGCTTTTTAAAAAAAAAATAAGAAATCGTAGTTAGTAGGTAAATAAGGCCGGTCCTAATTCAAAACGCGACAGACGTATTTTTCCATGTGTAAAATACGTTTGTCACGTTTTGAATTAGGATCAACCTATATATTTCAATGTAAAATAGTTGTGAAAACATTTCAATGTAAAATAGTTGTGAAAACATGAATTCTTATATACTTTCAATGTAAAATACTTGTGGGCACGTTTTGAATTAGGATCGGCTTTATATTACTTTCAATGAAACATATTTCAAAACACACGTATGTTGAAAAATGTAAGTGCAGAGAAGAATGTGTGTAGCTGTTTTGAATTGGTTTTCTAGCGAGAAGTTACACGTGCACCGTTTTGAATTAGGATCGGTGTTATATATTTTAATGTAAAATGTGAAAACCTGAATTCTTTTCAAATGTAAAATACTTGTGGGCACGTTTTGAATTAGGATCGGCTTTATATTACTTTCAATGGAACATATTTCAAAACACACGTATGTTGAAAAATGTAAGTGCAGAGAAAATGTGTGTAGATGTTTTGAATTTGGTTTTCTAGCGAGACAGTATGACAGATGCAAAATATCGCATTCAAGTCAATTGTGTTTTAATTAAAGTGGATTCTGATTTATGTTTAGAGGCTGCAAATACACATGGGCCGGTTTCAATTCAAAATGAGTTCACTCTTGTGATAGGTTGAAAAGTGGGTTGGCAAAGTACGCAGATGGTGGAAATCTGCTATTTAAGGAGATTGCTCCTAATATTAATTTAATTAGTCAAAGAAAAGCAATATGGATTTTAATACTCTTAATAAAACCACATATCGCAAACCTTATGTAAATTCAAAAGATCTTGTAGTGAATAAGAGGTTTGAAGTTTTAAAAGTGGAAACAATCAAGACAAAATATGGAGAAAGAGTATTAGTGAAACAGAAGAGTTCAAGAGTATATTGCCATTGAGATATTTTGAATACCTTCAAGCACATGGAGTGAAACAATTAAATGAAAGTATTGGCTCGAACAAACACGTATACATAACTAGTAAGGGATCGATCGGTGTAACTGTCAACATAGAATTTTCAGAATAATATGTCACTATTCTAAGAAATTAGTTTATTATTATAACACATCTAAGTCGATTGTATAAAGAATGATGTATCAAATTAAAGTGGATTCTGATTTATGTGCGTTTTACTTTGAGTTTACTACCTTGTTTAGAGAAAGTCTTGTTTCAAAGAGAAACTTTTATAAAATACTTTTTATTTTACAAATTGTTGAATATTTTGATCTAACTATTTATAAATGAAAAAGTATTTATTAACTCCCGTTCTTGAAGTATCTGCTGCTCCTCGCTGTTAGTTCCTCTCTTTTTTGCTGTATTATTTCTAGTTCCAAATCTATACGACGCAGTAGCTTCTCTCCACGCTTTTTAAATGCGTTAAGCAACTCTACTGTGTCATCTTCGTAAGATTTATCATCTTCACAGCAAACAGCCATATTAGATTCTGTACATAACTTTTTCATAGTCGACATGTTTTTGCCTGATCTGTAAGCATAACATAAAAGATTATTGTAGGTTCACCTTTTCTTTTGTATACTACCTGATGTTTCTGAGAGGATCAGAGTGTGTCAACGATCCTACGATAGCCTCAGAATTTCCAGAATGGTTTTTGATCTAATGTAACTTATAAATTAGTACTGTTTTAAAACACATGTATAAATGTGAAAAAAGCACTTACCGTGATATATCTATTACGTTACTATCAAAAATAGCAGCAGTGTTGAATTCAGGCGAAGAACAACCAAAACTTCTTTAATCACGTCTTCGTCAGAATGTAATATAAATTGCTCTAGAACTTTTACGTTGGTACTATTACAATTTTTGATTGATGACAAGTTACTCATTTTTAAAAGTTGCTAGTAATAGTAACTAATAATTATACAAGAGATCTGATTTGAATACTGTTGGTAAAATCTACGTGAAGTATTTATATTAAATAATAAACTGATCTGTTAGAAAAATTAAAAATTTGCATCGTTTTCTGAAAAATTCAGCTCTGTAATCTATTCTAATTAACAAAACAGTATGTAAGCGAATATAATTATACCTCAGCAGAAATAATGAATTAGTTTCATTGTCTGAAAAAGAAATTGAAATGAATGCACATAATAAAACCTAAATTAGATTAATTTCGTTTTAGATTACCGCTGACATAATTTAAGCTGTATAAGAAATTTTTTAAAGGTACTGCTCAGCAGAAAATAATGAATTAGATTCATTGTCTGAAAAGAAATTGCAATGAATGCAGCATAATAAAACCTAAATTAGATTAATTTCGTTTAGATTACCGCTGACATAATTTATATGCAAATATATAGGTAATTGCGTGTTTATGCGATTTTATGCTGTATAAGAAATGTTTTTTAAAGGTACTGCAGCAGAAATAATGAATTACATTCATTGACTGAAACAGAAATTGCAAGAAGGCGCATAATAAAACCTAAATTAGATTAATTTCGTTTTAATTACTGCTAGCATAATTTATATGCATATATAGATATAGTGATTTGTGCTGAATAAGAAAAATTCTTTAGTACTAGCAACGTACTGAAAATGTTTTTCTTAATAACGGGTTTTTAAAAACCATGAGTGCGTGTAAATTATGATATTTTTCTTCAGATAATAATGCAATGCAAATAAATCCCTTTAAGTAGTAATATTTATAGAATAAGTTTTTAGATTACCGCTGACACAATTACATGCAATATATTATATATATATATATATATATATATAAGTATATATGGAATTTGTGAAAATTCTTTAAAGGTACTGTTATATAATAAAACTGCAGAATGTTTTTAATACTGGGTTTTAAAAACCATGAGTGCGTGTAAATGATTAAACAAGACGGTTTAATCTGAGACATTTTTTCAAATTTGCTTTGTTTTTATTTAAAAATATTTCAATGTAATCATAAAAATAGCGCTGTAATGATAATGTATTTTCTGTACACATAATAAATCAAAGGTCGTATAAAACATTTTTTGTAGTAAACGCATACGAAATGAAAAATGATGTTGAATGCATTCCTTTTGCAGTTGTTTTGCTTAGAGTTGCATTCAGTATGTAAATACATAGGTAATTGTGTGTTTAGGCGATTTTTTGCTGTATAAGAAATTTTTTTTAAAGGTACCGCTCAGCAGAAATAATGAATTACATTCATTGACTGAAAAAACAGAAATTGCAAGAAGGCGCATAATATAACCTAAATTAGATTAATTTCGCGCGTTTTCCATAAACTCAGATGAATGAACCTTTTTTGCAGTTGTTTTGCTTACGTCAGATGATATTTTATATAAATAATAAATAGAGAAAATACTTGTATTATTAAGTAGTGTATTTTGATTTTATATAGAATCATGAATGCTGAAACCGTATCCGAGATTAGTAGCTCAATTGTGAGATTAACTGTAAAATGCGTGAATCTAATTAAATCAGTGAATGAATTAACGAAACACATTTTAATTATCAAAGCAAATATTAGTATATTGAAGCTTGCTATTAAAAATAAGGTATACGAAGACAATCAACAAGAAAATCCTAGTAGGCTGGAATCTAATTTAGCAAATCTTAAAGGCTACCTTGTACGATTGAGGCACTTGAAACGTACTTTGGAATATCGTGGTAAAGGTGTTGATGCAACGCTTACTAGAGGTCATACTCGAAAAAATTTGATTTGGCATGATGTACAATCATGTTTTGGAAGTCGAATAATTACGGGACTTATTACCAATTTAAATTATAGAGATCCTCTAGTGTTCTTAGACAAGGCGTTCGCTAGTTTTAAACGCAAGATTGTTGCTTGCTTAAAAAAGTCAATGTTGAAAGTTAATGTAATATTTGCCGCTAACTTTGTTAAGCCTCATCATCATTTTGTTTTCGACCTTACTTAAGGTTGGTTTGACGAAGCTCTAACTTCTTTTCTAATCTGTGCTAATCTAAAAAGCTCTACATACCCTTCACAACCTAAATTTCTAATAATTTGACTAATATAGTTTGGTCTAGGTCTTCCTATATCCTTCTATCTTTTTCCTATCCAGCTGACTCTACATAGATATTAGCAACCTGATGGTTGTTAAAGAAATCTAACATGTTTACATGATTACCATTTATAAGGAAACGAAATATAACCTGGTTATCCGCTTCAAAAAGGAAAAGTGTTAAATTATATGTTATGGTAAGGCTTAAGCAACGAATCGCTGCCAACATACCAGACCGCTAACTAATTGTGAGTTATGTCCTGGTGACATTTAGTTAACTGATTTTTATTATTTTTTTTGTTTTGTTTTCAAACTTACTTAAAGTCGGTTTGACGCAGCTCTAAATTCTTTTCTATTCTGAGCTAGTCTAAAAAGGTCTACATAGCCTTCACAACCTAAATCTCTAATAATTTGACTAATATAGCTTTGTCTAGGCCTTCCTACTCTATTTTTATTTGGTAGTCTATAATCTAAGACTTTACTAAATAGTCCCTCATGTCTTAACTGGTGCCCTATCATTCTATCTCTCCTGACCTTCAATTGTTTCCACATACAGGGATCTTCACCTATCCTTCTATAAACTTCCTCGTTTGTTACTCTATCTGTCCAACTAATCTTTAACATTCTCCTATAACACCAAGTTTCAAAAGCTTCTATCTTTTCTTATCTACTTCTTTAATTGTCCAAGTCTCACTACCGTATAGTAGACCGCTCCATACGTACGACTTTAAGAAACTTTTCTATTATCTAAACTAATACTATTAGCTATTAGTAAGTTTTTCTTTTTAAAAACATTTTTCTAGCTTGAGCTATTCTAGCTACTATATCCCTTCTGCTACGTCCATCCTTTGTAATTATACTACCTAAATAGCAAAATTCATCTACCTCCTCTAACTCGGTATTACCTATTTTTAATTTTGGTTTAGAACTAGGCTGTAACTCACTTGTCATTATCTTTGTCTTTACTGAGTTAATTCTCATACTATAGTTACTCCGTAGTATCTCATCTAAAATATTTAAAACTCTCCTAACTCTTTTCTAGACTCTGCTATAATGGCTATATCATCTGCAAAACGTAACATGTCTATTTTCTGTCCCTGTACACTAATACCTATCTCTTTCTCTCTCTGGCTAAGTTTAAAGCTTCCTCAATATAAACATTAAAAATCAAGGAGACAGTATACAACCCTGCCTAACACCATTTCTAATCTTAGCTTCCTTATCTATTTCATCAAATCTAATTACTACGCTTTGGTTTTATATAGACTGTAAATAATTTTTCTATCCCTATGAGAGATTCCTATTTTTGCAAAACCCTGAACATAACAATCCAATTAACCCTATCAAATGCTTTTTCTAAATCTACAAACGCGAAATGAGTCTTTTATTTTTTGTAACCTTTTTTCGATAATTACCCTAATCATTAGTATCGGTTCTCTAGTCCCTCTGTCTTTACGAAAACCATATTGGTCTTCGCCTAAATAATTCTCAGTCAAAGCTTCTACTCTATTTTTAATTATTATTGTTAGTATTTTGGAAGCATGAGAAGTTAAACTAATCGTTCTAAAATTCTCACACCTATCAGCTCCTGACTTTTTTGGGATTGGGATAATAATATTTTTTTCGAAATCTATTGGAACCTCACCTGTGTCATATATTGCTTTTACTAGTTCATATAATCTATCTAAAGTTTTCTGACTTGCATATTTTATTAATTCTGCGGGAATATCGTCTATCCCTGGCGCTTTATTTAATTTAAGATTCCGAACAGCTCTATCAAATTCCTCTCTTAATATTGAGAACCCTATTTCTACATCTTCGTCTTGGTCGTTCTCTAACTCATCCATATCGTCTCCCTTATATAAATCTTCTAAATATCTTTTCCATCTATCAGCTACCTCAACTTTATTTATTAGAAGCTCATTATTCTCGTCTCTAATACCATTATATTTTTTCCTATCTTCCCCGAAAAACTTTTTAACTGCTCTGTAAGCCCTGTCTGTCTTACCTACTCTCAAATCATCTTGTATTCCTTACAATTCTCCTCCATCCATTTATTTCTAGCTTTTCTACACTCATGTACTATCTTATTTCTAACTGTATTATATTTTTGCTTACTTTACTATCCACTTCTCTGAAAGGTTTAAGCTTTCTTCTATTCTCTATTAAATCTAATATCTCCTTTGTTACCCACGGTTTTCTCGCTTCTATTTTTTCTTACCTATAGTCTGTATTGCTGTATCATGTACATTCAGTTTTATTTTTTCCATCTATTTTCTACGTTCCTCCTACAGCTATCTCTTTGCTCTTATTATCTAATACTTGTTTATATTCCTCTTTTACCCTACTATCATTAAACTTACCTAGATCCCATCCTCTCTTTTAACCTTTCTCAATTTTTAAATTTTAGTTTACACTTCATTTTAACTAAGTTATGATCGCTATCTATGTCAGCCCCTGGATAACTACGACAGTTTTAACTTGGTTTCTAAATCTTTGTTTAACTAAAATATAATCTATTTGGTATCTAGCCCTATCACCTGGGGCTTTCCAGGTATATCTTCTCTAACATGTTGTTCGAATAGGGTGTTTACAGTTACTAATCTATGTTCCTGGCAAAACTCAACTAATCTTTCTCCTCTATCATTTCGTCTGCCATACCAAAATTTTCCTACCATTTTCCCTCACCACCTTCTCCCACTGACGCATTAAAATCGCCCATAACTATTAAATTCTCATTTCCTTTTACTTTTCTCACTATACTATTTATATCCTCGTATACCTTTTCTACTTCCTCATCCTCGTACTGAGTTGTTGGCATGTAAACCTGTACTAAAACAGTGTCTGTGGGTTTTGTACTCAATCTAACCATAATTATTCTATCACTAAACTGTAAGTACTCTTTAACTTTATGCCCTAATCTTTTACCTAACACTATTCCTACGCCTGCCTGTCCGTTAGTTGAAGAAGTTGTAATTATTCTATAATTATCTTTCCAAAAGTCATTACTATCTGGCCATCTCACCTCACTAATACCTAAAATGTCCAGCTTTTCCTTTCTCATTTCGACTAATAAATTCGTTAACTTATCTACTCTGAGTAATGACCTTACATTCCAAGTCCCTATCACTAAATCGAACTGTTGTTTTATATTCTTACGATGACGAGCCCCAAGTACCCCTCCCGGAGATCCGAATGAGGGAGTATTTTACCTCGGACAAGAATTTTACTTGTGAGCTCTCCATCATATGTATTTCGTGTTTTAGGCCACGCACACCTGGGAAATATTGTGGTAGGCTCCCATATCTTTCCACAACGCAGTTTTAAAGATTTTAGCAAAAGCCGTATCCGTCACGGCCAACCCCAACAAGCTTGTAAATTATTGAGGATCGCCCGAGACCAACCGACCCTCCTCCAATATCTTTTAGCCAGCAAGGCTGCTGCCCCTTGCTGCGCCTTTTAATCGCCTTTTACGATAAGCAGGCTTACTATAGTAGTATTCTTTATCCCCTACTATAGGGGACTGTTAAGCCTACAACTGGTGAAATAGATTTGAAAACGTTTCCTACTGCAAATCGTCACATCGATATAAATACCAATCTCAAGCTGTGGTATAAGGAGAACGTATTGAACAAGATTTCGAAGCGATTAGAAGAATTTTGCGAGAAAGATTCTGTTTGGGCAATCCAAGAAGTTTTACACTTGAAGGTAAATATAAACAATCATGATCCACTTAAAGGAGGGTGTTCAACGTTTGTACCGGTTCCGGACTTTATAAAAAAAAAAAGCTGTGGTAAATGTAATAATTAACGATCAACATTGCATTCTTTGGAGCTTGGTTTCCGCTTTATATCCTGCTAAACAAAATAGTCAGAGAATATCTTGCTATCTACATTTTGATACAGTATTACGCTACAATTCAATTCAGTTTCCAATCACATTAAAAGACATAAAAAAAATTGAGAAGCTTAACAATCTCGCAATTAACCTATATTGTATAGAAAATACTAAAATACTGCCATTTTGTTTAAGTAAAAATGTTAAAAAAATTGAACCTATTAATCTGTTAGTTTTAAATAATGATTCCTTACAATATTCTCGTCCGACAAATGCTAATGAGAATCACTTTCATTTTACTTGGATTAAGGATATGTCAAAATTATTTGCAAAACAGTTGTCTTCACATCACCATAGAAAATTTTTTTGTTATAGATGTTTAAATAATTTTAGTACAGCAGCATTACTTAAGCGTCACTCGAATTATTGCGAAAAACAGAATACTTGCTCAATAAGATTACCCGAAGAATCCGAAAAGTATCTAACGTTTAAACATTTCCACTATCAAGAAAAAGTATCATTTGTAGTTTATGCAGATCTCGAATGTATATTAGAACCATGCAATGAGTCGGAGGTAATACTAAACACAGTCTCTTACCAAAAGCATATATCCTTTAGTGTAGCGTATTATTTGAAATGCTCGTATGATAATAAATATTCCAAATTTCAATTGTATCGCGGAAAGGATTGTATAGAATGGTTTGTTGCTCAATTGAAACTGATTTCAGAAACGACTAATAAAATTTTCTGTAATCCAAAACCTATGAATCCTTTAACAGAAGAACAAAAGTTAGCATTTAAATTTGCCCTTCGCAGTCACATTTGCAATAAACCTTTTAGTATAGATGATATTAGAGTTCGCGATCACTGCCACTTTACAGGTGAATTTCGAGCGGCTCATCAAGATTGCAACATCAAATCATAATTCTTATATGATACCGGTAGTTTTTCATAACTTATCAGGCTACGATTCGCATTTCATTATTAAGAAAATTGCGTTAGGGTTTTCAGGTTCGGTAAGTATTCTACCAATAAATAAGGAAAAATACATATCTTTTACAAAATATGTAAATGGTACGAAAGTTACTTTTAGATTTATCGATTCATTCAAGTTTATGGCATCTAGCATCGAAAAATTAGCTTCATACTTAGATGATAATAAAAATCCATCACCAGGAAAATTGTAACACCGATAATGAGTTTCAGTTACTTACGCGTAAAGGTATATTTCCCTATGATTACATTAACTCTTGGGATAGGCTCAATGAAACCGATTTACCCTGTAAAACAGCATTCTTTAATCGTTTGCGCAATGAAGAAATCTCAGATGAAGACTACAATCATGCTAAACACGTTTGGCAAACATTTAATATAAAAACACTAGGGGACTATTCAGACCTATATTTCAAAACAGATGTACTGCTCTTGACTGATATATTTGAAAACTTTAGAAAAACTTGTATGTTCACGTATAAGTTAGATCCGCTTCACTACTTTACGGCTCCTGGTTTAGCTCTAGATGCGATGTTAAAACGACGAACGTTAAACTCGAGCTGCTTACTGATATTGAAAAAATAATGTTTTTAGAACGGGGAATTCGTGGCGGTGTTTCTCAATGTTCGAATAGATATGCTAAAGCAAATAACAAATATATGAATGCAGATTATGATCCAAATTTCGATTCTAAATATTTAATGTATTTTGATGTTAATAATTTATATGGGGCTGCAATGTCTGAATGTTTTCCATATGGAGAATTTAAATTTTTTTAGATTGCACCAATCCAGAAATAGTACGTTTAGACGTTACTTAATATTGTCGATGATTCTGATGTAGGATATATTTATTTTTTTGAAAGCGATTTACACTACCCAGTATCTTTACATGAAGTTCACAGTGCAAAGTTTTATGGAAAATGCTATGCGTTGCACAAAATCACGATTTGCATATTCCATTTAGAGATTAATCGGTTCTATTTTTTCCCTAAATTTTCACTTAAACAAAATGGGAGTATTTTAGTATTTTCTATGCAATATATATGTTAATTGCGAGATTGTTGAGCTTCTCAATTTTTTTCTTATTTCTTTTAATGCAATTGGAAACTGAATGGGATTGTAGCGTAATTCTTAATCAAAACTGTGGATAGCTGGATATTCTTTGAAGATTTTATAAAGCAGAAACCTAGGCTCAAAGAATGCAACGTTGATCGTTATCATTTTTTTTTTGAGAGCATCGTTATTTTTGCTTACATACTGTTTTTTTATTCATTAGAATCATTAGATAGCTGAATATATAAAATTTTCATTGCAATTTTTTTTTTCAGAAAACGATGCAAATTTGTAATTTTTTTTCTAAAGTGTAATAGACTAGATCTTCCTTGCAACAAAAGAAAAAAAAACGCTGTGGTGTGCAATATTATTTCAAATTACACACAACGTTAATTCTAGGATAACTGCAGTATGTTTTAATACTGGTTTTAAAAATTTGTGTACCTAATCACAACCAGATTACTTTAAACGACGTTTAACTAATCTAGGTTTTATTTTACTCTATGCCTTCGTTGAACAAGAAAAAAATGCTTGAGGTGTGTACTTTTTTTTTGTAGTCAAGTACTTAAATTACAGAAAATTCTTTCAACGTTAATTGTAAGATAACTGCAAGTGGTTTTAAAAATTTGTGGAATTTCTTCCTCAAGTACCTGCAGGTTTTAAGATTGGCGAGTGCCCACCTACAATTATATTTCAAATTACACACAACGTACTGTTTCAATACTGAAATGAATAAAAAAACAGTATGAAAGCAAAAAAAAATAGTGGTGCTCTCAGCAACATAACGAATTCGATTCATTGCCTCAAAAATTGCAAATATGCATTTTTTATAGTTATCATGCAAGATTGCGACTTTGCTTTATTTTCTGAAAAAAATTGCAAATGTCTAATTTTATAGCTAACCCTAAAATACATTTTTTTTTTTATTGAAAATCGTCTTTATTTAGCTTAGGTCATGAATCAAAACGTAAATAAAAATGATTTTAACAACTGCTTCCAAAAGCAATTTGCTATGCAATTACTTTGATTGCATAGGAATACATCATAAGATAGTCAAATACAATCCGCTCTCAACAAGCATAAGAATATTATAATTACTTTATTATTATTATTACTGTACCTTTACAAATTATGAAAAAGAAAAACAATAAATCATTTAGCAATCACAGTCTATTTATTGTTTTACATGTTTTTTACAATAACATGTCAGTAGAACCGCTAATATTTACAAGCAATTTAAATAAAAGTTTATACCTTTCTCAAATAAACAAACTGGTACATTATTAACAAACAACTGGATTTTTTTAACAGAACGGTTACTACTATTTTTCTCTAGAATACATTTATACAAATATAGTTCAACTCGGATAGATTAAAAGGTATCGTATTTTAGACACATCCAAAAAAAGCGGTGTACTTGTTGCAGGTATAAACATAACACTGAAGTTTTTATAACTAAAAAAAGTATTATATGTTAATCAGGATAAAATAAATTGCATTCTTTATTTGAGCCAGTGGTTGAAGCTTTACAAGTCATTTCTGAGTGTATAGTTATACCCCCAAGGTTTAGTATCAGTGGTTGAGGTACTAAGAATTCTTTTATCATCACTTTGATTAAGAACAATTTTGTTTTTGTTTAATAGTAAAGACATCATGTTTTGACTGATCTTATTAAACATTGCTGTTTATGTATAGTCTGTTTATAAAACAAAGCATTCTTATAATCATCAAAAGAAATTTGCTTAATACTTGCTAAGAAAGATCCTTTTGACTTTTTTTATTATCCTATCCTGAACTCTGTAAGTGTACATTTTAGATCTAAGCCCTACAAACTCGAGCATGATATCACCATTGTTTTCATTTTTCATAAGACCAGGAACCTTTTTATTTGATAATGGAATATGATATTTATTATTGGGGTCGTAATCGGAAGTATCAAATCTATGAATATCTTGTTTGATATAAGAGTAAATAAATTCAACGCTAAACTCGTATATCAAACTATCCGTATCTGTGTACAGCAGCTTTGCTTTGTTAACAAATTGCGATTTTATATAACTATAGTGAAATTTATATAAATAGGTTTTCGAAATATCTAGAATAGAGAAACCTACATAAATGGGTTTGTTTAATTAAACCTCTAATCTATTCATTTCTAACACAGTGCAACTGTGAAAATTAGGTTTTGCTATGTAACTACAAGCTCCAAACCGTCCTTCCCATTCGGTCACTAATTTCACATCTTTCCATTTTCATACGTTTTCCATCATTTTTCCATAAACAGAATTTATCATATTTTTATAAAAACATATATCGAAACTGTTTTTTGACTGTTGTCTTAATTTCGTATTCAAATCAATGTATTCTTTTAACCAAGGAGCTTGTTTAAACCGAAGAACCTTATGAATCTTTTTCAGTTCTAAACCGTAGCTTAAATACATTTTTAAATTCTTGTAGTGAATAATATAGTTGAGTTATGGATATAAAGTTGCAAGTAATTTCTTTAGGTTTGATTTATTAGAAGGTACTGGTGGTATCATATGTTCAGGCGCCAAAAGTCAGTCACTGTGAATTTCATATAAAGATATTGGGTAGTGTAAATCGCATTCAAAAATATATCCTACATCAGAATCATCGGGAATATTAAGTATGTCTAAACGTACTATATCTGGATTGGTGCCATCTAAAAATTCAGATTCTCCATATGGAAGATATTCAGACATTGCAGCCCCATATAAATTATTAACATCAAAATACATTAAATATTTAGAATCGAAATTTGGATCATAATCTGCATTCATATATTTGTTATTTGCTTTAGCATATCTATTCGAACATTGAGAAACGCCACCACGTATTCTCCGTTCTAAAAACATTATTTTTTCAATATCAGTAAGCAACTCGAGTTTAACGTTTGTTGTTTTTAACATTGCGTCTAGAACTAAACCAGGAGCCGTAAAGTAGTGAAGTGAATCTAACTTATACGTGAACATGCAAGTTTTTCTAAAGTTTTCAAATATGTCAGTCAAGAGCAGTACATCTGTTTTTAAATATAGATATAGATCTGAATAGTCCTCTAGTATTTTTATATTACATGTTTGCCAAACACGTTTAGCATGATTGTAGTCTTCATCTGAGACTTCTTCATTGCCCAAACGATTAAAGAATGCTGTTTTACAAAATAAATTGGTTTCATTAAGCCTACCCCAAGAGTTAATGTAATCATAGGGAAATATGCCTTTACGCGTAAGTAACTGAAACTCATTATCAGTGTTACAATTTTCCCTGGTGATGGATTTTTTATTATCATCTAAGTAGGAAGCTAATTTTTCGATGCTAGATCCCATAAACCTGAATGAATCGATAAATCTAAAACTAACTTTTATACCTTTTACATATTTTGTAAAAGATATGTATTTTTCCTTATTTATTGGTAGAATACTTAACGAACCTGAAAACTCTAACGAGATTTTTTTAATAATGAAATGCGAATCGTAGCCTGATAAGTTATGAAAAACTACCGGTATCATATAAGAATTATGATAATTGATGTTGCAATCTTGATGAGCCGCTCCTCGAAATTCACCTGTAAAGTGGCAGTGATCGCAAACTCTAATATATAAAGGTTTATTGCAAATGTGACTGCGAAGGGCAAATTTAAATGCTGACTTTTGTTCTTCTGTTAAAGGATTTATAGGTTTTGGGTTACAGAAAATTTTATTCGTCGTTTCTGAAATCAGTTTCAATTGAGCAACAAACCATTCTATACAATCCTTTCCGCGATACAATTGAAATTTGGAATATTTATTATCATACGAGCATTTCAAATAGTACACTATACTAAAGGGTATATGCCTTTGGTAAGAGACTGTGTTTAATATTACCTCCGACTCATTGCAATGGTTCTAATATACATTCGAGATCTGCATAAACTACAAATGATACTTTTCTTGGTAGTGAAAATGTTTAAATGTTAGATACTTTTCGGATTCTTCGGGTAATCTTATTGAGCAAGTATTCTGTTTTTCACAATGATTCGAATAATGCTTAAGTAATGCTGCTGTACTAAAATTATTTAAACATCTATAACAATAATATTTTCTATGGTGATGTGAAGACAACTGTTTTGCAAATAATTTTGACATATCCTTAATCCAAGTAAAATGAAAGTGATTCTCATCAGCATGTGTCGGACGAGAATATTGTAAGGAATCGTTATTTAAAACTAACAGATTAATAGGTTCTATTTTTCCTAAATTTTCACTTAAACAAAATGGGAGTATCTTAGTATTTTCTATACAATATAGGTTAATTGCGAGATTGTTGCAGCAGATGAGTACAGAATCAAACAGGAAATTTGATTTAATGAATGAAACATTAAGCGGAGTTAGGGAACACTCGAATAGAAAACAGAAACTCTAAGTGAGAAGATAGAGAGGTCAACCAAGAAATTTTCTGATTTCAAAAATTGCTTAACGGTAAAAATGGGGGAAGTTAAAATAAGAGTAGGCAGGAATGAGAAGAATATAACAAATATTAGACAGGAGGGCAATTAAATACGCAAGTTAGGATTTTTTGTGAAGAGGAAATAAACGGAAAAATGACAGAGGTGACAGAGTGGTGTAGAGATCAGTTAGGGAGGTTGGAATGAGAAGTTACGGGGATCAAACAGAATGCTAATGCCTTAGCGGAGGATAGCCCAAAGATTTTTCTGGTAACAAGTCTGTAGAACAACAAATGAAATTCTATGGAGATAATAGAGTGAGCCCAGAAATTTTTATAAATAACAGCAGGACCTTGGTTTGTAATTTGTATGATGAACAGGCAAAACTAAATGTGGTAAAAGGTTTATTATTAAAGGATAACGCCGAAGCCTAGTACAATTTAGGTGGGGCAGAATATAACATCATACTTAGATTTCGAGGAGAAATACCTTAAACATTATTGGGGTGATTATAAATAGTATTAGGTTAGGAATGGTCTATTCAAAGTGAAATATAATGGGGAGTTTGCAGGATCCCGCGATCCATTCGTAAATACAGTATAGCGAAACAACTAAATCCACCGATCATCAAATAATTAAATATCTGTCTAGGTATTTCGAAATAGAAGTCGGGCAACATGTAGCATTACAAAACATAGTTGACAGGGAGACATTTGTGGAGTACCTGCAAAGGTATAATGATGTAAGTTCTAGAATTTCAAGAAAGACTAGAGAGCGGAATATAAACCTAGTTAGATCTGACAATAGGAGGAAAAATTTCTAAAATCAAAAAGAAACAAATCATAATCAAAATTTTAGGAATCATTGGGAACAACGAGGTAATTTTTATAGGAGCAGTAGCGGTACAAGGGGTGCTACTCCAAGACCGGGAGTTCAAGGCAAAATAGCTCGCCGGAAATGAACAGACTACGAGTGGTGGTAACACAGAAAAAGCAGAAACGCCAGAGCCGACAAGGAGAACATATGCGCATGTGGTCGAAGGACAGCCAGGACCGAGTCGTGAGACCAAAGCTTGGCAGGATTTCTTAATTTAGACAAACCACTAGAAATTGACGTATGTAGATATGAACATCCGCGCGAATTTATGGATATAGAAGAGGAAATAGAACCAGAAGAGGTACAGAAAGTTTGTTTGCCGGCAGTAGAGATCAAAATTTTAAATCAGTGTGTAGGATCGTTGCTCTATTCAGGAGCAAAAGCGAGTTTGGTATCCCAGGAATTCGTTAAAGAGATCCAATCAGAAATTTAGGATAAGATTATGCCAATAAAAAGAAGTCATTTGATAGCTCCTAATAAAAAAAAAGGTTTGCTGTGGTAAATAGTGTAGTAATCTTGAGGGTAAAGATAGGATTAATAAGCTGTGAACAGAAATTCATTATCGTTCCTGGACTTGAATTTAAAGGTATTTTAGGGGTTGATTGCATGAAGAAGATAGGAATAGTGATTGATTTTGATAAGAATTTAGTGAAGGTTAGGGACGTAGTGTTGACCTGGATGAGTATGTATGAGGTCACTGAGGACGACACTGGGTTAACCGTAAATGTTACGGAAGTAGATGAAGAGGAGTTTAGTAGAATAAATGCTTTTAAATGTCCAGAAGGAAAAGTCGAAGAGGTGCAAGAGGTATTAAGAAAACATTCAGATCTGGTAGGAGTACAAAAGAGCACAGCAGTGGGTTATGTTGTTAAGTTGATTTTCAACATAATTAATAATAAACACGCTCTCGAATGAATTCTTTAACTCAAATCCCATTTTCTTTTACAACGAAAATTTATTCTATAAATTAAATAGTCTATGCATTGTGTTAGGTATCCCGTAATCTCCTAAATTCTTCAATAACATCCTGTTTACAATAATAAATACGCTTTCTACAAATATTCATTTTGAACTCATTTATTTCGAAACGACAAGTTCATGCTACTTCGATTTGGTTTTGATTAATTTCTGCTCCGAGTTTGTTTTAGTTAATTTTTACTCCGATTTTTTTTATTGTTAGTGTCTAAGTTCCTACGTTACCCGCATTTCTCAGCTTGATGCTACTTGTTTTCCTTCCTTTACGTTGGAACTGTTATTTCCTTTTTTCTTTCTATCTTCCACATGCCCCCACATGTGATTCAATCTTCTTAAATTTTAGTTTTGTTTTCTTTCCTAATCACTCGATATTATCGGTTGGTTGATTTCAGATTATTGAACTTGTGTTTTCGCCAATAATCCTGGTCCATTGAAAACGCTGGCGCCCAAGATTTTTCTTTTTCTTCCTTCGCTCTTTGTACATTTTGTTCTAGAGCTGATTTCCTTCTCTGATTTTTTTTTTATTGTACAGCCCTATTCTAATTTCTATTTTGTTGTTTCGCTCCTATTGGTGTTCCTGAAGTTTATCCGTCGGATATGTTTTAAATTGTCCTGTATTTGCAATAATTCTTTTTTGAGCTTTTATCGAGTTACGGTTAGCCTGTACTTAGTTACTTTCTCCCAATGTCTTTCTTTATTCTTACTAAAAATGACTGATCATAGGTTGGTGGTGTTTAATACGATCTGTAAGAGACGGCAGAAGTCATCCGAAAGCATTACCAGCTACTTTGCGTGTAAGACATGTCTGTTTGAGAACTATGGTTCTTTTAGTGAAGATGTTCAATTGTCCGTTTGGTTTCGTAATCTTGATCTATTTTATAGAACCCATTTGCCTACCGTCCACTCCTTACAAGAGTTAAAGGATGAATGTCAGAAGTTGGAACCGGCAAGGATTCTGGCCGATAATTCTGTATCATCTAGTCACGACCTACATACTGTTACTGCTGAACCGGAATCAGCCTCTGTTATAGTGTCTAAGTCAGTTACTACTCCTTTTTCGATTTCCCGCCAAGGTCCTCCTGTGTGGGAGTGGAATTTAAAATTTTCTGGCAATTCGAACTGTACATAATTTCTTAGAACGGGCCGAAAAACTCCGATGAACTCACCTTGTGTCAGAATTGCAGTTATTTGAGTCTGCAGTGGATTGGTTTGAGTCGAAAGCGTTACTTTGGTATCGTGGTTACAGGCATAGATTTTCTGACTGGAAGTCGTTGTCCAATTTACTGATTCAACATTTTGAACCCCCGGATTTTGCTTATAAGTTTGCTACTACTGAGGAAAATACTTTTGCTCCACATGACCGATTTGATAATATTTCTGCGACGCCTACGAGTAGATCCGATACTTCTTCCATATGTTCTACTGCTCTTTTTCCTAGTTCTGCTTCTACTCATCAGGTTATCTGCTTTAATTGCGACAAATCTGGGCATGTTTCGACACGTTGTACTCGTCGTCAAGTACTCATTGCTATGATTACGAATATAAGAGAGTTTCTCGCCGCAACTGTCCACACTTATCATCCCACTACTAATAGGTCTTCGAATCATACTTCAAATACTGTCTTCACCTCTAGCTGCCTAATTTCTCCTGCTTCTTACTCTACGTTTTCTTCTGTTCCTCATCCAGGTCATCCTGCTCCTTCCATCAAAACATACCCTTCTTCGGCAAATGTAGTTTCGAACAAAATTTCTTCCGTTCCTAGTTCTACATCCTATTCAACTCCTTCTTGTGCTCGCCCCCTTTTATTCACTCTCACCCCAAACTGTGCCTGTACCACCATTGCAACCCATACTTCGAATTACTGACTTGCAGCTAGCTTCTCTAGAGTTTGTTCCCGCTTTCTTAAACGATTCTACCCAAGAAATTCCTGTCGTGTCTGCAAGCACGCATGTCGCTGAAGTGACGATAATTTCTAATTTAGTCAGCGATGGTCTTGTTGAAGTCCATAAACCTGTATCTTTAATGTCTGTTGCTGTTGCTGTCAAAATTCTGCATGTTCCTGCTTTCTTAAATTGTTTTACTCAAGAAATTCCTGTCGCGTTTACAATCACAACTGTAGCTAAAGTGAAAATAATTTCTAATACGGATAGAGAAGGTCCTGTTGAAATTAGGGAACCCGTAGCTGTGATGCCTGTTGCTGTCGTCATCAAAGTTTTACCTGATCCTGCTTCGTTACCTACTCTTACTCAATTTTCTCATGCTGACAAAATGCTACTTGCTTCTGTTCTTTTAGCTAAGGTTGGTGAAATTCTAGCTGATGTCCTGTTGTATAATGTTGACGAAGGTCAACTTGATTCTGCTTCCTTATCTATTATGGAAAAAGCTATTCCGGATGCTGTTTGTTCTTGTAAAGTTGATAAATTGTGCCTGGTGCTGCTCCTTTTTTTCATGTTGATAAACTTCATTCTACTCCTTTATCTAACATTGGCGACTTTCTACTTGATACTTTTTGTTCTTGTAGCGTTGATGAACTTCTACCTGATTCGGTTACTTTATGTAATGTGGTTGAAGTTTTATCGGATTCTGCTCCTTTTCCTAAGGTTGATATTCCTACAGCCAATGCTGTTTTCTTTCCTAACTGTGATACTTCTAGTCCTTTATCTAACGTCGTTGAAATTTTATCTAATTCTGTCCCTCTATCTCACGTAACTGAAGTGTGCTCTGCTTGTATTTTTCGTACAGCCAATACTTTTTCTCTTTCTGCCGTTGGATTTCTTGCAACCCATTCTAAAAACAAACCCCTTCCTTCTATGACGCGTTTTGAGTTTTTTAAACTACTCTTGCCACCTCCTATACCGCGTGCTACAACTACTATACACCCTGCTGTTCCTGTCTTGCTGAAAACTGCCCATAAGAGGCAGAAATTTGTTTATGCTCCTTTCGAACCGGAAGATGAATGTCGGCGAAGTTCTAATGTACTTGATCTCGTTTCGTTCTCCTTCTGGCGGCGTAATCGCCTTAAGCCCAATATCTTTATACACGTATAACACATACACACACCCTTCTTACACCTCCCACACACACATACACACACACGCACGCACACGCCCACGCCTACTCATACATAACTACACTGGGATTCTGTTTTATTTTCTTTTGTACGATTCTTAGTTTTTTTTTGCTTTGTACTTGGTGTTGGTATTATTCTTTTTGATTTATTTCTTTTTTCTCGTTCCTTGCGTTCCACTTTCTTCCCTATCCTTTTGCTAGTCTTCTTTGCTGTCGGTTCCTATACTGATTGTGTTTCATCCATCTGCTCCTATGGTAGGTGTTTTGTAGTCCGTCTTTCGTTCTTCGGAAACCACGACTTAATCGACTTTAGGACTAGTTAGCATTTCTTTTCTTTGGTCGTTCGTTTGTTACGATTTTTGAGTACCACAGTTTGCAGTACACCGTATCCTCTCGTTCTCTCTTGTTGTTCCTTTGTTTACTTGAGGCTTGACCTTTGGGTACTGTTTGGGCTTGTTCTGTCGGTTTTCTTCCTCGTTCCTTTTCTTCTTTTGAGGTCGAAGACTTTCCTGTTTCTTCACTAGAAATATCCATCCTCCGACGACTTTTCTGCAGTGTCAATGCTGTTCTATCTTACTTCTCCTTGCTTGCTTCCTTCCTTCCTTCCTTTTTATCCTCTTCTATTATTGGTCCTTCGAGCGGGACGAGAGTTCTTTTTTATTTTGGGGTGTTTCTTTTTTTCCCCTTTTCTGTTTTCTTTTTGTTTCGTTTTCGGCACGAATTTTCTTTTAGTTCTTACGCAAATTTTTTGTTGTTTGGGTTTTTGTTTCTTTTTTCTTTGGGTTTTTTTTTCTCTTTGGGGTTTTTTTGCCCTGCCCACTCCCGTACTTTGGTTTTCTTTCCCCGATCTGTTAATTATGCTGAGAGGGATTTGTTACGTTGATTTTCAACCTAATTAATAATAAACACACTCTCGAATAAATTCCTTAACTCAAAT
Organism: Platerodrilus igneus; assembly: GCA_036346225.1. NCBI lineage: Eukaryota > Metazoa > Arthropoda > Insecta > Coleoptera > Lycidae > Platerodrilus > Platerodrilus igneus. The sequence continues at coordinate 4,664,333 of JARFIW010000668.1, forward strand.
CCTTTTTCTTTTACAACGAAAATCTATTCTATAAATTAAGTAGTCTATGCATTGTCGATGTGGGGTCAAAAATAACCCCTTCGGTTTATGGATTTCTACCTGTATGTATTTGTCGTGCCTTACGCCGCCATGACTGAGGTACACCCCGCCATATTCACTTGTTCTCATTCTATTTATTTAAATACTTCCGAACGAAATAGAAGAATGTGCTTGGACGCCATCGTTTGATTTAACAGCGAAAGAGGAAGTACTCGAGTATTAAAGACAATTTGTATTGCAAAATATGCCAGGCAAAAAGATCACACCAATCAAATGATTCCCAATAATACCACCCCATACATTTAATGAAAACTGCTCTTGACAATGCATGTCTACAAATCCATGTGGATTTTCATCAGCCTATATGTGGTTGTGAAAATTTATAATAGAATTTCTTGAAAAATTGGCTTCGTTGGTAAAGAGGATTTTACGGTCGAAATTGTTCAGTTAATCCATTACGGTACCACTTGCAGAAATTTAAGTTTAAAAGGAAATCTCGTGAAAGGAGCGCCTGCACCTTTTGATGTGGTATTGGTATATGACAGAATCATGCAATGTACGCCAAGCAACTCAATGACTAATATTTAAATGTTCACCGATTTTTCTGGAGCTAGTGTCTATATGTTCTTCTATTTAGAAAAGCTTCTTCGATTTATGATGTTTTAACAGTACGTGGTCTACCTGCATCATTCGTATTCATATTAAAGGTTCAAATTTTTAAAAGACGTTTCTGAATACCTAATATACTCGTGGATCATGTACTAACGTCTGGCTTCTCCTGCATTTCCATTCTCAAGGCCTTAACTGAAATGGATCTCAGTCATTTCAAAATTCGGTAAAAATTGGCATTGTGATGTAATTAACACTTTTACAGCTCACAGATTATAACTTAAACCTTTAATTTTATAAACATATGCAGACACAAGTTACGATTTCAAAGACGAACCCTCAAAATTAATCAAAACAAAAGATTATCCACAATAAAACCAGAACCTAGTAGACTAATTTAAAAATTTTAATTTTATCTAGCGATTTACAGAGAATTGTTTTTTTTATTTTTGTCCTCGATAACTGTCGCAGGTACGAAAAAACTGTAAGAGACCAAAAAGTTTCTAAACAAAACAAAAAATTCATTTTGTATTTTAAAATTTACCAGCGGTAAAAAGTTCAAGGGAAGAGAGAGGGACATGACTATTGAAAAAATATAGCCCTGTAGATTCTAAAAAACATTTGACATGCCCAATGATGGAAACCCTAAGCGAAACCTATTTACAAGTTTGCTCTAAATACGAGAGTGGTTTGAAAAGTTCGCGAAACAAAGAGGAAAATGAAAAAGTTTGTTTTTAAAATATAGTTTATTTTTCAACATAATCTCTGTCAAGTTGAATACACTTCATCCAGCAATGTTCCAAATCCATTATGCCATCACGAAAGTGCGATTCTTCAAGGCATCCAAAATAGTCATTGACAGCTGCTTTTAATTCTTCGTCCGTGGACCCCCTACCCCCCCCCCCCAAGGAAAACTTTTAGTCGTGAAAATAGGTGGAAGTCAGAAGAAGCCAAATCAGACAAATAAGGTGCATATTGCAACAGATCGTACTTCAGATCATTCAATTTTTTTGCACGGCTACTTCGCTTGTGTGTGGACGTGCATTATTCTGATGGAAAATGATCTTCTTCTTACACAATGCAGGTCTTTTTTCACAAATATTTTTATCCAGTTCGCCTAGAAGTTTAGCATAATATTCATCATTTATTGTTTGGTCCTTGGGAAGATAGTCAATTAGTAGGACACCTTTAGCATCACAAAAAACTGATACCATAACTTCACGGACATTACTTTCTTTGGTGGTTGAAAACCTCTATGTCTCCATTGTTTAGATTGTTGCTTGGTTTCAGGGATATAATAGTGAAGCCAAGTTTCATCTGTCGTAACAAGTCGTCGGACGAAATCTGTTTTATTGAGTTAAACCGCCTAAACTCTGCTGCCATTTCGAATGGACCTGCACCTTGCCGAAGTTCTAAATTACTAGAACAGGTGAAATGGCTTGCGTGTTCTAATGAGCTAAAGAGCCAAACTACAGGTCCAACCAAAGTAGTAGGGTCGTTAGTGAGGAACCAGACTAAGACAGGTCCCCGAAAGAGGGCAGCGGTTCTTTCGGTACTTAGATTGGCAGAGACCATAGGGGTCGGTATGACAGTTTAAGACACACTACCGCGATGTGGAAGGCAACGGGAAACCACCACATTATCTCCCAAGTACACAGCGTACTTAAATTGTAACAAACATGATGGAATTCTCTGGGGTAAAAGATTCCGGAGTTAAAATAGTCCCCCAGTCGGATCTCTGGGAGGGGACTACTTCGGAGGATGCAATCGGAAAGTTAAAAATAAGAGTCGGGAACATTCTACGAGTCAGAGCGTGTAATGTTAGAAGTTTCATACTTCTGTTAGAAGTATGAAGAAGTAGGTAAGCTAGAGAACCTAAAAATCGAAATGAATAGGTCATCACTAGACATAATAGGGATCAGCGAAGTTCGGTATCCAGAGGCATGGGATTTTTGGAGTGGAGACTTCAGGGTAATTCATATAGGAGCAGAGGAAGGAAATTTGGGGGTGGGGATAATTATGCAGAAAAAAATAGGATACTGTGTAGAAAATTACTTACAAAAGAACGAAAGAGTACTCGTGGTTAGATTAGAATCTAAACCGGTAAACACAGTAATAATACAAGTATACATGCCCACCTCTAGCTACAGTGACGAAGAGGTAGAAGCCATCTACAAAGATATCGAAGACATAATAAGATACGTAAAAGGACATAAAAATTTAATAATTACGGGGGATTTTAATGCCGTGGTAGGTGAGGGTAGTGAAGAAGCGGTAGTAGGTTTATTTGGTTTAGGCACGAGAAACGACAGGGGAAATAGGCTGGTAGAATTTTGCGACAAAAACAATTTAATCATCACAAACACATTGTTAGAATATTCGGCGGTTTCCTACACAATGGAATCGCATGATACACAGAATTAGATTTATTAGTGAACGTAATATGAGTAGCACAAAACTAACGGTTCCTACGAGCATTATACAGATATGTGAATAACATAATATAAGTAATCAGATTAGTGTCTGCATTTAATACACAAAACATAGGAGCATCGTAACAACACGTCTATCGCTAAGCGCGCACTATCGAACACACTAGTCAAGGGCAGGTAGAACGTGTGTCGCATACCACACTTCATTGTCGTCTCGTAAAACGGGGTTCACTTCAACACTTCCCCTTGAGGCACACGCTACCGACACTAAACAATTGGATAAACCCAACAACTTGACGCATTCTTCAAACTTTCGACGTGGTAGTGCCTTCGTGAGCAAATCAGCAAGCATTTCGTTGGTTGAAATATGTCGCAAATCGAATTGACCATTATACAAAGCTTCGCGTACAAAGTGGTAACGCACGTCAATGTGCTTACTTCGAGCATGGAATACGGGGTTTTCCGCTAATTTTATAGCACTCATGCTATCACAATGTACAGTTAGTCGCGAAAGACACTCGGAATCCAACTCGCACAAAAATCTACGAAGGTAAATAGCCTCTTTCGATACTTCCGATAGCCCCATATATTCCGCCTCAGTGGACGAAAGAGCCACCGTTCGCTGCTTTTACATTCCCAAGTAACGGGACAACCAGACAATATGAACGAAAATCCGGTAAAGGATCTTCTGTCTACAGGACATCCAGCCCAATCAGCGTCAACAAAACCCTTAAGTGTTTCTTTATTCGACGTGTATATTAACCCAAGGTTCATAGTTCCCTTAAGGTATCTCAGGACTCGTTTCCCGCTTCCCAATGACATTTTCGAAAACAGTTATTGAACTGACTAAGATAGCTGACGGCAAAACTTATATCGGGTCGAGTCGCTGCGGATAAGTAAGTCAAAGAGCCTATTAGTTCCTGTATGGTAGCTTTTCTCTTCTTCGGATGGCGGTTCGGTCGGCTGTGACAATTTCACGTTCGGATCAATCGGGGTGCTGACAGGATTACAATCAGTCATACCGAATCTGTCCAGACATTCAATTATATGATTTCTTTGATTTAACGAAACTTTACCGTCGGAACAAGAGAATTCAATTCCTAAACAGTAATTTATGCCTCCCATATCCTTTATTTCAAACTTTTTAGCTAACTTACGTTTCAGTTTTTCTACAGATTCAGAATTTTTCGAAGCAATAATTATGTCGTCTACATAAAATGCAACAAGTAATAAGTCTTCCCCTTCACCACTGCGGTATAAACAAGGGTCGGAATTAGTGGGTTTTATTCCGCATTCCACTAAGACTTTCGATAATTTTGAGTACCAGGTTCTGCCAGCCTGTTTCAAGCCGTATAAGGCCTTATTGAGTAGACATACTTTGTCACCTTTCCGTAATTCATTTAGCATGTCAGCTGCAGCTTCCCTCAAGTGAGGTTTTCCTTGTGAACATATGATTTCCAGTACCTTATTTAACTGTTTTGGTGGTTCCATGTAAATGGTTTCCTCAAGTTCACCGTTTAAATAGGCACAGGCAACATCTAATTGATGTAATTGCATGCCTCGATGTGCGGCAATTGCTGAAAGCAATCTTACCGAACCTAATCTCGCAACTGGTGCAAACGTATGGTTAAAGTGTATTCCGGGTTGCTGATCAAAGCCTTGGGCGACCAATCTAGCCTTTCTACGATCAAGCGCACCGTCACTTTTAAATTTATTTCGCAGAACAATTCTACTTCCAATTACACTTTCGTTGCTAGGTCTATCAACTAAATTCCAAGTTTTACTTTTAATTATTGATGATATCTCGTCCGCCATTGCTCTGTACCAATCCTCAGAATCGGCTGAATTCAGAGCTTGTTTTATGCATATTTCGGAGTTTAACGACTGTTCGAATAACACTGAGTTTGAATTCGCCTCGGGAACCATGTGGTACAACTTTGCAGGTCGTCCTCTGAGTCCCGTTCGTTCTAGTCTGGGTCTTCCCGGACCTCTTACTAAAATCTGATTTTCAACTTCCGCAATAGGAGTGTCGTTTTCCTCAATAGGGTCATCCCAATGATAAAACAAAGGGGGCTCGTCTCTGAGTTGTGTTTCAGAGTCGTTGTCCTCAATTTCAGGAAAAACATTAGTTGGCTCACGCCTACCTTCCTCACTATTCGATTCGACGAACTTTATATCACGAGTCAGTTCAGTCTTTTGTTCAACTGGTAGCCATACTCTATATGCTTTTGATTCTTCGGAATAACCTAAGAAAATACCTTCTTTGCCCTTTTATCAAATTTTCCACGATTCGGGTTTCTATTCAGACAAAAACTTTACGTCCGAACTCTCTAAAGTAACTGACATCTGGGGTTTTCCGGTGTATAATTCGTATGGAGTTTTCCCATTCAGACTACTGGTTGGTACACGGTTGCGTATATAATTAGCGGTATTAATCGCTTCAGCCCAAAAAGTATCGGGTAGGCCTGACTCCGTGAGCAGACAACGTGCGGTATCTAGTAGAGTGCGGTTTTCCTCTCCGCTGTTCCGTTTTGCTCCGGATTGTAGGGTATCGTCAAGCGCCTAACAATTCCGCGTTTATTCAACATAGAGTCGAATTCGTTATTATTAAATTCGGTACCATTGTCAGATTGAAAACATTTCACTCGTTTGTCTTTTGGTTTTCTACTGTATTAATATATTGTTCAGTTATTTTCACTATTTCTGACTTTGAACTAGCAAATCGGACTTCACACCATCGTGAATAATCGTCCGTGTAGGTTACAAAATACTTTGCTTTTCCATTAGATAAAACACGCATTGGTCCACAAACGTCTGTGTGAACTATTTGTAATAATTCCGTTTCTCTGTTCGATCGTTTGGGAAAAGGCGTTCTAGTCATTTTAGATACGGTACATGTGTCACAATTTGGGTAAACATTCCCGTCATCAAGTTTTAAGTTTACACCTGTTAAGATTCCTTTGTTTACAGAATCGATTAAGCTTTTAAAATGTAAGTGTCCTAAGCGGCGGTGCCACATTAAAAGACTTCGCGCGGATGCCGTCGTAAGTTCATTTGTCGCTATATTAGAAATATTGTTAACTTCGCGAGCATAATATAAATCACCAATACGATCGGCTATCAGAGCGACAGTTCCGTCTTTATGCGTAACTATTGCACAATCGCGTTCAAAAAGTACGTTAAATCCAGCGTCTGTGATTTTGCTAACAGACATAAGGTTTGTACGTAAGTCCGGTACATGCAATGCATTATTTAAAACAATATCTTTGGACTCACCTTTCACGTTCGTAGTAAACGTTGCAATACCTTTGCAGCGATGCTTGTGGAGGTGTCGTTAGCCAGACTCAGGGAGCCATGTGAGTATTCCATGAGTTCTTTGAAGCTCTCAACATCCTTACATAGGTGCGACGTAGCGCCACTGTCCAAGCACCATTTCATGTCGTGGTTCGTAGCATTATTCGAAGCACTAGATTTACACATTTCAGACGATAGCAAACTCACTATTTTCTTAGCACTTTCACAATTATTTACTTTTGACTCACTGGCACTTCTGTTTTTATAGCATTCTGACGCCTTATGACCAACTTTTCTGCACTTGTGGCAACGAAATTTAAACGAATCTCTTGCAGTTAGATTTTCACTCTGAGAAACATTGCCGTTTTGCTTGTCATTTCCGTAAATTCTACTTTGATTACGTTGGTGATTAAATTTCTTGTTAACATACAGAGCGTTCTGCGAAGTACTATTATTTCTAGCATCGCTTTCCTCGATAATTTTAACTCGAAGTGTATCAGGGTTGGCAACTCATCCCTTGATTCGATAGCACATCTAAAATTTTCGAAGCTCGGCGGTAAGCTGTATAACAACATTATAGCAAGCAGATCAGCATTTATTTCAACGTTCATTTCCATTAATTTGTCGACAGCATCAAAAATTTGTTTGTGTGTTGACGTATGTCGGAGCCTTCATTCATGCGCTGTAGTGTAAGTTGTTTAAGTAACGTAGCTTTTCTGGCAGGACCTTTCGATTGATATATATTCTCAAGTTTAATCCATACATCTCTAGAAGTATTACACCCTTTGATTTGTTTCAGTTCAGAAGGACATATTGATAATATTATTTCTGACTTAGCCTTAGCGTCACCTTTAATCCAAGTTTCAATTTCACTTTTAGAGTTCACGACATCTTGTTCGTTTAGAACCGGTTTGGGGTTATCGCCGTTCACGTATAGCCAGGCATCATGTTTTGTTAGCAACGCTTCCATCTGTATCTTCCATGTGTCGTAATTGCCTTTGTTCAACATTTCAAGACGTGATGCGTTTGCGAGATTCATCTTGTTTATTGTCAATAACGAAAAGGAATTTCAATACTGCACACGTGCTTTATTACTTATCGGTTCGCGATGTAACTTAGCTGCCCGTAATTCAATTTAATTCTGGTTACCTGGACACATAACCTGTTAGAATATTCGGCGGTTTCCTACACAATGGAATCGCATGATACACAGAATTAGATTTATTAGTGAACGTAATATGAGTAGCACAAAACTAACGGTTCCTACGAGCATTATACAGATATGTGAATAACATAATATAAGTAATCAGATTAGTGTCTGCATTTAATACACAAAACATAGGAGCATCGTAACAACACGTCTATCGCTAAGCGCGCACTATCGAACACACTAGTCAAGGGCAGGTAGAACGTGTCGCATACCACACTTCATTGTCGTCTCGTAAAACGGGGTTCACTTCAACACACATTAATTCAACATCATGCTAGAAGACGATATACGTGGAAGATGCCAGGAGATATCAAATAGATTACATTCTTGTTAGACAACGGTTTAGGAATCAAGTAAAAGACTGTAGGAGCTATCCAGAAGCAGATATAGATACTGACCACAATATTGTAATTATGAAGGCCGCACTTAAATTTAAGAATGTGAAAAAAAGAAACGGAAAAGATATTCAAAAAAGATTCGAAAAAGAGTCAAATAAATTGCTGAATGATATCAAGAAAATATCTGATACTAAGGAAGTAGAAACAGAATGGAATAACATTAAATATAGCCTAGACATGGCGGCCAGAGATGTTTTGGGGTATACACAAAAAGAAAACAAGAAACCATGGATAACAAAGGATATACTGAATTTAATAAAAGAAAGGCGAAAATACAAAAATAAATCAGACGAAACAGGAAAACAGAGATACAAAGCCATAAAATGGGAAATTATTCGAAAATGCAGGAAAGCTAAGAACAATGGATTGATGAAAAGTGCAAAGAGGTACAAACGAAGATGGAAATAGGAAAGACAGACGAAGCATACAAATTAATTAGAATAAATTTTAGGGATATAAAACCGTATAGCAAAAATATAAGGGACGCACAAGGAAACGTCATCATAGAAAACACAGTGAAAGTGGATAGATGGCAAGAATATATAGGGAATTTATATGCAGGAAAGGAACTAACTGCATTAGAACAGGAATCAGACATTGAAAATGATGACTTGGGATGTCCTATACTTAGAGATGAGTTTGAATTATCATTAAAGAGTCTGAAAAATGGTAGGGCGCCGGGTACAGATAAGGTGCAAGTAGAAACTCTAAAAGCCTCTGGGCAAGCAGTAACAGAACGTCTCTTTCAACTTGTAAGCAACATGTATGAGACAGGCGAGATCCCCAAAGATTTCAAACGTAACATAATAGTAACTATACCAAATAAGAAAGGCGCGGATAGACGTGAAAATTTTCAAACAATAAATTTGACAGCACACGTGTCAAAAATATTAACTAGAATTGTGCAAAGACGAATGGAAAAACGGGCGGAAGAAATACTAGGAGAAGACCAATTTGGGTTTAGGCAAAACAGGGGAACACGGGAGGCTATTTTAGCTCTGAGAGTGATAATGGAGAAAACAACAGAAAAAGGGGAAAGCGTGTATATAGGGTATGTAGATCTGGAAAAAGCATTTGACAATGTAAATTGGAAAAAAATGTTTGAAATACTCAAAAAGATTGGAATGAGTTATAGTGATAGACGAATAGTACATAGCTTATACAAAGAGCAAACAGCAGTAATAGAATTAGAGCAGGAACGTAGAGAAGTAACCATTAGGAAAGGGGTGAGACAGGGATGTGCCCTATCCCCATTGATTTTTAACTTGTACATAGAAGAGGCAATGAATACTGTCAAATGAAGGAAGACATTTGGAATTACTATGCAGGAACAAAAAATTGATATGCTTAGATTTGCAGATGATATAGCGGTATTAGCGTCTAGCAAGGAAGAGTTGGAAGCTGCTCTTAATGAAATGGAAACGGTTCTAACAGAGAGATACGGTATGAAAATTAACAAAACTAAAACTAAAGTTCTAGTATGCAAAGGTGGGGGAAATAAATCAAAAACAAGAATACAAGTATGTAACACGAACTTACAAGAGGTTAAGGATTTTTGCTACTTACAAAGCCAAATATCGCAAGATGGGAAAAGCACAAAAGATATAAAACAAAGATTAGCACAAGGTCGTGCTACATTTAACAAGAAAAGCAACTACTGTGCTCAGAGACCACAATCATAGAAACAAGGAAAAGATTGCTTAAAACATATGTGTGGAGCACAGCACTATACGGCTGTGAAGCCTGGACAGTAGGAGAAGCGGACAAGAAAAAGGTAGAAGCTTTTGAAACGTGGTGCTACAGACGTATGATGAAGATATCATGGACAGACAAAGTTAAGAACGAAGAGATACTAAAAATGGTAGGGGAAGAAAGAAACATGTTTAAAACGGTAAAAAATAGGAGAGATAGGATGATAGGCCACATACTACGGCATGAGTGAATAGTGCGGAATATATTAGAAGCAAAGATAGAAAAAAGAGAAGAAGAGGCAGACCTAGCTTAGACTACTGCACACAGATAGTAAAAGATGTAGGCCGCTGGGGTTTCAGGGAGATGTGTAGGCTAGCCCAATTAGTTGGGCAATATTCTCGAATAATGTTAAGTGTGTGAAAGGATATACTGCAAAACCATTATTTCGGCAAATGTCTAAGTGTTGGGGGATCTTGGTAGCCACAGGTTGCTTAACCACCTTCACTGAATTTCGGTGAAATAGGATATAAAATTAGAAAACAATAGAAAGGGAACGAGCTATATACACATGCTGTGTGAGAATTTCAGGGAACTATGTAGGCTAGCTCAGAATATAAATAAGTGCGGGTACGTGTCCAACCAGTTTTGAGACGGAAAACCTAATGACGAAAAAATAAGCGCAGATAAATCTGATGATTAGTATAAACAACTAGTTGTTGGTTGCGAAATATTTGCAACTAATGTTGACTGTGCGAAAAAATATATTGGAAAATATATTAAATCGGTAAATGCTTAAGTGTTGGGGGAACTTGGCAGCCACAGGCTGCTTACTTCCCTTCGCAAACACTGAAGGTCGGAGAAATAGGGAATATAATTGTAAAACAATAGAAGGTGACCGAACTGCATCTAGCAAGAAAGAACAACGCCTATGAGGAAAGACAACAAACATAGAACAAGAAGAAAATTGTTGAAAACATATGTGTAGAGCACAGCACAGTATTCCTATGAAATACGGGCAGTCTGAAACGCAGACAGAAAAACGGTAACAGCCTTTTGAAATGCTGTGCTTCAGATGTATGAGGACGATAGCATAGACAGACAAAGATAATAACAAATAGGTTACAGAAATAGTAGAGAAACAACGATATCTGGGGAAAAAGATAAGAGAAATAGAAGGACAGAAAACGTTCTAAGGCATTTTTGGAGAATAGTATGATATATATTATAAGCAGAGATAGGAAAAAAGAGGTAGTTGTAGACCTAGATCAGATAGTGATAGATGCAGACTGTGCAAATTTCAGGGAAATCTGTAGGTTAGTTCAGAATAGGAAACAATGATGGTACGCGTCTAACCAGTTCCAGGACGGAAGACCTAATGATGATGAAACTTTGTTGGTAAATTCTCTTCCTCTGAAGGTTTTGATCAATTGTCAATGTGCGCGGCACCCATCTTGCCGAAAACGTTTTCATACCTAATTCTGCAGTTAAGATATGAAATGCTCTTTCATCTAAGATACCTGCATCCTTAGCAATTTCGGAGACCTTTAATCGACGATCCTTCGTAACCATATCATCAACTTTTTGGATGATTTCAGGCGTGGTGGCAGTTTTTGGTCGTCCACTGCGCGGGTCATCTTGTAATCTTTCACAATCAGGTTTGAATTTCGTCACCCACTTGTGCACAGTTGTAAATGATGGAGCGGAGTCTCCTAATGTATCCTGCATATCTTTATGTATTTCTGTTGCTTTCCAACCCCTTTTTACAAATTATTTGATAGCAGCGCGCGTTTCAGTTTTATCAATTTTGAAAAACTCACAAAATTAACTTTACTTCATATAGCACCAAATTAATACTACTTGACAGAATAATATTAAATTTAACATCTGCGCAGTAGATAGTTGGATCCATCAATTGCATATATTTTATTCGAACTGATGCTGTCATCTGTGCCCAATTCGCAAACTTTTCAAACCACCCTCGTATTTCAAAACTGCAGGAGCTGTAAAAAATTTAAAATCTTGAAGCTTCATCACCCTGTAGATCGGTAACGAAGCGTTTGTAAGAGTATGTTTATATAAATTTTTGGTCATAAAATAAGCCAAAGAATTTGCACCCTTTCGTATGTGCAATTTAGGAAAACCCTGTATGATGTAATTACTTCAATATTGACGAATTTAATTGGCGCTGAAGGCGTTGTGTAATTGAATCATAGGACCATATACGCCTACCTCCATTAGTTTTTAATTAATTATCTAATATAACACAAACAAATATACAAATCGACGTTTGCACGACAAGTTGTTGTCTATTTTGAGAAGACGCACTATACCTAAGAAACAATATTACGAGATAAAACGAGTTTAAAATATGGTGCGTTCACAAATAATATTAATTTATACATATTGATATATCTAGATCACTTTCTAGTATCTAAGTGTTACGTATTCATTAGCGATCATGTCATGTACGTATGTTACAATTTTACTTTCACTTATATGGAACTTGTTTACGTATCTGCAGGAATGAGCCTGGTTTGTCTTACGCCTTGATGTAAATAATTATCATATGTATGTATGCGTGTCGAAAATGCTTTAGTCTTATGACCATGGGAGACCCATTGGGCGTTGTTTTAATGTACGATGGTGTAATAATACCTAGTAATTTATTTAATAGTTTTGCGCTTTTAATGGGTATCAAATAACTGCTTGTTCTATATCCACCAACTAGATACCGTTTAATTTAATTAGGAGTACGATATTGTTGTGCTGGTATTAAGAAATACTACGAAGAACGAACTTTTTAAATTTTCTCGAGTATTACAGTAAATTATTAAGTAATACATTTTCAAAAATAAATCTAAAACCGTGAAAAAACTACGACCAGGTTTCTGAAGTATCTTAAATTCAATGCTATTATCTATAGGATTCAATTTGAATCACTTTTCATGATTTTTAGATTAATTTTTGAAAACATATTATTCATTGAACAATAAAACTGGTATTGGAAATGTAGGGGTATGCATCCAACCATACGCCTAACTGGCCAATAAGCACGCAGAATGAAAACAAAAAACATGCACGCATCAAACACCTCTCAATCAATAATGGATTTGTCCAACAGCCCTCGAAATACAAATAGAACCGTTTGTTATCGTTCACGGGGGAGTTGTTGCCCAGACGCCGACGAGGCAGCAGCTCACGTATTCCGACCACCGCCTTCGGGCGATCAAAGGTGGGCAGCGAAACGGTGACGTCCTGAGCGAGTTCTCCAGCAATGCGGGGTGCCGAGGAATGGCTACACAAGTGAAGTCGTCGGGGTTGCACATCTGTCAGTCCTGTTTAGACGAGCTACCTGACGATGGAGCGGCCTGTGGCGAGTAGCCAGTCCTGTTAGGCGAAAGCCACAGGCCAGTGGACCCAGGATCCGGAATACTGTGTAGTAGGAGGACAACTAAGGGGAAGATCCGGGAAACTGCTCACTGCACCGAAAAAAGAGGATTCCAGAAGCAGGTCTTTTGGGATCCAAACCTACAAATATATAAATAAGAAGATCTATCAAGATACAACACCATAAAACATCAGTCAACATCATCAAGCCAAAAAACTCTAGAGTTATAAGTCATTTTAAGGGCGCGATCGCATCCCTCTATTTTCATAACACGAACTAATTTTAAAATAGCCGCGTTTGTGGTATAGCCATCGCATGATAGAGGGAACTACTTTATTTTAACTTTAGTAAATACGGCAGGATGATATTTTCTCAATTCTCATTCCTGTATGTATTTGTCGTAAATGACCTTCGGCAAACTCGAACGCAAGCAAAGCGTCCAGGTAAAATAGTGCATTCTAATAATAGCCAAGGTCGTTTTCCGAAACAAATTTGTATAGTATTTATTGTATTATTTCATTTATGTACATATATTGTATTCGCTAATTGTTATTTTTGAATGTGTAGTTTATTGTTCATAGAGTGACATTTCGTTATTATTATAAACATTTAGAGCTTTATTTAGTGTGGGTGTATTTAAGTTTGGAAGTGAGTATATTTTAAATACGGAAAAAGTTACAGTATACTTACTTTCTGTTGTCGCCTGGTGTAAAGTTTCTTTTATTTACATTTTACAGATGGGTAAACATAAGCAGGTATATAGCCAAAATCCCAGTGGTACCAGAAAGCGATCGTTTAAGTCTAAAGCAGCTCGCTTAAGATGGCAGAAAATGCAACAATTACCGCTGTAAGTTATAATACATTCAGTAGTGTAGCTAGGATATCTTTATGAGGCTGTTTGTTTTGAAATATAAAATCCAAAAACAATTAAAATATATCTATTTAAATGTCGCATATCCACCCACAAAATTATACATTCTTCAGATGCCTTGAACATAGAGAACCACAAATTATCTGACTTTCCATATACATATTAATTAGATGTCCTACTAAAATCCAAACTTTTCAGGTTGAAATCCATATCAGATAATTTTGACAAGCCTGGCCCTTCAGGTTTGCAAAGATTACCCGAGGTAGTTAGTAATCCAACTATTTTATCTGAAGAAACTTCCGACCCAGAAACAATGAATTCGCAGACTGGGACAAAGTAAGCAAATTTGTATAAATAATCCAAATTATTATATCATTGTATTTCATATTCAGAGAACTATGTGAAAATCAACCGAGGAAAGGTCACATACACCTCCAGATTATTGGTCATTTATACCAGAAGCAGACTATAATAGGTAAGACATTGTTATTTGTATTTCATATCCATGTCGGAAACTATGTATAGGTAGGAAATTCATCTACAGGGTGATACATTTAGTATGTCAAAAGTAGCTATATATGTATATATATATATATATATATATATATATATATATATACGAATAAGATATATCGACTGTTTGAAATATATTTTGGTATAGATTTCCTCAGACTTGTCAAATTAATCAAACACTCTTTTAATCTTTCGAGCTTTCGATAAACTTTTATCTTCTTCAGGAATGTTTATGTGAGTTTATAGAAGCATACAACTACGGAATTTGGACATTACCATATAAAACCCAAAGTGACAGACTATTACATAACCCTATGAAGATTATGTAATTGTCTGTCACTTTTGAGATGTTTGTTTTTAATCTTAAATGAAGTAATGTCCAACTTCCATAGTTGTATTCTTTATAAACTCACATAAACATTCCTGAAGAAGATAATAAATTTATCGAAAGCTCGAATGATTAAAAGAGTGTTTAATGAATTTGACAAGTCTGACTGCTTCCTCGAAATCTATACCAAAATTATATATATATATATATATATATATATATATCTGTGTGTGTGTGTGTGTTAACTATCTAAAATATTTATATATATATATATATATATATATATATAATTGCAATTAATAAGATGAAATAATAACTTAGACTTTTATAAGTAAAGCCCAAATGATCATTTCAAATCGAGCTAGTAATTGAAAGATGGAAAATATAAGGCCTTGGACAGGATTTGAACTTGCATCTCAGTTTTGCCGGAACTGTGCGTTTACCAATTACGGTACCGAGGCCGATGGCTATAATTGGGAAATTTACAAATTTAAATCGTGTACAGTACCATACACAAATGAGTTCCGGAAAAGCACTGAAACAACTTTAGATGAATGGTGGTGTAGAAAATTTTAAAGGCGACCAGCAATACGAGGACCTAAACATAACCCAGTTGGATTGGTGTGATTAACAAAGGACGATATACATTGGGGCCACGAGTGTATTAACCTTCAGGTAACTTATGCTTTGTTGTTCGATTTTTGATGTTTTGGTGTGTGTTGAATAACTTTATAATTGATTTACTTAAAATGGACAGTAGTGAAATTGTACTAACAACAAATTTTTAATTTTAAGGTGAAATTTTCTTGTTTAAGTAGAAAGGGTATTTAGTATTTATGTTCTGGATTATGATGAAAATTTGGGTATGTCTTTGAGCTCAATTAGACGAAGCTGGTTAATTAACGTAAAGGGGTGGGAGATGCTCCTTTGTACTCAGACTCAGGTCTGCATAGATTGTTATATTAATTAGTAGGCATCTACAAGGACTTTAATTCTGGATGCACATTAAAATGATAATAAATTTAATCTTGAAATTTTCTGATACTGGAATTTATGCTGAATTTTAATTTTGAAATTTTAATGTATTGTAAATATTGATGTAAATAGAGTTAACGTTGGTGTTTGTGATAGGAATGTGTTTGTTTTTATGATTGAGGATGAAAGTTTTAACTAGGTGAGCAGCCGAGGCGGAAAAGAGTAAAGAGGCGATTAACAGAAGAAAGTCAACGGAACAGTTAAGTTAATGAATAGCTTTTGTAGGATTCACAGCATTCTTGACGCCCAATTCGTGAAGGCTCGATTCTAATAATAGGAAACACAGCAATATATATAAACTCACCTTGTGTAAAACTACTTATAATATATATATATATATATATATATATATATATATATATATTTATATTGATATAATTATGAACACCCTGTAGATATGAAACAATTTTTAAAATAATACAGGCTACAATTTGTGTAAATTGCTTTTTTATAATTTCTACAATAAATAACCGGTATATTAAACTTTGTCACACTAGTGAGTCGTCCTGTGAATATGCTAAATTTTGGGTTTCTAAAATCTAATATTTTGTTTTGTTTTTAGAATAGAGGCTCATAAATTATATTTCGAGATAAATCACTCTCCTAAAGAACCAACTGTTAGTGGAAACCGCATTGTGGATTTGCAATATGTATTAAGTTGGTCCATAGATCTGCAATACCGACATTCCCAAATTTGTACTGGTGGAAAACTATATTTGAAAGAGGAATGTAACAGAGGATTAGGTCTAGTAAGCTGCCTTATGTTTGCATGTACAATGTGTGATAAAATATACAAGCATTACACTGAAGATATTTCACAAAATCAAAAATTAATTATGGATTTGTTTGGGGTACTCTGGCAACTGGCAGTACATATGGCCATTCTCAGGAACTATTTGCAGTTATGGATGTACCTCCCATGACACTCTACCAATTTAAAAAAATTGAAGCCGAATTAGGCGCTGTAAGAAAATCAAATTGTTTAATATCTTACTTGACAGTTTGTTTAGGTATGGAAGGACAATCTTATGAAAGATATGGAAGAAAATGGAAAAGTAGAGTTAGAGTTGGCGAGACAAAACCTTGATGTTGATGCAGATGGAATTCCATATATTACAGTATATCTGGATGGAGGTTGGAGCAAAAGGTCATATGGCCATAGTTATGATGCTGCTTCGGGAGTGGTGAGTATCGTTACTATAACCTTTAATGCAATTATAATAAAATAATATTTTCTACTATATTTTGAAATACTTTACAGTATTTGTACTATAACAACATTTTTATGTATATCTGGACATTAGAGAATTAATTAGCAAACACTTATAAAGATCATTATATCACAGATTTATGTATGCATAATTATTATGACTTCTATTAATTTAGCTATTAAATAAATAATAAACATAAAACTTAATATTGCTAGAACAAAAATGTTATATACACCCTGTATATCAAGTGTTTATATTTTTGTTGTATAAGGTGTCTTTGCATGTACATTATGAACTTTCAAGTGATTGATGTTGTTATGTATAAAGTGGAGGGAGAGCATTAGGAAGTCTTATGCCAGAGTTTGGCCAAAACGGTTTTGCTCTGTTGAGCAGTTGTTCACTACATAAACACAATTTGTAATAACCTTTATCAAAATAAAGGTTATTACAAACTGTGTTTTAGTATTAATTACATTTAATTAATAATACAAGTAATAACATAACAGATGTAAAACTCTATTTACAAATATAATAATTACATATAAAAATTTCCATTGCATTGTTCGAATATTGCAGTAATGTTTTATATTTTTTAGGCTGCTATCATTGGAAGGCGCACCAAAAAGTTATTGTTTTTAGGAGTTCGTAACAAATATTGTTCGATTTGTGCTAGAGCCACCAACAAAAAACTTCCTCCAAGTAAACACATTTGTTATCGAAACTGGTCTGAAAGTTCATCAGCAATGGAAGCTGACATAATAACCGAAGGTTTTAAAACATCAATCGAAATGCATGGACTTCGATACAAAACCTTCATTGCCGATGGAGATTCTAACGTGTTTGCTAGTATTAGACGAAATGTGGAATATGGTACGGCCGTACAAAAAATAGAATGTGTTAACCATGTTTTAAAAAATTATGGAAAAGCATTAAGGTGCATCAAAAAGGATACTAGTGTAAATTTGCCTGCTAGAAACCAATTGACAAACAACATAATTGCAGAGCTGGAAAATTCTGTTCAAAGTGTGATTTACAGTAATGCAAATGGGGATGTGGAGGTGCTAAAAGAAGATATTTTAAATACACCCAACCATGCTTTTAATGATCATCGGAACTGCAAAGATTCATATTGTGTCAATGTTGGCGAAAGCACACAGAGCCAAGTCACAAATATTCAAGCCACTGGTCTGTTATTGCATATAAATGGTATATTATTACAGATTTTGAATGATTAATCCTAAATTGTGTCATTTTTTAGGGTACTCGATTCAGTTGTACAAAAAGCACATAAGTTGTTGGACGTTGAAACAAATAATCGAGCAGAACTGTTTATGGGTATCTTAGCACGATTTAATGCTGGGAAGAGGCTTAATCTTACCCAAAGAGGATCCTTTGAGAGTAGATCACATCTAACAGGATTGCGATATGACAAGGGCTTCGATTGGCATTCTACACCATGGAAGACTGCTCTCAATGTAAGTCCGGGTCACTATTTTAAAAAGTATCTAGCTGAACAAACACATAAAGCGCAGTTGATTGCTGCAAGAAGACATATTGTAACACAAATGACCGAGAAAAAAACAAAGATGAAGTTACCAAAAATTGTAAACAATTCATATGGACCAAAAGCAGAGCAAGCAGAGTTATCATCGACAGAAATGGAGTCAGAAAGAAAAAGATTATTAAACGCCATGCAGGTAAGCATTTTTGAAAAACATGTATTGTGTAAGTATCATTGCTTTTAACAGATAACAAAAACAATGCAGGAAGAAATACAGTGTAAAACAATTGGGCAATTTGAAAATCCAATTTTTTTATTAAATAGAAGAAATAGGCTGACGGCGTCTCACTTTGGGTCAGTTGTTAAAAGACTGGACCATACCTCTTGCCATGGCCTTGTCAAAACTATTCTATATGAAAACTTTTCCAATAGTCGGGCTATAGAATATGGTAAAATGAAGGAACCAATGGTCAAGGAAAGATTTTCGATGGAGAGGAAAATTTTGGTAAGAGAATGTGGCCTATTTGTAGACTTAGCAAGAGGATATTTGGGAGCAACACCAGATGGTATGCATTGCTTTCAGTATAGATATACAGATATTCTTTTCTAGGACTTATAGGCAGTAATGCCATAATGGAAATTAAGTGTATGTACAAAATTGCGCAAGAACATTTATCTTTAATTGAAGGAATTGCTAAATATAAGACAACATGCCTCCAGCTAGTCAATGGCGAAATAAAACTTAAAAGGACTCACAACTATTATTATCAGGTATGCAAATATGAAGTACATTTTGTGGGCGAACTGTGTGTGTGTGTGTGTGTGTGTGTGTGTGTGTGCGCGCACGTGTGTGTGTAAGTGTGTCTGCACTAATTTTGTAATGATTATTGTTGTAGATTCAAGGGCAATTGAACATCTCAACAAAAGACGTCTGTTACTTTGTAGTGTACAGCGGTGATAACAATCCACTGTTGGTGGAAAAAATATACAGAAATATTAGCTTTTGGGAAACTATTATGGTTCCAAAATTGGACCGGTTTTATTTAAATTGCATATTGCCAGAGATTATTGAAAAAAATGTTCCTGCTGGAAAGAAATGCGTTGATCCTGCTTATATATTACAAGCACAGGCAAAGCAACAAGATAAGTCTCTCCACAAATAAAAGCAAATATTAAAAGCTGCACAACATCTGTTACCAAGCAATTCTAATCTATAGTCAATCGATGTTGCCGAGTTAAGCTTTACCCTAGTAGCTTGATTGACCATCTGTGTAAACCCTATATCTTCAAAAAGCACATTTACTTTCCACACTACCAAAATACAACAAATATACATTCGTATCACCCATGCAAAATACTGTATCAACCTCGAGTAAAGTATCTCATACTATCTTCTAATACATCAAAAAGTTCCTTATAATACCTCCTATGGGGATTATTTTGCCACTTGTTTGTATAATATCATATTTAATGGTATTCTTAACATATATTGCAATTCCCCCTCCCCAAGTATGTCTATCTTTACGAACAATATTATATTTCACAATACTAACTTTGTCCAGATGTAATATGTTGCTGAAGCCAAGTTGCGCTAGTTCCGAATATGTCAAAATCATTCAACAAAATCACCTCTTTAACTTGCTGAAAATGTGGCTGCAATGAGCGAACGTTTAAATGTGCTAACTTAAGTTGTTGCATAATTACAGTAACTGCTTAAATTAAATTTGTTAATTGAGTGTAAATACTGAACAACAGGAATAATCACTTGCTATAATTGGGATTGCTGTAAAAAACTACTTGCCGTCAATCACATGCTAAATAAATTGATTACACTATATAACCTGCCTACCCTACACCAGTAATAAACAATGATTTTTCTTAAACATTACAAACTAAATTACTATATAAAACCAATAAACAAGGAACACACAAACTGGACGTAAATCTATTCTAGTTTATTTGTGTGATATCAGTGACCTTAGTTCGTTGACCATTTTTGATAACATATATTTCCATTCATTGACCATACCTCACATTTTTGATATCTTTTTAAGCATTCCTGGTAAAGCAAATATTTATGCCTAGATAAATCTTCTACTATTCGAATACTGGAACCCTTTAACAATTTTTTATTACTTAAAACCTTATATTTACTTCTGTGAGCCGTGAACTTCACAATAACAGCCCGTGCCTTTCCACTGATTATTTTTCCAACCCTGTGACACACATCTATATTAGCTTCTGTAATTCTAATACCTAACTTCTTCGTATACAATTTAGGAATCATAGTTAACAGTTCCTAATCAACCTTTTCTTCCATACCAAAAATTCTTATATTATTTCGACGAGTGTAGTTTTCTAGGGCATCTAGCTTTATTTTTAAATCGACTTTTTTTTTAAGTTCATTTATAATTTTATGTAAACCAGCCAACTTATCTTCTAACGGTTGCATTATTCTATCGGGCACTTTTTCAGTGTTAACCTCCATGAATTTGACATCTTGCATTAAGTTAGTTATGGATTGTTTAATGTTATCAGTAATATCATTCACCTGTTCTCGAGTAAAAGGCATAGTAAGATAACGGTAATAATACACACACATAAAATTATTGCAAGGTATTAAAATTGATATTAGCACAGAGCAACACCAATACGTCTTTACACCGAAGCGTACATCGCGCAATTAGGTTGCGGTATCCTAACGTCTTTTGTGGGTTGCTAATTTATTTCAATACTTGAACCTGTTACCATTATTGACAGTTAGTGAAAGGTACGGTAGCTATCATACCGACTCTTGGTTGCCACATTGGAAGGAGATCTGCCTATGATAGATCTTGGTGTTTCAATTCTGATATCCTTACACTGTCAGTTATAACTTCGTTGTGTCCTGGGTTTTATAGAGAACTCCCAGTTAGCTATTGGTTGGTTTGACGTTAAGGGCATGCTAATATATTTCTATTTAAAGGAGTGCTGAAGATGTCCAGCCTCATGATTTTCGTTCGAAACTTTTCAAAGGGGCGAATGAAGTAATCTGTACTGTTTCTAAGTGATTTCTCATTGGTCGATAATTATTACAAATATTTTAGTGTACATTTCGATATTCGAAGGTATTTGTTAGAGTAGCTTAGTAATCACTTGCAGGCTTCTGAATGCATTCCATGACGTCAGAATTTACAGTATCAGAAGGTGCATGTGTCGAGACGGTCGATCGAGTCGACAGTCGGAGCATTGTTTTGAATATGATGTTGGTATTTGTTGTAAAACCATTAGTTATTTAATCATTGAACAGAATATTTATGTGTTACCTGTTGCTTTTGGCTTAGAATTTGATGCCGGTTGTTTTATGTATAAATGAGTGTGATTTTAGATTTAGAGTTGAAACTACAATTGCATTGCACTTATTGCAGAGGTACTTTTTTTTACTATAAATCAACAGGGCATTATGACTGGAATATGTCAAAAAAGAACTTACTGGGATTGTTTAACTTACAAACATTGGAATCCAGAGAAAATGTAAACGCCGTATTTTACCTGCATAAACTAGTACATGGGAAGGTAGATAACTCACATGTTTTGCAGTACATTAGCATATATGTTCCGACTTGCCCCACTCGGTTACCTAGTACCTTTTATCTAGCAGAAACCCTAGGACAAATCTTTGATTAATTCACCACTATACACAATGTGTAGGTTGTACAATAATATAGCAAATCAGTGTGATATTTTTGGGCTGTCTTACAAGGAGTTAAGTAGCATGTTAATTAACTTGTAATATTCTAGTTAGTACTATAGATATTTATTATAAAATATCTGTATGTATCGTTACTCTATAATTGGATTATTCCTGTTGAGTACGTAATAATAATAAATAATAATAATTACTGTAATTTTACGACAATTAATGATAAATACTGACTTTGTATTGAATCAAATTATTAGGCAAGTTTGAATATGAACAGTGTTATATTTCTATGTTATATTTATTTTGGTTTTAAGATAGAACTTGAATTCACCACAAAATTGTTGTGTATTTTTTTTTTAGTTAGAACTTGTAATGCTAGGATGTGTTTAAATTTTAAAAGGTACGTTTTAACTGATGCTATCAGAATGAATATTTTTTAACGTTCGCTTACTAGGTTTCATATATTTAACTAACATGCATTTATATAAACATTTAGTGTCTGACTCTGGGACTGTATTTGTGCTATAGAATTTTGGCATGTATTTGATGTCAACTTATTTAATAATGTTTGATATTTTTATGTTTCATTTGTCATTTTATCATGTGTAATTGTTTTATTTCAGCTTATTAACCACATATCCCACTGCATCGCTCATATCTCGGTTTAAAGTTAATTATATTGTTTGTTGTTTTGTATATCCTATTATTTAGCCGATGTTCCTATATAATTAACTAGTATTTAACATTTGTGATAATTGTTGTGATGTAATTGAATTGAACCTCTGATTTTATCTTCCTGGTGTCCCCCCTCTTCAACTTTAGCTGGGGTAGTATTGGTTATCCAACCTCGGTACCTACCAGAAAAGACTAGCTGGTTTACAGTAACGTTTCTTCAGTTGTCATGTGTGGTATGTCTGGGTAACAGTTGACATCCCATTAAATTCAATGTTGGTGATCTGGGTACTTGTACGTTACTCGTCCTTGTCGAGATGTGCTAAATGCAGTTGGAAGTGTGAGGGCAGTTTGGGGTTTTCTCTGCCGTGCTCTTTCCCCAATCACCCAGGTTGAGTACGGCACTGTTTGCTTTGTATGTCATTTTTTTCCATGCGAATGGCCTGTTTAGTGGTTATTCTTTTGATTAAACGTAAAGTTAGGAAAATACTGTAGTTTTATTTCAAACCTTCCCGCCACTGCCACTAGATGTTAGATCATGGAGCCCGGTGTACGGTTTATAGAGAGCGTTTGGGTCAGCCTTCAGGTCGGTTACACTACAAGAGTTTGTATATAATAGTGAGTCGAACGATGAATCTAGTTTCCCAAATAGCCTTACCCAGGATTGCTAATATACTCTTAATGTCTCTGAAACTAATTTATCGATGAAATTAAGCAATTGGGTAACTGATCGTAACAAATCCCACTCAGCTACTACCAAGTTGCTGCGAATTGTGTCTGCATACCATTTATCCCACCTCTGGACTGCAAAACTTTGTTAAAAACTCATACTACTCAATAAATAAGGATATTGGTCAATTAGGAGTAGTAAATTTATTGCCGCACATCTCATTAAATAGCGTATTTCCTGATAAAGAAATCAAATCGAGTTTCAATATTGATGGCATACCCTTATTTCCAAGTTCTCACATTCAAATATTTGGTTCCCAATTAGCTAATAATTCACTTCTTACAGATTTTGTGAAACATTGTGAAATTTTTATGGCAAAGAATGTTTTGCGTACAATATCCACACATTGTGTCATTTGAGTAAAGATGTAGAAAAGTATGATCCATTAGATCAATATTCAGTCTACAAAAAAAATTAGTAACATGTCCACATAAGCCATTACAACAGGTGTTCTGTAGAAGAAATTAATACTGCAAGTACTACCAACTGTTCATCTGATGATCATTCACAATTCATTATTCTGGTCCATTACTACGTGAGTGGTCTACCTGCTCCCAATTCAAAAAATTATTTGCAAAGGCTATACATTCATTATTTGTTCATATTGTATTCTGACTCGTACTTTATGATGAACGATAATACTATCGTTCAAATACACAATATATTATTAATTCTGAAACTAATGCATTTGTGGTTGGAAGATATTAAATGACTCGTTTTGCAAATATCGCGAGTATGTCGAAGCAGTAAGACGTGTGAATGTGTTACTCTTGTAAACAAATCATTTGGATAAGCAGGAACACTAATTTTTCTTGTAGAAATATGTAGTGGTGTAAAAGTAGTCTATGACTAAACTTCGCCTGCATGGACCTGCAAATATGTCTTATATACTAATATTGAATGTAATATTAAAAACAATAAAGTCAATTTCAATTCGAAAGCTGTTAGTATATTTATTATTAAACATTTATGTATTGACCTTAAAATATGGGGTTTAACAAATATTTAGAAATGCCTGTTATTCCCTCTTCTTACGGATAGTTTTATATCATTTACATTGCTACGTATGGTGTAAAACAGTGTTCCTTTTAAATTTTTGGTTGGTAATGATTTAACGGTTAAAATACCTATATACACATTAGTGTAAATATTACAACAATTGAACCTATTTTTATTTTGTTAGTTATTCATTAAAAATAAAACATTTGTAATAACTTTGTTTTAATAAAGCACACTTTACAGGTAACAAGTCAAAGTTTTTTGTATTGGAAATACTTTCTTCGATAATAGCATTTGATGAAAGATATTAAACCGAAGACCCCAAATATTCTATTAGTTATGAAATATTTATTGAAATAAACGTTTACTCGTTTTTGACAAAGCAATTTAATGTAACAAAATAGCTATTTTTGACAGAATAAACCAAAAGGAATTCTTTTATGGTTTATTTCTAATCACCTAAAGATAGGTCTAGTTTTGTAATTCATTTAATCCTAAACAAACTTTTACGCTTTTATTTTTAATTTAGCTTAATATATATTTCATGATTAGTGGGAGTTTTGAAGCCTGCTATGTGGGGTAAAGAATGGAAAGACTAATAAGTTGTCTATGTATTTAAAGCTGATTTTGACACTTTTCAAATCGAAAATATAATTACCATTGCAGACCCCTGGTAAGATACACAAGACAATGAACTTCCCCAAAGTGAAGTGTAAAATGATGTAGGAATAATTATTGTTTTTTGAGAACGTCCTCCCCCCAGGTCGTTCAAATTTGTAAATCATTTTGCTGAGTAGCAAAGGTGTAGCCTAATTTGTAACAATATGTATCCTAATTCCGTGTGATGGTTCCACTAAGATATTTTAATAAACTTCACTTTTGCTAACTGAAGCAATATTTTTCTTACATTGAATATTGTAGAATTTCTAGTCACGTTTTGAGATACGGCACACTACCCTTTTTTTAAAAGCTATTATAACATAGTATAAGTTTCCCAAAGTACACTGCTGTAACGCTTTAAACATAAACATGGAAGTTTATAAACTGTTATAAACAACCATGGATGTTGAGGTTATATCATTTTTGGCTTCATAAATATTCGCAATTAATCCAATCATTATTATATTACACTTATCAAATGGTATTTCAATGCGACAAAAACAAAGTCCAAAATAATTTAATTTGAAATATTCTGGTTTTAAACCTTATTCTACACATCATTAACAGTGCCATCTTCGGAAAAAGTCGTGAACAACTTCTATTAAAATGGCGTACAATTGATGTAATAATTCAATAAAATCCATTCAGTACACTACGGCTATCATGATCAATATTTTTGAAATTTTTTTAACAGAACGATTATATATGTATTCTGCTATCCAACGAATGCTTTTTTTTATATACAAATCGATTCTGTTAGATGTAGTAACTAAAATAAAGTAAGTGAATTTTTACCATTACTTTTAACAGCTATTTCTTGCGTATTACTCCACTTTAGAAAAAAAAACAAACCTTCGTTAGAAAGTACAAAGTTTTGTGAGTCTAATGGTGAAGTTACATTTTGCATATTTTCAATCCAACAAAAGTTATTTACCAAACAGAATAACCTGTTTTTTGATGGATTTTAGGCAGCCAACCATACATCCGATCGCGCCCTTAACGACGCTGAGAGCGTCGCGTCAACCTTCTGTAGTTTCGTTCACGGGGGTGGCGTCTTAAAAGCAAGTAGGCTTGGCTTAGTTAATTGTTTAATAAACATAAGCAAAATCATTATAAGTTTCAACATTACATTAAATTAAAAAAAAATGAAATTGAACAATTTAATAGTTCGGAAGTCTTCTGATGTCTTCGGACGGCTTCGTAGTTGCTGTAGAGCCAGAATTAAACTTAAACACCGATTAAATGTTTGTATGCACAATTTAATGGAGTGTATAAGTCTTCGAAAGTCTTCGGCTCTCTTCGGAAAGCTTCGGAAGTTGCTTATGAGGCCCAGCGTGAACTTGAACAATGATGATTAGGACATATATACAGGTCGGCGAGGTCCAGACATCTTCGGTGGTCTTCGGATCTCTTCGGTAGGCTTCGTGTTTTTACTAGTGGGTCAATGTTACGTTAAAAGAAATTATGAAATGAAATTATATGCACTTAAAAATTACTAATTTACAATATATACAACAAAAGAAGGTGCAGAAGGTCTTCGATTGTCTTCTGAAGTCTTCGGCAGGCTTCGTGGTGTGATGCCTCTACGAGGATGTCGTCCCTGTAGTAGAGCTTGACAGATGCAATCACAATAACGACTGGTCGGTGAAGTACTGAACGGAGCTTAACGTTCATACGTGTTTGTTAATTATGGATTGATGAATTATGAAGGATGTGCCCTGGGTACGGTGTCGGTCAGCGTCGTCGTCGCAGGATACGCAAGCTATGGGGAGCACTGCGTTTAGGATTTAGCAGGCTATGGCGAGCGCTGCTTGATGGGTTCTGCAGGCTATGGAGAGCACTGCAGAGGAGAGGAGTCCCAGGCTGGATGTCTTCTGCAGAATTCGAATTTATATTTATACAGTTCTGGTTACTATCCTTTCTGTGTTGAGAAACGTTTGTCAAGTCTTTAACCAATGAATAGCGTTGTCGATTTTTGATTTCGAAACAAGATTATCCAAATTTTATTAGTACAAAATGTAGTTGGAATTTTTTCGTTTGTTCTATTTGCAACACGTGTACTCTGATATAGTCAGATTTACATTCTCAGTTCGTTCAGTGCTCTACATCTAATGATAGAGTTAACATCACCCCCGCTGAAGATGGTAGCGTAGCTATGTTGTTGCGAAGAGGCGACGGGGTCCTTTTTGTCAAAATATCTCAGCTTGTGGCGACGTTTACGTTTACGTTTTGTGCGGCAGCGTCGGACTTCACCATGATCGCCAGCTGCTGGATGAAATGCTTGTGTTGGAAAGGGTACCTATTCTCGGGACATCCACCCACAGGTATGCCTTTCTGGTTGTGCGCCTTGCACATAATTGAGCAGAGCGACACGGGCTGTGTAGTTAACTCGTGATCTGCATGCTTCGATGTTCAGTGATAATGGACTGGTGCCGGTGGCGGCAGTAGGGGGTGCTGACCCATTGATCACTGGTGGGAATTCTTTCCAAAGGCTGCTGAGCAAGAATTTGTCTGCAAACTGCTTAGTTGCAGTTGGTGTGAATGATTTGTTGGCGGCGACAAGCGTCACCGTCGTGTGACGGCGTTGGACCCTTCCATTGTCGTTTGCTGCTTGTTGAGATAATTGTGTTCGAAAGGGCATCTTTTCTTGAGACAGGTATGCCTGTCTGTTTGTGCGCCCTGCACAACATTGGGCAGATCGACACGGGCTGTGTGGTTAGCTCGTGGTCTGCGTGTAAAGTTCCAGTGGAGTGTGTTACGATCATGTGCTCCGAAATGTATGGAGTCTTGTTCGTAATCCATCACCACCTTCTGGCATTGCAGCCAAGATTCGCCCAGAATGACACCCTCAGCGAGGTTTGCTACTACCAAGAATGTTTCGTGGTCCGTCACTTTTCCCAGGGTGAATGGCGTGTGGAACTTGCCTCTGATTGCCATTTCTCTCTGCTTCGGCTAGACAGGCGGAGGCATGATAGGGTTCTACCCGTGCACCTGTGGGTATGCAATCTTCCCTAATCATACTCGTCGATGCTCCTGAATCTAGTAATATGTAAAAGTTTATTTTCTGTATTGTGACGGGAATCCTTATTAGTGGGTCATCGTCGGTGATGTTTAATCGTGCCAGTTCGTTTCGCCCGACTGGGCGGTAGTCTGGCGTGGCTTGGCCAGGGTGTCGTTTTCCGAGTTCCTGGTCGGACTATTTCGGTGCCAGTGTCTTTGAGGGCACAAGCGGCACCTTGGCAGGTCTTCTGCTGTGGATGGACATCTGGCAGCTGGTATGAAGGTGGTCGTCTTTATCGTTGCCTCTTTTATGTTTTCTTCTATTTTTGTGAGGCGGATGACCATTTCCCATAATGTCGTCGGCATGTGACACTGAATTGGGGTCCTCAGTGTCGGCAGGAGAAGGTCCGTCAACAGCTGTATGTCTCGGTTAGTATCTATTTTTAAGCGGCGGGCTTGTCGTACCTTAGTGCCCAGGAAGGCGGCTACTGGTTGGGATGCCGTCTGCTTCATCCCATAGTACTCGGAGGTTATCTTAGCTTTGATGGTTGGACTGTCGTACTTGTCCAGAAATAACCTTCGGAACTCGATATAGGTGAGTTGGAACATGGCGTATGCTTCCCACCATGTGGCTGCTTGGCCTCGGAATTGTGCGGTTGTTGTCGATACATCCGCATTCATCGCTTCCACCTGCTGGAGGAATTCTGTGGAATCCTCCAAACGAGTGCCAGAAAATGTAGGTTTCTCTGCCCCGTGGGTGGCTGTGGTGACGTGGTACAAAGTCTTCCACAAGCGTTTTGATTTTGACCATTGTGTCGATCGGTTGTGTTTGTTAAGCGCCACTGGGTTGGTGCAGTCCCAGAACTGTTGGTTGAGTGACCTCTTGGGTTGGAGGCGGCTGGTTTGTGTCCGGTTGGACGTTAGACGTCGTTTGACTCCTCGTCTCGGGCATGATGGTGGTTCTTGCAAACGCGCTGTTTGCAAATTCTTCTTATGAAGACGGCCCAATCACGTTGGACGCCATTTGTCATCGTTCACGGGAGCGGCGTCTTAAAAGCAAGTAGGCTTAGTTAATTGTTTAATAAACATAAGCAAAATCATTATAAGTTCCAACATTACATAAAATAAAAGTGAAATTGTATGCTTTAGTAGTTCGGAAGTCTTCTGATGGCTTCGGACGGCTTCATGGTGGCTGCGGAGTCAGAATTAAACTTAAACACTGATTAAATGTTTGTATGCTCTTACGATTTAAAAACTCGATAAATACAGTTAAAAAGTCGATAAATACAGTTAAAAAGTTCATAAATACATCGCGCAAGCGCGATGAATAAATCGACCGACGTTACCGACGGTTGGTAGCGCTAACCCTTTTTACAGATTTGGCGCGCCCATCTATCAATGACGTCACCAATGCCCAAATTTAAAACGCAATAATCGGAAATATAAACATTTAAAACAAAAGTTCATATCAGTGAACAAATTAAACACTGTACTACTTACATCGGAAATCCAAACGTTCTGCGGGGTTGAGCTAAAGTTGGCCTCTATCAAGGTCCATCAGGGCTCCATCCCGGAGGGATTAAAGATGGGACTGCTCCGGTGCTGTTGCAGGAACATGGACATCCGGTTCGTCTAGGGTCGTGGAGTACGGTTCGCCAAGGCTGCAAATTACCAACCTATGCAGGGAAAGACGGGAAACATGGTATGAGGACGACAAACAAGATAATTAGGCAAAGGAAATCTACATAGATAAGATAAGGCACGATACGATACCTCTAACGTCCACACTCCTTGAAGATTCTGGCAAAACAGCCACGTTATAGAAAACACAGGAAACTTCTCCCCACTTTTTCGTCTTTTATACGTCGGCGCGAAGTTATTCGTCCAACCCTCTCGCGTCGCGCGATCTGCGCAAACGCACTATGACGTAACGGAAGTACGCGCCTAGTCTTTTAAAATTCCGCGCACCGCGTCTTTTGAAATTTATGGCGCGAAACCTCCGCACATCAAACTTAACCTCTAAAACAATGTTTAAGTGCCAATTGGCACGTAACAATGCACAATTTAATGGGGTGTATAAGTCTTCGGAAGTACTCGCCTCTCTACGAAAAGCTTCGAAAGTTGCTTAAGAGGCCTAGCGTAAACTTGAACAATGATGATTAGGACATATATACAGGTCGGCTAGGTCCCGACATCTTCGGTGGTCTTCGGATCTCTTCGGTAGGCTTCGTGTTTTTAGTGGTGGGTCAATGTTACGTTAAAAGAAATTATGAAATAAAATTATATGCACTTAAAAATTACTAATTTACAATATATACAACAAAAGAAGGTTCAGAAGGTATTCGGTTGTCTTCTGTAGTCTTCGGCAGGCTTCGTGGTGTGATGTCTCTACGAGGATGTCGTCCCTGTGGTAGAGTTTGACAGATGCAATCACAATAACGACTGGCCGGTGAAGTACGGAACGCAGCTTAACGTTCATACGTGTTTGTTAATTATAGATTGATGAATTATGAAGGATGTGCTCTGGGTACGGCGTCGGTCAGCGTCGTCGTCGGAGGATACGCAAGCTATGGGGAGCACTGCGTTTAGGATTTAGCAGGCTATGGCGAGCGCTGCTTGGATGGGTTCTGCAGGCTATGGAGAGCACTGCAGAGGAGAGGAGTCCCAGGCTATGGTGAGCACTAGGATGTCTTCTGCAGAATTCGAATTTATATTTATACAGTTCTGGTTGCTATACTTCCTGTGTTGAAAAACGTTTATCAGGTCTTTAACCAATGAATTGCGTTGCCGATTTTTGATTTCGAAACAAGATCATCCAATTTTATTAAAACAAAATTTAGAATTCTTTGGTTTGTTCTATTGGCAGCACGTGCACTCTGATGTAGTCAAATTTACATTCTCAGTTCGTTCAGTGCTCTGCATGTGATGATAGAGTTAACACGTTCGAACGTACAACACAAACAAACCTTGGTATAAAAGCAGCTCTGAAAGCTAATAAAAACCACTTCTTTTTGTTCTCTCTTTAAGAAAACCACCAAAGTCAAAAGGAACTCAAAAATAGCACCAGGCGGAAGTCACCAAACTACTCGTGTACCAAAGGTTTTCCTTCAGATTATCTCGTCGTGACCACCAAAACTAGCGGGATAAAATCAAGTAAACTATCATAATACGGTAAATAGTATAACGTCATAACCTTGCTACGTGCATCGACGTGGCTTAAAAGAAAAAAACCCAAAAATGAAGATGGTCGGGGTCAACCGGGGAGTAGGCGGGGTCTTACAAATGTAAAATAAAGAGAGGCCTGAAATAAAAATATACTCACTTATGCACAATTAAACATATACATGCGAAAAACCTCTAATTAAAAAAAAATATGTACAAGAGCACAATAGTAACAACAAATGAACAATCCATAAGTACGTAAGCAACAATGCAACAAAAAAAAAACCAACCACAACACTAAAAACCACAGCTCTGAATGGTTGTAAATATAAAAATTACATATGCCACATTGGCAGTACAATGTCTTAACTAATAAGAAAAATTTATAACTCAGAAAAAAAAACCAAGGTAAACTAACAGTTATCAATCATCATCGCGAGCATGCAATTGCCGACATACAAATAAGTAAAGAAAATGATCTCAATAAGTGAAATATTACTACTTCCAACTATCTGACTTCACAGTAATTGGTTTAAGGTCACCAAGTGTGGCTACCAAATGGTATCAATTAACACATACACTCATCCTCGAGTTGCGGCCGTCATACCGGCTCCTACCGCCTCTACTGACGGGGCGAGGCAGAGGGTGCGTGATCCCGCTTTGGGGCTGTCCTCTCATCACAACAAGGGGCGGCAATCTATCGTGGCTATAGGGCCACCGGAAGAAGCTAGGATAGTTATAGGCGAATTAATTTATTGTCGCCGAAAAATATAGTTTTGTAAACCCATCATTACTTATCACGCTGTATTGCGTGCATGAACTTTCCACAAGGAAAACGGAACCAACAAAAATATGGCAAATGCTTTCGTCTTGTTTATCGAAAAGAAAGTGAATATTAATTTTGTTTCACTAAATAACCAGAGCACCAAGTAATATTGGTGTTATCAACCGTGATTAGCAAGCTTAAAGCTCTGTTTTATCGGATCGCTCAATACCTTATTTCAACGAGTTCCCGATTGAAAACAATCGAGAGAGTACTTACATGCTATCGCAAGGTATAACGAGTTCATAGATACCTAAAAAAAATTTGCTTGAGAAAAAAAACTAAAAGAAAATACGTTTACGAAAATAAAAAAAAAAACAGAAAAAAGAAAAGGAACGCCCCAAAATAAAAAAAGAACTCTCATCCGGCTCGAAAAAACAATAGTGGTAATGATCGGACTACCACAGAAAGCGACCCAAGACACTCACTGAAGTAAACCGAGCACTAGAACAACAGAAGAAAGAAGAAGAAGGGGAAGACAAGTAATAATTCATCAACGAGGACTAAGATCAAATGGCATCAGCACTGTGGAATCGTCAAAGGACGGGTGTTTTTCAGAAAAAACAGTAAAGTAATCAATCTCCAGAACAGGATTGGTTTCCCGCAAAGAAACCAAAAAAGAAAACGAGAATGAAACCGAGTAGTAACAACCAAAACAGAACCCAAGGGTCAAACCACAAGTATGCAAGGAACAACAAGGGAAACGAGAGAGAGAAGAAAAGCACTGGTAAAAGAAACGATGTACTACAAACTATGGTAACCAGGAGTCGCTACAACCGAAGATCCAAAGAAAAGAAATGCTAACTAGTCCTAAAGTCAGCTAAGTGGTGATTTCTGAAGAAAAGAAAGACGGACTAGAAAGCACCTACCACAGGAGCGGATGGACGAAACACAATCGGTATAGAGACCGGCAGCAGAAAAGACCAGCAAAAGGATAGGGAAAGGAGAGTGAATCCAAAGTAACAGGGAAGTAAACTAAAGCAAACAAAACCCATATTATAGCAGTATCAAAACTGCAGGAAGCAGACAAACCCCATCACGACCAAATAGAGCGAAGAACGAAGTGCAGCCTATGATTTCGTGTTTGGAAGTGCTGATCGCACACGAAATTTCTGGGAGGTTCACATCCCAATGGCGTTGGTCGTCGCGTACATAGGAAGCAAGCATGGTCTTGAGGAAGCGGTTGACACGTTCTACAGTGTTGGCTTGGGGATGGTAACGGGCGGTGAAAAGAATTTTGGAGTGATAACTAGCGCACAAGGAGGCCAGCTGATAGCTACGGAATTGTACACCGTTATCTGTGATAAGATACTGCGGGACTTTGGTAACGGACTGTGTAGTAGCTGTACGTAAAGGAAATAAAAGAGAAAACTTAGTAAAATAATCAGCCACTATAAGAATATAGGAGTGACCACGAGTGGAACGAGGAAGAGGACCTACTATGTCGCAGGAAAGAACTTGCCAGGGATAGGATGGTTTGGCCCTAGGAGCGAATAAACCAAGAGGAGGTAACTGTTCAACTTTGTGAGCAGCACAAATCGAACACCGTCGGATGTATCGAGCGACGTCAGGTCTGAGACATGGCCAGTAATATCTTTGAAGGAGACGAGCAGAAGTCTTGGTCACGCCAAAATGACCGGCAGTAGGAGTACCACGATAGACGGGTATCAGACTTTTACGCTGTTCAGAAGGTACGACAATTTTCCAATCGTCCAGAAAATCGGCAGCGATAGAAGTTTTGTGACGACAGAAAAGGATATTGTCTACCACGGACCAAGACGGATAACGTATAACGGAGTTAGAAACTTTTCGGAACATTGACGTTGTACCAGGGATCCGGAGTAGGAAGGGCGACTTCAAGAGAGATGACTGTGGCAATAGAAATTGGTTCAAGGACCGGAACAGAACGAGAAAGGGCATCAGAAACAACATAATCTTTGCCTTCTTAATCTTCTTTGGGAATTAAACCACTCATAGTTTTTAAATTCATCTTTATTTACGTTTCGATCCATGACCTAGGATCGTTGTCAAAGATCCTAAGTCATGGATCGAATGAGTGGTTTAATTCCCAAAGAAGATTAAGAAGGCAAAGATTATGTTGTTTCTGATGCCCTTTCTCGTTCTGTTCCGGTCCTTGAACCAATTTCTATTGCCACAGTCATGAGTGGTTTAATTCCCAAAGAAGATTAAGAAGAATACTAAACAAACCACAACAAACATACAGGGAGTATTTATAATCTTTGCCCTTACGGAGAATAATGGCAAAGTCATATTGCTGGAGGCGAAGGAACCAACGGGCTGAGCAACCGGAAAGACTTTGGAGTTTATTGAGTCAAAGGAGGGAATGGTGATCAGTGATAACGGAAAACAGGGAACCCTCGACGTAAGCACGAAACTTCGCAATTGCCCACATCACCACCAGACACTCCATCTCAGTAACTGAGTAGTTACGCTTAGGCTTGGTGAGTAAACGACTGATATAGCTTATGACCTTCTCGCCGTCGGGATGGGATTGGCTAAGGATGGCACTCAAACCGAAGTGAGAGGCGTCAGTTTGGATGGTGAACGGTAACGTAAAGTCAGGACAGGAAAGAATGGGAGCAGAAACTAGGTGTTGTTTAAGAGAAAGGTTGGCAGATTGACAATCGAGAGTCCACGAGAAAGGGGTGTTTTCACGGGTCAGGTTAGAAAGTGGAGCTGTGAGGGTGGCAAAATTCAGGACGAAACGACGGTACTAGTTGGCCATGCCAATCAGTTGACGGACTGAGGTAACGAAGGATGGAGAAGGGATCTTAAAGATCGCAGAGAGTTTATCGGGATCAACAAGGAGACCATCCCGATTAACGATATAACCAACATAGCGGAGTTCGAGAAGACAGAAATGACACTTGTCTTGACGGAGAGTCAGGCCAGCCTGTAAGAGACGAGAAAGAACTAAATCAAGATTTTGGAGTTATTCTTCGAATGAAGGAGTGACAATGAGGATATCATCGAGGTAGTTGAAGCAGAATGGTTCCAGGTCAGAACCGACGATCTGATTGATAAGACGTTGGAAGGTGGCAGGAGAATTATGGATGCCGAAGGGCATGCGACAGAATTGAAACAAACCTCGATGCGGGACTGTGAAAGCAGTGATGGGTTTGTATTCAGGAGACAGAGGATTTGCCAATAGGCGGAGCGAAAATCTAATAAGGAGAGATAATAAACATCGTGGAGCCGGTTAAGGATGGTAGAAATGTACGGAAAAGGATATGCGTCTTTTTGAGTAACTTGGTTAATCTTCCGAACATCAATGCAGAACCGATAGGAATCGTCTCTCTTCTTAACTAAAACAATGGGGCTAGACCATAAACTAGTAGAGTTCGGCGACCCCTAAGCGGAGCATCTCATCGTGTTCTGAATGGGCAACCTCAAGAAGTGGAGGGGAAAGAGGATAATAACGTTGTTTTATGGACTCGGTTGACGTGCGGATCTGGTGTTGTACTAAGGAAGTACAACCGAGATCAGGAAGTTGTTTGGAAATGGAGGTAGAAAGTAGGGAGTTTAGACCAAGGTGTTGATCGGAGGTGAGTTCGGAAACGATATGGGTAGAACTAGAAGCGATAGTGGCCAGGGAAAAAGGGGAAGCAAAAGTCCATGAGCCATCTTGAAAATTAGGGACACAATAGACCGATTTCCAAAAATCGATCTCGAGCACAAGTGGGTAGGAAATTTCACGACTGACGAGGACATCTATAGTGGCGGAATTTTAGAAAATGATTGGAAGGGAAACGGAACCCAAAATGACACATGTTGAATTATGGGCGAGGGTACAGAAAGAAAACGAGGCGGTAAGGAGAAGTAGGATTAAAGAACGCAAACGATGCCAATCGAGGCCGCCCAGGATTGTACGGGTAACGCCGCAGTCTAGGAGGGCAGTGAAGAGAATCTGAACAGACAAATAAGGGCGCTCGTCGCCCCTAACACTAGTACACATATAGTTTAACAAAGAACGGGTTTGATCGTCCAGACCAGAAAACGGAGAATCCGAGGTCAGGAAAAGAGAAGGGCCTTCGCCTCGGGCCGAGGATCCTATCGACGATTTAAAAGACCTCTACATCGATTAGGACAATTTCGGCGAGTAACTCCCTTCCGGCCGCAACCGTAACAATGCAGTATTTGCGGTCTAGTACAGTGGGGAGAAATGTGTCCCGTTTGATCACAATTGAAACACGTTATCGGGTTAGCAGAAGTAGATGACAAAGTAGGAGTAACAAGGGAAGAAAGGTTAAGTTGATTGATTGGTGTAGAACGACTAGAGACAGGATTAGACCCGCAGAACGGGACCGGAAGAACTGCCGTAGCACCTAATTTATAAGCAAGGTCTGGTTTCAACAAATAAGAAGTAGTGCTGGAAGGTGGTGGTCAAAAAGTGTCTACAAAATACTTTCTAAATTCTAGTTTTTCCCTAAGGATAGTAGTTGGGAAATAGAAGTAAGATAGATTAGTGCTAAGGCAGGCTGATAGTACGGGGCTAGGTTGCGTCTCATAATCTCCAATTGTTGGATTTCCGATAAGGGGGTGGATAGGCGTAAGAATAAGCTTTGCATTGTTGCCACGTACAGACCAATGGTTTCGATAGGACCCATAGTTCGAGAATTTATGTTGTCTAATGGGCATTTTTTATAGTACACGGGTAGGAATTCGGCTTTTAATAAAGTAACAATATTTTTCCAACATTTAAGGGAGTGCTGATGTGCGCGAAAGAGAAGTAAAGCCTTTCCGGTAAGTAATTCCGGAGTAAAAAGAAAAAGTTGCTGAGCAGAAATATTACGCCAAACACTGAGTTCCTTAATACGAATCAAGAATTCCGGTAATGAACCTTCACCTGAAAAAGAGACATTCAGTTTAGCGCCCGGGTATCCTTTAGTAGGGGTCATAGTATTGGCAGTAGTAGAAGTACCCAATTCCTTCTCGGAATCTGAAGAAAGATACGGAACTTCTCCTGTAATGGTGGCAGTTATATTAAGAGTTTGTGGGCTGGAGGAAGGCTGTTGCGTAAAATCAGCAAAATTAACACGCTTGAATTTTGCCAACAGTCGTCTCAACATCAGAACGAATGGTCTGTAACGCGAATAATAATTTATTTTTTGTAAGGGCTTCCTCCTCAGAGCTAACCAACATTAATTCACAACGTCGCTGAATGTGCACTCATAAGGAGCATAAAAGGGCAAACTCATCAGTAACATCCCCAGTAAAGTCGTCAGAAGACGGTCCAAGTTCAGTAAGCGCGCGTTTAATAGCCTTATGATCCTCTGTAAACGTAATTGTATAAGGGCTAGGAGTAAAAGACAAATTCATTTCCACTTGAATTGCGCTGCGGACAACTTTACGCAACCCCTCTACTTTAATGTCAGAGTCAAATCCTCGAGAAGATATCTCATATTGGAGTTCGGGTTTTAACAGACTATTCACATCCAAATCCCACGTAGCCATTGTGACAAAAGAAATACACACTGTATATCAGAGTAATGCGAAATCACCATAGCCTCGACCG
Source organism: Platerodrilus igneus (assembly GCA_036346225.1). NCBI lineage: Eukaryota > Metazoa > Arthropoda > Insecta > Coleoptera > Lycidae > Platerodrilus > Platerodrilus igneus. The sequence continues at coordinate 4,702,118 of JARFIW010000668.1, forward strand.
AATAAACTATAAAATATCAGAAGTGATTTGCAACAAAACGATTTTATTCAATACGAAAGTGATAAAAAGATTGAATTTCAAAAGGAGTACGAAACGTAAAAGAATACAGTCAATAAAATCAGAAATAGAGCGCCAGAGTTTTCAAAGGGTCTAGAATTATTGGCGAAAACGCTAGTCTAATAATTTGAAATTAACCAACCAATGATAATGAGCGATTAAGAAGGAAAACAAAACTAAAATTTAAGAAGATCGAACCCACACAAGAAATAAAGAAACGAAATAAATACCAGTTCGGACGTACGGGAAGAAAACATAAATAGCACTGATCGCACGAGAAGTGTGCATGCATGACTCTGGAGAGTTGCCATAATCAACCGCCAACAATAGGAGTAGATGGGTATCGTTTTCATATTTCCTTTTAATTAATCATCATTCCTCGCTAATGACAATCAGCTGTGGTGATGACTTTGTAGTCAGTTTCACAAACTGAAAATCTATCAGTATCAAAATTGGTAATTTGCAAACTATATATTTATTTAAATCATGTTTGCGATTCCAAGACTTTTGTTAACTTTTTGTGAAGAGAGGTATGGTCAATCTGACAAGCTGCAAAATTTAAAGCGAAACGCGGTCATTTGGAGTTCTCTTTTTGCAAATTGTCACCAAACACATTTAATATTTCAATATTAATTAATTTTAGATATAAAACGAATACGGAGTCAGCATTCGGGGCGATGGTCAGACTTTTAGTAAACTCCTATTTTTTACTGTTTACCAAACATTTCTTCCTCACCCTACCATTTCGAGGACCTCTTTGTTCTTTATTTTGTCTGTCCATGACATCTTCATGACCACATTTCTAAGGCTTCCCTTTTTCCTGTCTGCTTCCCTCACTGTACATGTTTCACAGTCGTACAGTGCTCCACGCATATGCTTTTAGCAAAATTTTCCTTATTTCTATATTTATAGTCTTTGAACATACATAGTAGTTGCTTTCTCTTGTTAAATGCAACACTTGTACTAATCGTTGTTTTATATCTTTTACACTTTTGCTAACTTGTGTTATTTGACTTCCTAGGTAGCTGAAATCTTTAACTTTTTATAAGTTCACGTTACCTATTTCTATTCTGGTTTTTGACTTATTTATCCATTCTTTACATTATTAATACTTTAGTTTTATCTTTGTTAATTTTCCTACTGTATCCTTTGTTTGTACTGTTTCCATTTCATTAAGAGCTGCTTCTAACTCTTTGCTACGTACATTGACGTAACATAAAAAAAAAACAAGAAAAAGAAGTAAGTCCGGGCTCAGGCGGCGAGTGGGCGGGGTCTTATACCTATAGCTAAATTTAAAAAAAAACCTGAAATAAATAGAGAAAAAAAATATATACACTCACTCATTCACACTCAGAACAAAACATACAACGGAAAAGAAAGAACTTATAATTTAAAAAAATATTTACACAACACAGTAAAAAGAAATTATTCAAGAAAAATGGCGAGCTGTAGTTTTTAGGCAACTACCACCTGACAGTAATTAGAAAAGAAAAGAAAGAACCAAACGCAACCCTAAAAACCACAGCTCTAGAATATCGTAAACATACACTTAACCTATTTTTACAAACAATAGCAACAACATTTTCAAATGTGCCAGCAAGTCTTTAAACAATTTTTCATTAATAAGTAGTAAGTTTTTAGTTATTAAAACAAATAGTAAAGCACTAATCAAAAAAAAGTAGTAAAAACCAAAATAGATCAAGAAATTTCGTACCTAAGAATTCAATTTGGAAATGCCATATTTTAATAGTAAAACTCCAGACGTTCTGGTTCCAAAGTCAGAAAGACATACAGAGAAAATAAAAAAAAAACTCACCCTCGAGTTACTGGCATCGGGGTGGAACCAGTCGCTGGTCTCCGTCAGCGAACAGGCAGGCTTACGTCCAGACACAGCGCATTTAACTTCGCATTCTCAGAAGAAGCGACAGCTCAAGGGATTAACCTGCCCCCCGCAGGAAGCTAAAATAATTACGAACCATAAATTAATTTATTGAAGCCGAATAGTATTGTTTTATACAAACTCTATATACTTACCACGCTAAATAATGCGTGCCGGAAATTCGCATAACAAAAACGAACTAATCAAAACAGAACGTGTTTTCGGGTTGCTAATCAAACAGCAAATGAATTGTTACATTTGTTAAAGCACCAAAGCAAGGAAATAAACCAGGAAAACCCTAATTTTATTAAAATTAATTCCCCTAATTCTTTAACAAGGGAAAACACACACCAGCATTTAATTATAGAAATACTTGGAAAGTGGCATATCTAATTAGGGCGTAAATTCCACGGTACGAAATTCTTAGAAAGGATATTTATTTTTCTAATGAGCAGAAAGATTTATCAACTAACCTAGATAGGGAATTTATTATTAATTACAATACAAATTTTAATACACGAAAGGGTTATTTTTAATCATCGGAATTAATTCTTGGGTTGAACGCCAAAGGAATTTAAGGTGAAAATTATTGTATATAAACTAATCAATTAGTTACGAAAATGAACGTAACATCTTCCTTTCTAGATGCATATCAATTGTTTGTCCATAGATAATAATTCCAAATGTCTTTCTGCATTTGACAGTATTCATTTCCTCTTGAATATACAAGTTAAAAATTAACAAGGATAGGGCATATTCCTGTCTCGCCCCGTTCTTTATAATACTTCTCTACGTTCCTGCTCTAATTCTATTATTGCTGTTTGCTTCTTGTGAAAGCTATATACTATTCGTCTACCACTATAATTAATTCCAGTTTTTTTGAGTATTTCAAACATTTTCTCCCATTTTTACATTGTCAAATGCTATTTCTAGATCTACAAACCCTATATACACACTTTTCTCTATTATTTTCTCCATTAACACCGTTAAAGATAAAATGGCCTCTCATGTTTCGCCTAACTGAAATTGATCTTCTCCTAGTATTTCTTCAGCACATTTTTCTATCCGTATTTGTACAATTATAGTTAATATTTTTGACACCTGTGCTGCAAAAGTTCTTGTTCTAAAATTTCACATCTATCCACACCTCTCTTTTTTGAATAGTGACTATGATGCTACGTTTGAAATCTTTGGGTATCTGGTCTGTCTCATACATATAACTTACAAATTGGAAGAGACGTTCTGTTACTGCTTGCCCAGCAGCTTTTAAAGTTTCTGCTTGCACCTTATGTGTACCCGGTGCCTTACCACTTTTTAGACCCATTAATGCTAATTCAAACTCATCTCTAAGTATAGGATATCCCAAGTCATCCTTTTCAATGTCTTGTTCCTGTTCTATTGCTGGTAGTTCCTATTATGCATATTAATTCCCTATATATTCTTGTCATTTAACAACTTTCTCTACATTTTCTATAATGATGTTTCCTCCTGTGCCCTTATATTTTTGTTATATGGTTTTATATCTCTGAAATTCATTCTATTTAGTTTGTATACTTCGCATGTCTTTCCTATTTCGATCTCAGTTTGCACCTCTTTACACTTTTCATAATTCCATTGTCCTTTAGCTTTCCTGCATGTGCAAATACTTTCCCATTTTATGGCTTTGTATCTGTTTTCGTGCTTCGTTTGATCTGTTTTTGTATTTTCGCTTTTCTTTTAATAAATGTAGAATATCCTTTGTTACCCAAGGCTTCTTATTTTCTTTTTGTTTATACCCCAGAATATCTATGGCTGCCATACCAAAGTAGGATTTAATGTTATTCCATTCAGTTTCTACTTCCTCACTATCAGATATTTTCCCGATGTCTTTCAGACTTCAATTGACTTTTTCTCAAATCATTTGTGGATATTTTCATCTTTTATTTTTTAAAAGTCAAAATGCCTTTTATATTCCTCTTTTTTTCAAATTTTGCAGCCTTTTGCTTGGTTTCTAAACCATTGTCGAACAAGAATGTAATCTCTTTGATGGCTCTTGACATCTTCAACATGTATTCTCTTCTAACATAATGTTGAAATAATACGTTTGTGATAGTTAAATTACTTTTGTAGCAAAATTCTACCAGCCTATTTCAACTGTCGTTTCTCGTGCCTAAACCAAATAACCCTACTACCACTCCTTCCCTACCCTCACCTATCACTGCATTAAAATCCCCCGTAATTATTAAATTTTCATGTCCATTTACGTATCTTAATATGTCTTCGATATCTTTGTAGATCGCTTCTACCTCTTCCCCACTGTAATAAAGGTAGGCATGTATGCTTGTATTATTGCTGTATTTACTAGTTTAGATTCTAATCCAGCCATGAGTACTCCTTTGTTCTTTTGTAAGTAGTTTTCTACACAGTGTCACCCTTTTTCTGCATAACTATTAACCATATCCAAATTTCCTTCCTCTGATCCTGTATGAAATACCCTAAAGTCTCCGCTCCAAAAATCTCCCGCCTCTGGCTGCCGTACTTTGCTAATCTCTACTAATGCTAGCTTATCCATCTTTTTCAAATTGTCTAGTTTAGCTACTTGCTTCATGCTTCTGACATTTCCATTCTCCTGGCATCGCCTGTTATTTTACCCAGTAAGGCAAATCGTATTTATAACAGACAAGATATTTGCAATCCGCAAATTGAATTTGTGCAAAGAAAAAAACGAAGTGTCCATAGTCTTGATACAAATACAAGATGCACGTGGAAATTATCAAACTTTTTGAGCATTATTTGACAGTGATAGTCAAGTCAATTTCATACACCAATCTTGTTTGAAAAGTCTTGGATTAAAATCGTCATCCACGTCCATATCTATAAATGGTTTAAATCAACTGAGCACCTCTAGCTGTTGTAACAGGTTAATTTTTCTGTTAAGAGTGTGTGAGTTAGGCTATTTGTTCTACTTACCATCAGTAGATAGGCAACTTACTTACAGACTTTGTTGAAACGTATTAGCTTTGAAAACAACTATCTGTTAGCTAAATTCTAGTAATCAGTTGTGTTAAGAAATCCCTCCGTTGTATTCAAAACTAGATAATAGTACTACTAAATTAAGAGGTATTTGATATGTCAGCAAAATCATCTAACCCAGTCTTTAAACATTGGTTTACTGACCGGCCTGAAACTTCAACGGGAATTGTCAAGTATTTTATTAGGGTTTAGATTACACAAATTTGTTGTAACAGCTAATATAAAGCAAATGGATCAGCAAATTGAAGTAGAGGTTCAGCATCGATCATATCAATGTATTCTTTGGCGATTTTCAAAAACCGAACATGTTCAAGAATATCAAGTTAATACCGTAACATATGGGGTGTCTTCATCTCCTTACTTGGCTCTTCGTGTTCTTCTACAATTAGCAAAGGATAATATTCAAAATTACCAATTAGCAACAAAGGTTCTTACATCTAATACCTACGTTGATATGTTAACAAGTTGTGCGTCATTGGAAGAAGCCTTAGAAACCCAACATCAACTTGTTTCATTATTGTCGAGTGCAGGTTTTGTCTTTAGAAAATGAGCAATTAATCATCCTCAATTGTTGTCCTTCTCCCTTGAAAAACGAGCCCTTTTCTTTTAACAAGCTGACGAACTTTACTTAAAGGTATTATGTTTACAGTAATGTCCCACAAGAGACTGCTTTCAGTTCAAAGTTAATACTACTTCACGTCCATGCATCAAACGTGTTATACTATCACATATAGTAAAGGTATTCAACCTGCTTGGTTTGTTGACACCTGTAACCTGCCTTATAACAAATTTCTTGCAGTGAATAATGAGTTTAGGCTTGAATTGAGATGAGGTACCTTCTTCAGATGTTGTGAATTGTTGGTCCGACAGCTACCTTGTGCTTATCACATTGTATTTTAGTTCACGATATTGTGTCATTGCAACTTTATTGTTCTGTGTTGCTTCTGTACTGGATATGCCACAGAAATGTGTTTCTAAAGATGGAACAATCTCTATAAATTTATTGCATGCCAAATCCAAAGTAGCATTCTTAAAACATATCGCCATGCCACACTTAGAATTCTGTGCTGCTATTCTTTTATGTGATTTAATACAATTTACAAATAAGGTTTATAAACTGTTCATAACTATATATCAATGCAATTCAAGCCTGGTTTTACTTTACTATTACTCTATTATGGATAAGTCCTCTCCACACAGATGGAATAGTATATTACATTACTAGCGTGGAAAGTGACCCATTTCACACGAGTGGAAAAGTATTGTCGCACGAGGCGTCAGCCAAGTGCGACTATTCCACGAGTGTCAAATGTCACTTTCCACGCAAGTACTGTACACTATTTTTCCGACGACCACCACTAAAAACAATTACGAAATAGTTATTTTTATGCTTATTTGCAATAAATGTGTATGCAATAATGCAAGACAGACAGACACCTATAAAATTTATTTGACGTTTTGATGTTAAAAATTCGAACACCTACTTTGTTTTTATAAAATCCGCGAATCTGTTGCTTTTAGCGTATGCATTCTCAATTTTTATTGAAGAAATCATTTCAATTACAAACTAATATGAGTAATTACATCTTTAAGTAAAACGGAAACTGTCGGTATCGATTTAACTCTTGAGTATTTTAAACTGTTATTGGCCAAAAGGAAACGAATGAATGCAAAAAGGTAGAAACCGGTAGTCGTTTGGGTTGCCTAGGTAACTAGCATACTAACATCAGTCATATCACTCTAGAGTTGAAAAGTATTTCAACACTAGAGTGATATGTACTTTCGCACTCTAGAGTGATATACTTTACTTTCTACATAAATAAGTAGTGTGTAATCTGTTGTTTTCACAAGTGGTCATCGGAAAAACTTTGTTAGCAACCACATTAATTACATAGAGTTCCTCTTAGCCTATGGCATCATGTATGTGGCAAAGATAATCCTGCTGATTGCAGCTCTAGAGATTTATTGCCTTCCGATCTTATATCTCACATCAACTGGTGGTCAGGCTCAAAATTTCTTCATTAACTTAATGCTATATACCAACCATTTAATAAATCAAAATTCGATTCAGCCGCTGAATATGAAGAGAGGAAAGTTGTCTTACTACATACAGTGCCATATGATTGGATTAATAGTTTGTTAACTTGCTGCTCCTCACTTTGTAAATCACAAGGTGCAGTGACTTTTTGCATCCGATTCGTTAGAAACTTCATCATCATTTTGTTATCGACTTTACTTAAGGTCGGTTTGACGCAGCTCTAACTTCTTTTCTATTCTGTGCTAATCTAAAAAGCTCTACATACCCTTCACAACCTAAATTTCTAATAATTTGACTAATATAGTTTGGTCTAGGTCTTCCTATATCCTTCTATCTTTTTCCTATCCAGCTGGCTCTACATAGATATTAGCAACCTGATGGTTGTTAAAGAACTCTAACATGTTTACATGATTACCATTTATAAGGAAATGAAATATAACCTGGTTATCCGCTTCAAAAAGGAAAAGTGTTAAATTATATGTTATGGTAAGGCTTAAGCAACGAATCGCTGCCAACATGCGAGACCGCTAACCAATTATGAGTCATGTCCTGGTGACATTTAGTTAACTGATTTTTATTTTTCTTTTTGTTTTGTTTTCGAACTTGCTTAACCCTTTAGCTACTGGCGTGCTAAATTTAGCACAAGTATTTCTATAGTATTTTATGAAAAGTAGGAACGGTATTTACCCATTGCATTATGATGTATGAAATTTAGGACATTCATTTAAACGTATTACAAGTTGGTGGAGCCATCTATTGCGAGATTTTCGAAATTGTTACAAACAAAGTAAAGGATGCGTAGCAGAATTCTGTTCTCCATAACAGTTTCAATGGTAAAGTAGATTTCATAACAATAGCTGGTAATTATAGGCACGTGGAATTTTATGTGTGCTGAAGAAGGTTAGTAGTTGGATGTGTTTTACTTGCGAAGTGTTTTATCTTATTTATTTATAACGGTTGCTGTTCAAAGTCGTGTGATAAATTTAGGACATTGTGAGTCAAAGTGACAAGTGAGTAAAAAATTATTACAAGGTAATTATAACTTTCTGTTGTATTTCATGTGATATGAATTGTTTTTTTTTTAGTTTCAGAATTAGAAATGAGTTCTAAACGACCTCTCACAGATGCAGAGCTTTTGGAGTTAATAGAAAATTTCTCGGACATCGAGGCTATGAGTGATGCTGATGACGATGGATGGGAAGATTTTACAAACAAATCTTTGGGAGATACTGAAGGTATGACTGTTATTGTAGTAACAACTTAGATTGTTTTATAATATAAACTAACACTGTAGATGTACTGCACGGAAGCGATGAGGAAGAGGAAGAGCTGGCTATCCCTCATAAAGTTGACAAGCCCGTAGCTTCTATGTCTACTTTGCAACCTCAACCTGGCCTCGAAAGAGGGCTGCTTGTTTAGGACCTGCCAAAAAAGATACGCTTGATCTTGTTCACTTCCGCAGCTATGTAGCAGAAGTCTTAATAAAGGCCGGGAAGCCAATAAGCAAGAAACGTGGACGTCCGTCAGCAACTCCAAGCCCATTACCATCTACTCCTTCATCATCCGGAAGAACCCCTGCCGCAACAAGGCCGTTGATGGAGGTCAGATTAGACGGTATTGACCACCTGCCTGTGGTCGACATGAATAATTATTCGCACAGATGCAAATATCCAAGCTGCAAGGGAAAATCCGGCATTTCGTGCAAAAAATGCAAAGTACATTTATGCCTTTCTAGAAAAACAATTGTTTTGAGAGATATCATACAATAAAATAGAAATGCCAATATGTATTAATAAAACTTACTTCTAAAAGAATTTTTATATCTATTTAAAATACTAGGAAAAAGTCTTCTGTTCACAATGTGCTAATTTTAGCACACCTTTTACCCCAATAACTAGGGGTCTTTGAGACCCCCACAAAGCGTCAAAAAAATGCAAAAAAATTCAATAGCAAGTATACCAAATATCAAAATTTTATCTCTAAAAACGAAAAATCATGAGCGAAAGGGTTAAAGTCGGTTTGACGCAGCTCTAAATTCTTTTCTATTCTGAGCTAGTCTAAAAAGGTCTACATACCCTTCACAACCTACATTTCTAATAATTTGACTAATATAGCTTTGTCTAGGCCTTCCTACTCTATTTTTATTTGGTAGTCTATAATCTAAGACTTTACTAAATAGTCCCTCATGTCTTAACTGGTGCCCTATCATTCTATCTCTCCTGACCTTCAATTGTTTCCACATACAGGGATCCTCACCTATCTAATAACTATAAATTTCGGACGCCCGTCTTTGTGTTAAAGTTGAGAGGCGCAAATCGATCGCTTATTGGGATTTGCGTCCGAGGGTTTCGGGGTTGGGAGCGCGGGCGGGTGGTGCTTAGGTGGAGAATTTTTGCGTGCTTAGGATAGGCCGGTTTTTATGGCAGAAAACCGGTAACTTGCGGAGAAATAAGGATTTTCCGGGAAAAGATTAATTTGAAGCGACGTATTCGTTAACGTGTTAAAAAAGCTTGGATCCCTCAAAAATTTCCGATCTAAAAACCGAACCATTCGTGCGACGAGGTCGGGAACTGTTCCATTAGCGTTGGTGCGAGAGAGTAGAAAGATCGAGTTGGTTTCTAAAATTCGTATTCGGGCGTTAAAAAATATCTAACATATACCAAATAACGCTATTCGTATTCTAGAACCTGAATTATTAACGATTTGCAAGCTGGTAGTATAGTATTTTCTTAAAACAGGTACTACAATTTGTATAATTACTTTGACAAACGTCAAACACACGTACCGAAAGCCGACGGAAGCGAACGAATATGTACCTTCGAAATCTATGAGGACACATTTCTTTTAAAATTTCTCAAATTTAAATTTATAATTCGTCTAATATCATTTGAGAGTACCGATAATTGACTACAATTATACGAAAACATCGCTTTTTCATAAACACGGACTACTTATTTGAAAAATAATTATACAATACATTTGACGTTTGTTTGCGGAATCGCCCGAACAATTACAATAGACCGTGATTTATTCCTAAAACGATTTATTTCTTATGTGGCATTAGACATAGCAAGTATACAACCAACGCGATTTCAATATATTTCGCCTTCATAGCGCCAATCTAACATGTATGGCTACGAACCGTGACTCCGGTGGTTCGATGCCCAGTCAAATTCATTTTTTTAAATTTAATTTTATGTTGTTTTTTAAAACATGCAATAGCATTTATTTAACAATATGCATTAAATAAGCCAACACTTTTTTTTCATATGCTTCAGTGCGATTCACATATTTAGTCAAGAACCATTTCCAATCTTTATTTTTCAGATATTGTCCAACTTGCAGAAACGTATTCCCTTATATGTGTATAAAAACTAAAAAAACTTTGATATTTTACGATCTAAAAACTCAAACGTCCAGAGCTAAAACCGGTACATTTGCGTTGATGAACAGACAATTGAGTTGGTTTCAAAAATTTCTTTACAATCCTTAACATATTTCTAATATGTACCAAAAAATATTACATCTATCATATATTCTACATCTGTATTTAAAACTTTTACTGCGATTTGTGTAATTTATTTGAGAAATGTCAAAAGCCGGTTACGGACCACGGTGGTGCCACTCTATATACGATTATGTTGGCGCATTTTACTATTGACACTATCCGAATAGATGGCGCCCACAATTTCGACTGCAAGTACAATTGTCATTTATTTGACATTAATTTGACGTTTAGAATTATTCTTTATCTAACCGTAGCGCTATTCAAAGATTGTTTGATTTGATTTGCTGCATTTTCAAAAATTTATTAATGAATTGTGATATTAATATTCGACTTCTTCAATATGTCCACGTATGTGATTAAAAAAAAACATTAGTTTTACTTAAGATTACATTACTATTCTTTTTATAGGTACTTATTTCACCGTCAATGTTGTTATTACATACCTACCGATATTGCATGCGCAAATAATTTATTGTAAAACTGAAACTTACGAGAAACTGATATCTTAAAGTTAGAGCTTGGTGTTTGTTTATACATTACTGTATTTAGAGGAGATTCATATTTATTAGTTTTTGTAACAAATGGTAAAATAATGGTTTACATATTTTTATCCGAATCGTGGATTATGGATGCTTTCTCTACTATGTGAGAGGTTGCGGAAATAAGAATGCCACTAGGCATAGATTTTCAAATCCTTATAAGAATAAAATTAGGTTTCCATGATTATTTTTTTAATTTGTATGCCAATGGTCCGCGTTTTGTTGTATTTCTCATTTGTACATGAAATCAGTTTTCTTCTTCCTGTAACATGCAATAAGCCAATAATATATTTTGGTAAAATGTTTATTTCATTTCATAAAATGCATGTATGATGTACAAACTTATATTTTCAGTTTTATTAATTTGACTTATGTACATACACAATGTATGTATGTAATTCATTAGAGTGAAATATGGAAATATAAATTTTTGCATCTACAACCTTTCCAATACATTTGCAATGCATTCTTCGATGTACATCATAGCAGGGTTTTTAACCTTTTACATATAGTGAAGATGCTAACCAAACCTATAATTTCATAGGAAATATTAACACTATCCTCCAAAATAGCGGACAAAGACGGCAACAGCTTATAAACAGGAAGTGGCGCATATATACTAACTCATCTAACCTATGTTACGACCTTGAAGCACGAGTACGCACTATCTGAAACTCTGTTAACACAGTTAATTTGCAAATTTCTACAATTACAGCTTCTACATTACATAATAATTCTTTATAGTACTGATAATTATTAATTCTGATTATAAAAAAGTATCACACATTAATGCACGCGGTCTATTTTAAACACAAAAAGATAATAATTTTATTTGACGTTTATTACCGAATACATCTGAAAAATTTCAAGTCTACGTAAATAATTTTGAAAACGCTATATATCTTTTGAAGCATCGACTATTACACGTATACAAACAAAAAATTTTCTACAAAATAAGGTTCGATAGCGTAAGGCTAACACCTCCGTCTATCCGCTCTTTGTATATAGTTTTTTAGTTTTTACTGTATATAGTTTAAGGTAGTATTAAGATTAAAATTGAGTTCAGAATAGGTTTTTTCACTACTTTTCCTATTGTACAACACGCAACAATGGTATAAAAAGCAAATAAAATAGAAGAAATCGTTAATTACTTTAAACAATTAGGTAAATATTTTAGTACAGTTACCGATTATTGTCATTTACATTACTTGAAGCTAAACGTCGCATCGTAGGTACTATTAAGGAACTGATCTTGATCCTGATCAACTCCCCGAAGTGACTTCGACAGTCTACTAGCGCGAAGTCATCTTGATCCGATCGGCTCCCGTAGTGATTTCGACAGTCTACTAGGACACAAAGGTCTTAATCCGATCGACTTCCCAAAATGATTTCGACAGTATACTATGGCGAAGCGATCTTGATCCAATCGACTACCACTAACTGATTTTTACAAAGTCTTCTATTACAAAGTGATCTTGATCCAATCGGCTCCTCCGAGGTGCTTTGGCAAGTCACTAGGACGAAGTGATCTTGATCCGATTGATTCTCCGAAATCATTTCCACAAAGTCACTAGAGCGAAGTGGTCTTGATCCGATCGACTCCCCAAGTTATTTCAACAAAGTCTACTACGACGAAGTGATCTTGATCCGATCGACTCCTGGAAGTGATTTCGACAAAGTCTACTAAGGCGAATTTGTCTTTATCCGATCGACTCTCCGAAGTGATTTCGACAAAGACTGCTAGGGCGAACTGGTCTTGATCCGATTGGCTTCTCCAAAGTGTTTCGACACAGGCTACTAGGGCGAAGTGGTCTTGATCCGATCGACTCCCTGAAGTGATTTCGTCAAAGACTACTAGAATGGAGTGGTCTTGATCCGATCGACTTCCCGAAGTGATTTCGAGAAAATCTACTAAAGCGAAGTGATCTTGATCTGATCTACTCATGATGTGATTTCGAACAAGTTTACAACAGCGAAATGATCTTGGCCTGATTGACTCCCCAAAGAGTTTTTGACAAAGTATACTAGAGCGAAGTGGTCTTGATCCAATGGTTCCACGAGGTGATTTCGACAAAGTCTACTAGAGCATCTTCATCCTATCGTCTCCCTGAAGTAATTTCAACAAAGCCTACTAGGGCAAAATTATCTTGATTCGATCGACTCCCGGTGTGATTTCGGCAAAGTCTACTTGAGCGAGGTGATCTTGATCCGATTGACTCCCAGAAGTGATTTCGACAAAGTCTGCTAGGGTGGGGTGTAGAGAGCGCGAGGTGTAGAGAGCGCGAGGTGTAGAAAAGGCGTGGCGTAGAGACGACGGGTCGTAGGGAGGGCGGGGCGTACAGAGAGCGGGCGTACATAAAACGGGTTGTAGAAAGGTCGGGGCGTAGATAGGGCGGGGCGTAAATAGGACGGGGCGTAAATAGGGCGGAGCGTAGATAGGACGGGGCGTAAATAGGGCGGGGCGTAGAGAGTGCGAAGCGTAGAGAGTGCGTGGCGTAGAGAGTGCGTGGCGTGGACAGGGTAGAGCGTAGAGAGAGCGGGGCGTAGAGAGGGCGGTGCGTAGGGGGTGCAGGGTGTAGAGGGGGCGGAGCGTAGAGAGCGGGGCGTAGAGAGAGCGGGGCGTAGAGAGGGCGGTGCGCAAAAATGGTAGGGAGTAAAGATGGTGGGGCGTAAAGAGAGTGGCCCACAAAGCGAGTAGAGGCGTTCAAAGTAGTCCCGTAGGGACTACAAACCGCTTCTAGTCTAATAACTATAAATTTCAGACGCCCGTCTTTGTGTTAAAGTTGAGAGGCGCACATCGATCGCTTATTGGGATTTGCGTCCGAGGGTTTCGGAGTTGGGGGCGCGGACGGGTGGTGGTTAGGTGGAGAATTTTTGCGTGCTTAGGATAGGCCTGTTTTTATGGCGGAAAACCGATAACTTGCGGAGAAATAAGGATTTTCCGGGAAAAGATTAATTTGAAGCGACGTATTCGTTAACGTGTTAAAAAAGCTTGGATCCCTCAAAAAATTCCGATCTAAAAACCGAACCAGTCGTGCGACGAGGTCGGGAACTGTTCCGTTGACGTTAGTACGAGAGAGAAGTAAGATCGAGTTAGTTTGTAAAATTCGTATTCGGGCGTTAAAAAATTTCTAATATATGCCAAACAACGCTATTCGTATTCTAAAACCTCAATTATTAACAAATTTGCAAGCTGATAGTATAGTATTTTCTTAAAACTGGTATTAAAAGTTGTATAATTTATTTCATAAACGTCAAAACCAGGTTCCGAAATCCGGCGGAAGCGAACGAATATGTACCTTCAAAATCTATGATTACACATTTCTTTTAAAATTTCTCAAAATGAGAGTGCGTGGCGTAGAGAGTGCGTGGCGTAGACAGGGTAGAGCGTAGAGGGCGGTGCGTAGAGGGTGCAGGGTGTAGAGGGGGCGGAGCGTAAAGAGCGGGGCGTAGAGAGAGCGGGGCGTAGAGAGGGCGGTGCGCAAAAATGGTAGGGAGTAAAGATGGTGGGGCGTAAAGAGAGTGGCCCACAAAGCGAGTAGAGGCGTTCAAAGTAGTCCCGTAGGGACTACAAACCGCTTCTAGTCCTTCTATAAACTTCCTCGTTTGTTACTCTATCTGTTCAACTAATCTTTAACATTCTCCTATAACACCAAGTTTCAAAAGCTTCTATCTACTTCTTTAATTGTCCAAGTCTCACTACCGTATAGTAGAACGCTCCGTACGTACGACTTTAAGAAACTTTTTCTATTATCTAAACTAATACTATTAGCTATTAGTAAGTTTTTCTTTTTTAAAAACATTTAGAAACTTAAAAGGCATAAAAAGTAAAATGGTTCATTAACAGCTGATGAGTTGTACAACACCATAATTTGTATTGTAAAGGTAGTTCAACGTGATGTGTTCTTGGATGAGCTTGATTGTATCCAAAGTGGTAAAGTATGTATAAACTTATTCAGAAATTAACTCCGTGTTTGAACTACAATAGTGTAATTAGGGTTGGGGTTTGTTTACATTATCCTCTCTCTCGTATGATGTTAAACATTTTATTCTGCTTCCGCAAAAGCATTGACTAACAGAATTGATAATTGAGACTAAGCATCGCATGTTACTTCACTCTGGACCTAAGTCATTAGCTTACTGCATCTCGTAACAATTTTGATTTTAGGAGCTAAACGTGCAATTAACCACGTTTCCACCAGATGCATTTATTGTTTCAAAGTTACCCCTCCGTTAATGGGAGAATTGCGGTCTTCCACAATATCTCAGCTTAAATCGTTCAGTCATGCAGGAGTGGACTCTGCAGGTACTTTCACGATCAAGTCGGGGTGTAGTCGAGGTACAAAACGCACCAAAGCCTATGTGTGTATATTTGTTTGTATGTCCACAACAGCGCCTCATATTGAGCTGGCGTCTAATCTTCCTTCTGAAGCTTTTCGTCGTTTTGTGGCACATCATGGTCATTCTAACGACCTTTACAGTGACCAAGGCCCTAATTTAGTGGGTGCTTCTAGTTTGCTTGCATCATATGCAGAAGAAGTTGCAGGTTCTTTGCCTATACGTTAGCATTTCAATCCTACTTCATCGCCCCATTTCAGTGGTTTGAAGGAGCGTGGAGTTCGTTCTGTCAAATCGCATTTGACTAGAGTAATTGGTAAACAAATCCTTACATATGAGAAACTTCTAAAAGTTCTCATTCAAATCGACTCCATTCTAAGTCCATGCCCTTTAGCATGCGTTTCGATCCTTATAACCTGTCTGTTCTTACACCCGACCATTTCTTGATGTTAGAGCCATTAACCTTCCCACCCGATTCTGACATCACTCGTTTAAAATTCAATTCTTTAATCAGATGACAACTTGTCTAAAGATTACATCAAAATTTTTGTCAGCGTTGATCCACCGAGTATCTTCACTCTCTGCAGCAGTGCAAGTTGTAGTGGTTTCTACTACTGGAATTTTAACTGAACGGGTGATGTGTTAGTCTTCCGCTTGGGGTGAGATGGGAGCTCGTTGAAATGTGAGGTTGGTTCAAGATAGAAAGAGGCAGTCGACTCTGTACTTCAGGTAGAATGTAGTTATTATATCTTTTATTCTCGAGAAGAGCTACACAAGGTGCAAGAATTCTGAGTAGTAATCATTATTACTACAATTTACGTATGATTATCAAAGAAGAACGGACATCCTCATTCTAAATTTACGATATCCAGTTTAAACATGCAAGAATAACTAGGGTTGAATTAGTTATAAGTAAAGTTAAGTAGGTAAGCTAAAAATTCAATGATTGATATTTTTTTGTTGTCATAATAAATAATAATACCCTTCCATCCGTTATTTTCAATGCAAAAGTAATCAATGAGTATTTAGTCCGATGCAATTTGTCAAAAGGTTACAATGGCGCCCAACGTGAGGCATAAAAATTAAAAGGATAGAAGTGGATAAAAATTCATTAATTTTTATTGTTAAGGTATATGGGAATAGGAGCGAGGTTGTTCAACCGAAATCCTGAAAAATATCCAGTTATTCTATTTATAAAATATAATAGACCCACAGAGCAAGTTACCGGTTGGTTTTAAAGGTTCGCATAGCAAGGTCAACTTGTTTTTTGCTGGTAATGCTAGAACCAGGTAGGTATTGATGTAATCAGAACTTTGAAATTTAGAATAAATTTTGTTTATTTAATTGTTTACATTAAGAATTTTGGTAAATATAAAAAATGATGAATGACAATAATAGTGTAATTTTCTTAACTAAAATGGGGAAAATTCAGTGGAAAATTCCTTTAGTGATTTGAATAATGCAACAGGTAGGTAGTTTAAAGTAAATGGAGGGGTTATTGAGAGGGGAAGCGTTGCCACTGTAGTAGGGATTAATAGTGAAGGTAATTTGAATACATTATTGACATCACTTGCTAAAAACATGCAAGAAATGAGGGAACAACAAGCAGATAATTTGGATTTTATGACATCAAATAAACATTCAAAATCAAAATATGCTCCAACAGATACAAATACAAAATCAGAATATACAACAGCAAGATCAAAGGCAGGATGTAATGCACCACACTATTTTTAAAATATTAGGAGGGAAAATTCAGACTAATAGGGTTGAAAATGTGGTTAAACCTGAAAGTGAATTCTATAAGAAAGTTTTGCAGGGAGAGGATAAAGAAAAAATTCACATGGGTTTAAGATGCTAAAGAATGTAAAATTAAAAAGGGATATGATGATTGTTCAAGTTTGAATTATTATACATTATGACATAATTCTTTAGGGTCAACTATTAAATTTAACCTAACAAGAAATATGTACCCTGTTGTATTTATTAGTAAATTAATTAAATATTTAGGAGAAGCAGAGGTTCCACAAAACAAATGGGTTAGTTTTCAGTGAGGGCATTAGTAGGGGCGGCTGTAACCTGGGCAGAATAGAATGATTATAAATTTACCAATTTTGATGAATTTTCCTAGTTATTCCTAGCTAAATATTGGAATACCGATGTAGAAAGAGATGCATTGAGACAGTTCAGGTTGTGTAGGTACCAAAGTGGCCCGAGTATTTTCAAAAGTTAGCGACAGAAGCTTTGTAGTTTAGACCACCACTTAGTCAAACACAAATTTTAAATAACATATCTGAACGTTTTCACCCAAAATTAAAATGGGGTTAACGATGTACAGGTTGAGAGATGAGACGGTCGAGTATTTGAATAAAGTAGACAGTTACATGGGGATTACTGGTTCACGAGTGTCCGGGGTTGTAAATAATTATGATAGCAATAGATATTCAAATTACAACCGTGAGTCTAATTTTAGGAATAACAATTATGGTTATGGATCACATATACATGGCAATGGTCACGATTCTCAGGATAATTTAAGACTCATGATTGCACCCCAAGATTTAGTAGGCATAATGAATATAGCAACAATAATCCAGAAAGAATGCATAATAATAATAATAATCCTCCCAATGAATCTGGAAATCAAAGTCGTGGAACTGTAATGCAGGACCTACGTGATAATGATGCAAGGCGCAGTCAACATTCCGTAAATCATATTAAATTGACAGTGCTTCTGAACAAAAATAATAAAGTAGACCCTCACATTTTGGACGATAAAAGTATATTAAAGGTAACAGGAAAATATAGTGGTCAAACGGGTGGATTAAATGATAGTTATAACGGTACTATTAAATTAATTCAAATAAATGCAGAGCTTACTTATAAATTACAAGATAATAAATCTGAGGTGATAGCCGATAATGACGGGAACCAGTAAAAAAAAATATTCCTATTTTGAAAGGAAAAATCGAAAATATAGTCAGATGTTTTGATTGATAGCGATAGCTGCTTAGTTGTATTTCACAGAAACTCTTTCTTGAAATCAAAAAGTTGAAGTTAGTGCCAATTTTTCCAGTTAACGATGTTTCACTCTCTGGGGCATGTAAATCTGAACCGTTAAAAATTAAAAACCAAGTGGGTATCAGAGTGGTTTTAAATGGCACTAGTTTTGAGCTTGTTTGTTTAATAGTTCCAAGCCTTTGTTGAAA
The DNA here is from genome assembly GCA_036346225.1 of Platerodrilus igneus. NCBI lineage: Eukaryota > Metazoa > Arthropoda > Insecta > Coleoptera > Lycidae > Platerodrilus > Platerodrilus igneus. The sequence goes on from JARFIW010000668.1 coordinate 4,720,698, forward strand.
TATCATATTGGGGTGCGATTGGCTATATGAAAATAAGGTATGTTGTTACGTGCCATTGCACTTAAACAGTGTTTTAGGTTAAGTTTTTATGTATGGAAGTTTCGCGGCATATTTTCAAATACGCGGTGTGCGGGAATTTTTAAATAGACTAGGCGGTACTTCCGTACGTCAGAGTAGTGAGCTTGCGCAGTGTGCTTATCCCTAGAGGGGTAGAGCAATACTAGACAAAGAGTGAGGAGAAGTGTTTCCGTGACGCTCTGAAATCGGGGCTGTTTTCCTTTGATCTTCAAGTGAAATAGTCGTGCCGGGTATCATATCTTATCTTACTATGTAGATTCCCTTGTCTTGCTTATCTTTGTTTGTCTTTCCTTAATTAACCTATTCCTGTCGTTCCACTACATTTAGGACTGATACGACCCCTGGAGCAGCCCACGACCGGATGTCCATGCTCAGCCAACACCACCGGAGCCCGGAGCAATACCTTCATTATCGACCCGGAAGGATGATAGGCGTACCTGGGGGAAAGCCGGATATCTTATACGAGAAGCCTTATAAGAGCAATACCATTATTATCGACCCGGAAGGATGATAGACGTACCTGGAGAATGTCGGATTTCCGGGGTGAGTAATACCGTGTTTAAATTGTTCACGAATATGAACTTTTGTTAATTGTTTATTTAATTTTTATATTTCCGGTTATGGCGCAATGTAATTTGTATTGGTGACGTCATGGTGGATGGCCGCGCACCAAATCTGTAAAAGGTTTGCGCTTTCCTCCGCTAGAGGCGTCACTCGCCTTATTCATTGCGCGATGTATCTTATGAACTTTGGTAACTGTATTACCGGCTTTTAGGAACTATCTATCACCATATAAATGTTTCACCATCTAAAGTGTAATACGTTGCAACTGTTTTATCGACCATATAAACTATCACCGTAAAAGTGTTATAAGAATGTATTGATTTTAAAATGAAAATTCTTATGGGTAAATAAATTGATATACCATTTTGTATGAGTTTTGAATCTGGGGGAGCAAGTGCGGAATTGAATGAGATTATACACGATAATTGCGGCAAGGTGAAATTGATTGATGCGGAGTGTGAAGAAAATAATGGTAATAAATTGCAAATTGGCATGAGGTTGTTTAATAGTAATCCTATACCGACAAATGGGAAAAAGAGGTTAGACGATCGGGTAATTGGTGATGAAAACGATCATGATAGGAATAAAAGTAGAAAGTTATCACAGAAAGCTATTTCAGAAATCTGTCACAAAAGTGAACTTTTAAACGAGGTGTAACAACAACAGTTAATGTGTTTATTAGACAAATATAAAGATATTTTTTCTGAATTATATTATAGCCCCAGCGGTACGGTACACGAGCCACTACGTCAGTTGGCAGTACAAATTAATATTTGCCAAATGACGCGCTAATAGGGTATTACGTCATATAAATGTTCAAATTATTATCACATACTAACAATGGTTATGTTAATTATAAGGAAAACCAAAAGGTACTCACGTAAATTGTAGGGCTTCTCACAGCATTACTTCATGATGGCGGCAGCGGGGCTCCATTGATCTTTCGGGCGTGGGTAATTTGTTGGGCCTGGTTGAAAGTGGGCCCAATTTGACTTCTTCGTTCCTATGTAGAGAGCGACAGGAAGACAGGTAAGGATAAACGATAATCAGATATAAGGCAAAGGAACCTACATAACAAAAAAAGAAGACACGATAAGACACAAAGATAACTACATTCGTCCACGGCTCGGGCACCAGTCTCGACGTGTCCGGAAATCCCCACCACCCTTCTTGGCACACCGTGTCCGACGCAATCTCGCGCAAACGCACTGTCTGAAGTAACGGAAATACTCACACGTCTTTTCAAATTATTGGCGCAAAATCCTTACAAATTAAAACTTATAGAAATGTTTATATGCCGAATTTTCGGCATGTAACAATTACCAGGAAAAATTAAAGATGATAAGCCCTTTTATATCAAGCCGTATCCTATTCCGTTTGTTTATTGTGATGAAGTAAGGAAACAAATTGATGAAATGGTACATTTAGAGATTGTGGAAAAGCGCCAAACAGAATGTTTCTCCACTTGTGGTTGTCAAAAAGAATGATGGGTCATTGCGTGTATGTGTAGATAGCCGTTATTTAAATAAAAGAGTTGAAAAGGATCATGTTATCCCAATTAACCCTACAAAAATATTTTACAAATTTAGGCCTGGTCAGATCTCTTCAGTATTAGATTTAATATCGTCATATTGGCTAGTGGACGTGTTAACAGAATATCAAAAGTACTTAGGATTTTCGTTTATAATCAACAAACATGTGTCTTTAAAAGAATGCCATTTGGTCTTGTCACGAGTGTAGCAGGATTCTTGAGAGCTTTGCATTGTGTCTTAGGCGAGGAAGGTCTTAATTTCGTCATGCCATACGTAGACAACATTTTAATAACATTTCCAAGGATTGAAACACATTTTGAACACCTGGAAATTGTTTTTGAAAAATTTCGAAATCCTAATGTTACATAAAATTGAGAAAATGTGCCTTTGCTAAGTTTGTGGGACATTATGTTACCCCAATTAAGTTTGAAATGGATCCAGGTAGAATCCAAATAATTCAGGAATTTGAAACCCCTACAAATGTTAGAACCTTGAGTTTTCTGTGGGTTAGTTCAATATGATAGTCGTTTTGTTAAAAATTGTGCGGATCATGAGATTCTTTGAATAAACTATTAAGTAAAATTGTAAAATGGCATTGGGGAGCAGTTGAGCAAACGGTATTTGAGTCTGTTAAACAAGATTTTGCTAAGGTTGTAACATTAAATCACCTAGATGCTTCGAAAGAATTTTATATTCATACACATGCTAGTGGATATGCCATTGGACCATGTCTGTATCAATTAACATGCAGTAATGAAATTCTTGTTCTTTCTTATTATAGCAGAGCTTTGAAAGGTGCTGAAACCATATATTCAGTTTGTGAAAAGGAGCTTTTAGCGGTAATTGCGTTCTTGAACCGCTGGAAAATATTAATTTTGGGGAGAACAATTATATTACGTTCTAATCAAAGAGCTTAGAGAAGTTTGTAAATAACCGCATGCGTAGATGGATGCTTTGTATCCAAGAATTTAACATTACATTGAATATTGTCCAGGCAGAGACAATTATATTGCTCATAGTTTAACTAGATATCGTGAGGGGAATGACTTGCTCATTGACAAGTCTTCTAATGAAAAATTAGAAATAAATACGGTAAAAGTGAATTTCCTCAAAAACAGATATTTTGTTTGTAACACACAAAATTCTGACAAGTTTTGTTCAAAAATTAAAACAGAATTAACTGGAAAAAGCAGGGATGAAATTCCCCAAAAATTCAAATGGTTTGAAATATATGAAGGAATGTTGTTGAAAAAGGGATCACTTAGGGAACCGGGTTACAAACTTGTAGTTCCAAAAGAACAAATACAATCTTTAATCAAATATATTCATGAGGAACAGGGTCATTTTGGTGCTAGTAAAAGTTATTTAACTTTTAGTAAAGATTTTTATTATCCAAAAGCTAAGGAGTTATTCTGAAAGTTTACGTCCCACTGTGACCTATGCGAAAAATTAAAGGCGACAGTTTGAAGTCATGGGTAAGTGTATAGTATTGTAATGAAAAAATCAAATCAAATGTTAAGTATATATCTTATTGGACCTTTGCCTGTTTCGCAGGGTGGGACTGCTCAGTTATTTGTAATTTTGGATGTTTTTAGCAAATATGTTCAGTTGTTTCCGTTAAAGGGAGCTACTTCAAAAGCTATATTACGTTGTTTGAATCAATGGTTTGATCAATTTGGGTTGCCATGTAGTATCTTACGCGATAATGGGAGCCAATTCTCAAGCAATATTTACCTAAATACGTTGAAGGCGAAAGAAATAAAATTATTACACACGTCCACTTATTTTCCAGCCAGTAATATTGTCAAACGTGCAAACAAAGAAATAGGCAGACTATTAAGAGCGTTTTATCATAACCAACATCAAAGTTGGGCAATAAAAATTAAAATGATTCAGGATTGGTTGGACAGTGTCGTACATATTAATACTGGTTTTACACCTAATGATATTCAATATGGTCCTGATATGAGCGTGATGTTGAAAAATTTCAAGTTGCCGCAAAATGTATTAAATAAAGATAGCATTATCCAGTTAGTAGGGGAAAGGTTAAGGGACTAAGGCAGAAAAGCGAAAATACGAACATAACAAGAAACATAAGATTATTACATTTAAAGTAGGTGATAAGGTGCTTATCAAAACACATGATTTGTCGTAAGATAATGTTATTAAAAAGTTTTTCCTTTTATACAAAGGTTCAGAACTATTACTAGAGTGGTAGCTCCAAATTCTTATGAAATTATTAATGACAAGTCTGGTTTGCCCATGAATATTCAAAACATTGTAAATTTGATACTCTATAAGAAACCTAATGATATAAGAATGTAATTTGTTTGCCTTATAAATTTTTCTTTCCTTTCTAGTGTTTGAAATTTTTGATAAGTAACTTTTATTATGTATTAGAATATCGAATTTAAAAAAAAAACTCACTTTTCATGTATATCTGATTTTAAATTTACGTTTGCTATAAAAGCATTTTTGTTGTAGAAATTTATGTGCGTTTATTTCTTACGCTTAAAACGGTAGTTAAAATTTAAAGTTCGATAATTACAACACCGGTAGCATGGTATAAGAGACACTATCACAGTTGGCAGCACCAAATCTTATACGGATTTAGGCGCGGTTCAACTACTGATGATGTCATCAATATTACGTAATACTACGCAAATTTAAATAATTCAAAAACAAGGAAATAAGCGCATGCAAATTAAGTAACGAATTACTTACATTAGGTATCCTGTTTCCGCCTGAAATCGCGCTCCGGTAGGCTTCTAACCACCCCAGTCGGGCTCCTCCCGGAGGAATTACAGATGATACGCTGACGCTACCAAATGCGTACAAATCAGCACCGGCTAGCCAAGGTAATCATGAGTCCTCATCCTCAGGCGTGAAGATCGGTGCGCCTAGGTGGCGGCAGATGTCTTACCTATGTAGGGTTTGGACAGGATAATAAGGTATGAGGGTAGACAACAAAGATAATTAGGCAAGGAACTACATAGATAACCCTAACGATACGTTACCAGAGATAGAGAAGAGCACTTAACTTCACGACGATACCCGGTAAAAAGCCACGATTCCGGGCGTCACCCCAACTCGACCCCACTCTTTGTCTAGTATTGCTCTATCCCTCTAGGGATAAGCACACTACGCAAACTCACTACTATGACGTACGGAAGTACCGCCTAGTACATTTCAAAGTTCCCGCGTACCGCGTATTTGAAAATTATGGCGGGAAACTTCCGTATATCAAAAAACTTAGCCTAAAAACATGTTTAAGTGCAATGGCACGTAACAATCGCGACAAAGCCACAAAAGAAAAAACTTAAAAAAGAAAAAGTCTGTTAGCACAGTAACAGCTTAAAATCTAAATCCTAACTAACCTATATAACCCCTAACTTAAAACCTACAAAATGTTTATATAAGGCGCCACCTGGTTTTTTCGACCGATAACACGTCTACCGAAGTACCAGGAAACGGAATAGTTAGCCCGATAGTCTTTGACTACACTAATTACCGACAGCACAAATTTGTCGGGGAGCATGAAACACTACTTAAACTAACACGGGTGCGACAAGTCGCCTAAACTATCTAAACCTATCTAACTAAAGCTAACATAAAAGTTCTTATGTGCAGACACACATTGTTGCATTGAAACTATTCTTCTTTTTGGCAAGAAGTGCCCAAATTTAAAATGTTCATGGAGTGCGTCACTCTGCACTCTAGCAAATTTTGTTACTGGTACTTTGGTTTTCCAACGATGCACATTTAAAACTTGTCCATGACACAGTTGTGAATCAACAAATTTACCAAAAGTACCACCTACTAAATCCTTATATGCTAACCTGACAAATTACATTTCTAAATTGGGTTAGCTTTTTCACTTAATTTTCAGGAAAAAATAACTCCCACGTCTGGTCATATATACCACACGTTAGGACGATAAAAAGATAAGGCAAGATCTCAAATTGATGTTAAAGATAGTAGATAAGATAATGATATTAAGCTTAAATTGTTATCCTCAAAGGTAATAGACAAGATAACGGTATTAAGCTTTAGTTATTATTTGAGATACTCGATAAGATAACACGATATTAAGCTAAAGTGATTATAAGAGATAGCAGGTAAAGTAACACGAATTTAAACAAAAGTTATTACTAAAGATAACCGGTAAGATAACGCGAAATAACTCGAAGTTATTCCTAACGGTAGTCGGTAAGATAACGAGAAATTAAACCAAAATTATTACTAACGGTAATCGGTAAGATAACGATACTAAACTAAGGTTATTACTAAAGGTAATCAGTAAGATAACGATATTAAAAACTAAGGGTATTGTCAAAGATAATAAAGAAGACAAAGATATTGGCCTAGTTATTACCCAAGACAATGATAACAACAAAAGAGTGGCTCCAGTAGAGCTGTTTAAATGGGATTAACCCGTGCCCTCTAAAAAGAGAAACCCGTGAAGCAGGTCCGTTCGCAAGAACAGCACGGGGGACCGGCAAAGACATTTGGGTGCATTCCTGCACCCAGCGATAATTGATATCGGTGAAACTATCACCCAATATCCACACGGTATATAAGATATACTCATTCACTCACACATTCACACACTCATACATACCTTCACTGCCAGAGCCCATGCACTGACAGCGGCACCGCATGACCCCACGAAAGATTCGCAGAAACATGGTCCAGGTGTCTGTGAAAACCTCACGCGCAACCACACGGTGACTAACAGAAATGAAAAGGCAGTAGAGAAACAGGAACGGTAAAAAGAAGGAGGTTGGTTTTTTGGAGTGCATAAAAGACACTTCCAGGTAGAAGAAAGTAGAGGAAGGGCTCGCATTGAGCAAAAGCGACAGAGGGAAAGGTGGATAGCAAAGCGCTACTCAACCAGCCAGTGTGGTCAGTAGCTCGGAATGAGGGAACATCATTCTTATGTGGCAGACGGGTGTTCCGGGACAAGAACAGGTCCACCAAAAGAAGAATAAGGCATAGCGGAGATAGCGGGTTAAGAAAAAAAGTGTAGTTTTTGGACAAGCGTCCGAGAGAAGGTAGAGAGTTGTCCCTGTTAAACACAGCGCAGTCTGAAGGACCATCTGCGATATTAATCCGACAAGATAAGGTATACACATTTTTAAAATTCACTAGACTCCTAAGAGAACTAGTACGATCATTTTCCTAACGAGTGCTTCGACTACGATAAGAAAATCAGACAAAGGTAGGCACGACAACTTAAAGGTATCATTACAGATACAAACACACAAAAACAAACTGTTTTAAGGCAGTTTTTCAAAACGGTAGCACCCTAAACACACAAAAATGCCCAATTATAAGCAGTTAAATACAGGTACACTGTCCCCATATGCTAAAACAACCGAGAGTTTAATAAGATAACAATAAGAAGCAATAGCATCTCACCACAAAGTTCAATAAAAAATAATGAAAAAAATGTTTATAAGTTATGTAGATTTAGTAGAAAAAGAAAGAAACAATGATGTAGTATAATGTAGGCGACTGCAATAATTCAGAAGAAAAACACATGGAATAGGTAGTCCTAGTCTTTGCAACTGCGAATATGAACTGTTTCTTACAATGGCATAGGTCATGACTCCTATGTTGGCCCAAAGAAAAAAATCATCCACTCAACATCAGCTAAAACCAATCATAAAAATTCAATGAGTTATTTCAACCAAAGTTACGACAATTACCACACAATTAAACCATATAAGAGAAATACTAAAAACCAAATAATATGTAGTAGGAAAAGTTCAAGGGTTAATCAAGTGAAACGACAGAGTTATATTGGGGGGTGTAGAGAATGAAGTGACACACAACCAACGGTATAGTCAAGGGAAAGTCGACCAAAAGAAAAAGATAGCTAAATTAAGGTAAGTAAAGTTAAACGTGTAAGAAATTGTATATTATATTAGAGAAGGAATAAGTGATTAAAGATACTAATTGATGGTAAAAACAGAAAAATATTAGGTAAATCGTGAGGAGAATGGAACGTGAAAAACTTAAGTAGCATTTGGGTCGGCAGAGAATGGCTTAAGGTCTTTAATATGCCACCTGCCTTGGCGTTTTCCTTCAGCATCCTGAAGTTCGTAGATAAGGGAACTAATGACACGAGTGACCTTACAAAGAATGAATTTAGGGGCCAATTTTGAAGAAAATTTCTTAGATGCATCCGATAAGACATAGTTCTTTTTCCAAACTTGTTCGCCCAAGGCGAAGGAAATATTTCGTTTACGTAAGTTATAATGGTCCTTGCTCTTTTCGTAAGCTTTTAACAAATTTTTTCTAACATCGTTAAAGATAGAAGGTAATGACTGTTGGTCCTTGTCCCAACGTACTTTATCGTCAAATTCAATTACGTTAGTATCGTCAGGCACTAAACCATAGTAACTCCCATCGATTGGGGTATATCTTCCAAAAACAAGAAATGACGGAGTGAATTGGGTTGCTTCGTGTTTAGATGTACGCAAAGCTTGAGCAATTTCAAAGATATGTTCATCCCATGTAGTATGGTCTGAATTAATATAGGAAGAGATAGCGGTAATTAACACTCGATTTACTCTCTCGGTAGGGTTTACTTGGGGGTGATATTTTGCGTTAAACCAAATTTTTTGTACTTTATAACTTTTAACGAAATTCTAAAAATCTTTAGAGATAAATTGTGCACCATTGTCACAAAGAATAATCTGAAGGACACCAAAGATAAGAAAGACATTTTGTTCTAGAAATTTAATTATAGCTGCAGATGTAGCTTTACGTAAGGGTTGCACCATAACAAATTTAGAAAACCAATCGGTAACGACTAAAAGATATTAATTACCTTTTTTCGATCGGGGGAGGGGTCCTAATAAGTCAAGCGATATTAATTGAAAGGGATAAGATACACGTTTAAAGTTACCCATTAAACCAGGACGAGCATCTTGTGAACTCTTATGGGAACCACAAATTTTGCAGCTCTTAATGTAGCGACAAACAGATTGCTTAAGTGTGGGCCAGTAATATAATTCAGATATTTTAGCGAGAGTTTTTGTAACACCAAGGTGTGCAGCAATGGGATCGTCGTGACATAATTTGCGCACCTCACTGCGGTTTGCAGTGGGCACGACCAGTTTCCATTCAGGTATATTCGATATTTTATGCGGGGACGAAGATACAAATTTATATAGTCTATTATTAGATACACGAAAGGTAGGAAATTTGTCGGGGGTATCGGAAACTTTTTTAATCATATTGAGGTACCAGGTATCCAGAATTAAATTTGGAAGGTTAAGAGAAACGACATCACGAGATAAGGCATCAGGTACGATATTTAATTTGCCAGGCCTATGCCTAACATCGAAAGTAAATTGTTTTATACGCAAGTTCCATCTTGCCAAACGACCTGCGGGCTGTTTCAAGTTATTAAGACAAGTGAGTGCTGCACAATCCGTGATTACGGTAAAGTGTGTACTTTCGACATATCCTCTAAATTTCTCGATGCCAAAGATAACGCCCAATAGTTCTCGTTCGGTAGCAGAGTATTTTTGTTCAGCAGAAGTTAAGGCACGACTTGCATAGGCGATTGGATGTTCTAAACCATTGCTTACCTGGAATAACATTGCACCTAACCCAGTAAGTGAGGCATCGGTTTGTATAAAAAACTTTTCGTCGAAATTTGGAGAGATTAAGATAGGTGCTGAAGTGATTAATGTTTTAATTTGTTCGAAAGCCTGTTGGGATTCTAAATTCCACTCGATAGTTTGGGATTTCTTTTTATTTTTAATTAAAGCGGTGATGGGTGCGGATATAGTTGAAAGATTGTGTAGAAAGATGCAATAATAGCTAATCATTCCAATTAAACATTTGATTTCGGTAACAGTCTTAGGTGTTTTAAATTTAGTAATAGCATCAACTTTAGCGGGATCTGCTCGTAAGCCAGTCCCATCTATAATAAAACCAAGAAATGTGAGGGATGAACGACAAAATTGAGACTTTTCCCAGTTTATCTTAAAACCTGCTGCGTTTAAGCGTTCTGCAACTTCATCTTAATGTGGCGATATGTTCATCGAAAGAACTTGAGATAACTAAGATATCATCTAAAAATACAAAGGCACGTTCTTGATGTAAGATAGGACCTAACGTTTGATCCATAGTACGTTGTAAAGTTTGTGGAGCGTTACAGAGACCAAATGGCAAAAAATTATATTCGAAAAGACCTCGGCCTGGGACACAAAAAGCAGTTTTTTGACGAGAAGATAAGTCGAGAGGTATCTGATAAAAAGCTTGTCTAAGATCGATAGATGAGATAAATTTTGCGTTACGAAGCCGGCTTAAAATCGAGTCAGTTCTAGGTAGAGGGTAAGCGTCCGAAACAGTAACAGAATTTAACTTCCTGCCATCAAAACAGACACGCCATTCGTCATTCTTTTTCCGAACTAGTAATACGGGAGACGTCCAAGGAGAGATAACACCAGATTCTAACATTTTGTCTATTTCAGCATGTAAATGCTTTTGTAAGGCAGGCGATAAGGGATATTGACGTTGCTTAAAAGGGAGGGCATCACCTGTAGAGATAACGTGTGTTGCCGTTGTAACACAACCCAGTTCGGAGGTATTAAGTTTGCGAAATTTGTCGATTGTAGCGTTAAGGGTTACATTTTGGGAGTTAGTAAGAGAAATTTTGTTAGATATTCCTGTAGATGCACAAGAATTCGTTTTAATAGAGGTTTGCCATGAAAAATCCTGGAAGTAAAGTGACAGATTAAAAAGTTTACAGAAATCAACGCCTAGTAGAAAGGGATAAGCTAATGTAGGCACAATCAAAAATAAAACCTCACGTTCAAGAGATTCTACTCGAATTTTTAACTTAAGGGAACCGGTTACATGTATTTGATTATCGTCAGCTAAATTTATAGAAGTTTTCTCGGGAATAATTTGAATTTTGATATTTTGTTGAGATAATTGATGTAAACCTTCGTTATTTATAAGAGAACATGAAGAACCTGTATCCAATAAAGCAATTACATTTAAGGAACCAATTGAGATAGATAAGTGTGGACGGTTATCGAAGGGTTTTTTAACAAGTTGTGAAACGGCAGCAGTCTTTTTATGATAAAAGGAATTGACGGTTTGTAACCACTTAGACCACTCGGCTGGGGTAGTATAGCATAATTCCTCTAATAAAGGTAAGGCATTTTGTACATTAATAGTAGCGGTATTATTATTAGATAAATTTAATGACGGTACAACGTTAGAAGCAGTTTTATGATTTGAATTTATTGGCGTCTGTGTCCGTTGGATGATTGGTGATGAGGGCGATTTTGGTTTCTTGAGATATTCACACCCTGATTTGAAATATCTCGACGGGAGTTTCCCGATACGTTAGGATTACAGTTGGTGCAGTTAGATTTGTAGATATTTGAGCGACCACAACCATAACAAAAAATATTTCTAGGGTATGTGCAGACATTATAGTTATGTCCACTTCGCTTGCAGTTCCAACAGGTAAGTGAGTTATTAGTAACGGTAGAAGGAACGTTAAGGGTAGATAGTTTATGGGAAGCTCGAGCTTGGCAAGCTAAATCAGGTTCTAGAAGACCAGATAGTTTCTCGGGGGGTGGCCGATATTTGTTAATTCTTGACTTCACTTCCTGGAGGGAACGACATAAGTCTTTAAAGTGGGCCAACGACGAGATTTGCTGCAATGCCAAACGTTCTGAGAAATAGGGGTTTAAATTTCTAAGTAATTGATCGATAATTTCAGATTCTGAAGGTTTTTTGTCGAGTCTGCTATATAAAGCTTCTAATGAGGTAATAAAAGAAACAACATTTTCGTCAGGACCTTGGGTTCGGTTACGTATTTCGTTCCAAAGGTCGTTAATATAGCCATAAGGTAGGAAATCTCGTTTTAAACACGCAACTAACTCCTCCCAGGTAGAAATTTGGTCTCGTATGTTTCTGTACCATATTAACGCTGAGTTTGAGAACAAGTCACCAGCTGAGACAAATAGGTCGTGGTCGGTACACCCGCGAGAGATTTTAAAATCATTAATACGATCAAGAAAGGATGATAAAGAGACCTGCGATTCAAACCCTTCAAAAGTGAGACCCCATTTGTATACAGGTATAGATTTTCCTACAGGTTTGGGTGAAACGAGAGCGAGATTTGAAAAGGGTGACGATATATCTACGTCTGCATTAGGATTAAGTCTTTCCAGAACAATCCCCTCAAGCAATAACACCTCGGACAACAAACTTTGTTTAGATTGAGTCGCTTGGGCATCGTCATATAAAGATAATAATTCGACACGCTGTTTGACGTGCGTTATTCTCGAAGCCAATCTCCCTAACTCGATATTACTAGCAGCAGGATCCGTTCTATTTATTATAACCGATATGTCATCTAAAGATAATTTAATTTCCGATACGTTAAGGGGCCAGTCGCCAACGGGTTTCTTTAAGATAGCAATGCCTTTCGTTTCCTGTGCCAAAATAGCCCTGAGTTGAGATCGCCTGTCATTTTGATTACTAGCAGCGATAATATTCCTACACTCCAGCTCGTAAATTAATTCCAGCGATTTTAAATGTGAAACGTTCATTGTGAATAGAATATTCAAGACACGATGTATAAAATATAAAATAGTTAGGCAATTCGGGAGGTAATAAACGTTACAGCTACTTTAAGTTAGTATGGTACGGTATTTAGGGGTAAGAACTTGTTAGAAACGTCACCGATAAAGAATAATATGCAAATGTTAAAGCGTTAATTAATTAACACACTAAAGAAACACATTTAGGGTGTATGAAAGCAAAATCAATGTTCAATTAAATACATATTTTGTTGATAATTACAGAAAGGCCCTCCAAAATAGAAAATGCACGCAGGTGATATGTTATTTTACCTATAAAGGAAACAAGGTATAGTCAAACACTTCTTAAAAAGATATAATAAGCAATTTATTTCACTCAGTGTTTTAAAACACAAGATTTTCTTGTGAAGGTATTTGAGATATTGTTAATTGAAACAGTTTTTACAATGAAACGTAGAAGGATGTGCATTGAAGTTTCAAAAACGGGCTTTTAAGGTTAAGAAAACGAACAAAAGTTATTCTAATTTAATATATGTGGATAATTTTGTAATAAACAGTGTTTAAAAGCATGTAATGAATTATTTACCCAATAGCCACAAAAATCCATAGTTTGACCTTACATAAAAGGATATTAAAAGGCAATTTATTTCGATAACGTTTGTAACATAAGGTTTCTTTAAAAAGGGGGTAGGTAACTGACTAAACACTTTTTTTTTTTATAAGCAAAAACTAGAGAATTTTAGATAGTTTTTTTTTTATTACAGCAAGGGTTATATTTTAGCTGATATAGGGCAAATAACTGTCACAATAAACGGTATTTAAGAAATGCAATTAAAATATTTATTGTACTTACTTGAAAAAGTAAGGTTATCCATAAATCCTTGGAGTTTATTTAGACACTACACTTATTTTTTGAGATAACTGACACATATTTTAGGCAACTGTAGTTATGATCTTCATTTTAAAGTTACAGTAAGATAAATAGATTGACGTTTTTTAGATAAAAGGTATATATTACAATGACGGTTTTAATTACAAGCGCTATCTGTCAATTGCTGAAAATTTTCTGGGGAATATCCACAAGGTACCAACATGAAATTAAAACTTCACAGATATCTTAGTGGACATAGATCATGAAATTTAAGGAGATTATTTAAATGAAAAAGCATGTTTAAAATTAATCTGTACATTCCATAGGTATAGTACCACCTAAATAACACGTTGGAGCGTCATATTCTTACGCTTAAAACGGTAGTTAAAATTTAAAGTTCGATAATTACAACACCGGTAGCATGGTATAAGAGACACTATCACAGTTGGCAGCACCAAATCTTATACGGATTTAGGCGCGGTTCAACTACTGATGATGTCATCAATATTACGTAATACTACGCAAATTTAAATAATTCAAAAACAAGGAAATAAGCGCATGCAAATTAAGTAACGAATTACTTACATTAGGTATCCTGTTTCCGCCTGAAATCGCGCTCCGGTAGGCTTCTAACCACCCCAGTCAGGCTCCTCCCGGAGGAATTAGAGATGATACGCTGACGCTACCAAATGCGTACAAATCAGCACCGGCTAGCCAAGGTAATCATGAGTCCTCATCCTCAGGCGTGAAGATCGGTGCGCCTAGGTGGCGGCAGATGTCTTACCTATGTAAAGTTTGGACAGGATAATAAGGTATGAGGGTAGACAACAAAGATAATTAGGCAAGAAACTACATAGATAACCCTAACGATACGTTACCAGAGATAGAGAAGAGCACTTAACTTCACGACGATACCCGTTAAAAAGCCACGATTCCGGGCGACACCCCAACTCGACCCCACTCTTTGTCTAGTATTGCTCTATCCCTCTAGGGATAAGCACACTACGCAAACTCACTACTATGACGTACGGAAGTACGGCCTAGTACATTTCAAAGTTCCCGCGTACCGCGTATTTGAAAATTATGGCGGGAAACTTCCGTATATCAAAAAACTTAGCCTAAAAACATGTTTAAGTGCAATGGCACGTAACATATTGTAAAACTTTCCCTATAGTAGGGGATAAAGAATACTACTATAGTAAGCCTGCTTATCGTAAAAGGCAATTAAAAGGCGCAGCTAGGGGCAGCAGCCTTGCTGGCTAAAAGATATTGGAGGAGGGTCGGTTGGTCTCGGGCGATCGTCAATAATTTACAAGCTTGTTGGGGGTTGGCCGTGACGGATACGGCTTTTTTCTATAAAATCTTTAAAAACTGCGTTGTGGAAGGATATGGAAACCTACCACAATATTTCCAAGGTGTGCGTGGCCTAAAACGCGAAATATATATGATGGAGAGCTCACAAGTAAAATTCTTGTCCGGAGGTAAAATACTCCCTCATTCGGATCTCCGGGAGAGGGTACTTGGGGCTCGTTCATCATAAGAATATAAAACAACAGTTCGATTTAGTGATAGGGACTTGAAATGTAAGGTCATTACTTAGAGTAGATAAGTTAACGAATTTATTAGTCGAAATGAAAAAGGGAAAGCTGGACATTTTAGGTATTAGTGAGGTGAGATGGTCAGATAGTAATGACTTTTGGAAAGATAATTATAGAATAATTACAACTTCTTCAACTAATGGACAGGCAGGGGTAGGAATAGTGTTAGGTAAAAGATCGGGGCATAAAGTTAAAGAGTACTTCTTACGGTTTAAAACGCGAATTCTTACATTTTAAATGTCGTAAATACAACACCGCAAGCGCGGTTTACTAGACACCACGGGCAATTGGTAACGCTAACCTTTGTACAGAGTTTGGCGCGCCCATCTGTCAATGACGTCACCAATGCACAAATTTAATACGCAATTATCGGAAAATATAAATTTAAGACAATAGTTTACTTACATAAGAAATCCGACGTCCTGTGGGGTTGAGTCAAAGTTGGCTTCTGTTGAAGTCCATCAGGGCTACTGAGGGCCCTTTTAAGGCAATTAACGGGGGGTACGCCTAACGTACATCCAAATGGCTTCGACGTGATCTCAGGGCTCCACTCCGGAGTGATTAAAGATGGTGCTCCGGCGTGGAAAGCGGTTCAGCCACGGCTGCAAATTACCTCTACCTATGTAGGGAAAGACAGGAGCAGGTAGAAGGACGACAAACAAAGATAATCAGGCAAGGATATCTACATAAATAAAGATAAAGGCACGATACGATACCTAACACGACCACACTTCTTGAAGTCCCAGGCAAAAAAGCCACGTTAAAGCGTCTCACGGAAACACTTTTCCCACTTTTGTTCTTTCACGTGTCGGCGCGAAGTTATTCGTCCAACCCACTTTTGACGTGACGGAAATACGCGCACCGAGTATTTTGAATTTATGGCGCGAAACTTCCGCACGTCAAATTAAACTAAAACAATTTTTAGTGCCATTTTGGCATGTAACATACTTACAATTTAGTGATAGAATAATTATGGTTAGATAGCGTACGAAACCCACAGACACTGTTTTAGTACAGGTTTACATACCAACAACTCAGTACAAGGATGAGGAAGTAGAAAAAGTATACGAGGATATAAATAGTATAGTGAGAAAAGTAAAAGGAAATGAGAATTTAATAGTTATGAGCGATTTTAATGCATCAGTGGGAGAAGGTAGTGAGGGAAAAATGGTAGGAAAATTTGGGTATGGCAGACGAAATGATAGAGGAGAAAGATTAGTTGAGTTTTGCCTGGAACATAGATTAGTAACTGTAAACATCCTATTCGAACAACATGTTAGGAGAAGATATACCTGGAAAGCCCCAGGTGATAGGGCTAGATACCAAATAGATTATATTTTAGTTAAACAAAGATTTAGAAACCAAGTTAAAAACTGTCGTAGTTATCCAGGGGCTGACATAGATAGCGATCATAACTTAGTTAAAATGAAGTGTAAACTAAAATTCAAAAAATTGAAAAAGGTTAAAAGAGAGGGATGGGATCTAAGTAAGCTTAATGATAGTAGGGTAAAAGAGGAATATAAACAAGTATTAGATAATAAGAGCAAAGAGATAGCTGTAGGAGGGAACGTAGAAAATAGATGGAAAGAAATAAAACTGACTGTACATGATACAGCAACACAGACTATAGGTAAGAAAAAAATAGAAGCAAGAAAACCCTGTGTAACAAAGAAGATATTAGATTTAATAGAGAATAGAAGAAAGCTTAAACCTTTCAGAGAAGCGGATAGTAAAAGTAAGCAAAAATATAATACAGTTAGAAATATGAGTGTAGAAAAGCTAGAAATAAATGGATGGAGAAGAATTGTAAAGGAATACAAGATGATTTGAGAGTAGGTAAGACAGACAGGGTTTACAGGGCAGTTAAAAAGTTTTTTGGGGAAGATAGGAAAAAAATATAATAGTATTAAAGATGAGAATAATGAGCTTATAATAAATAAAGTTGAGGTAGCAGACAGATGGAAAAAATATTTAGAAGATTTATATAAAGGAGACGATATGGATGAGTTAGAGAACGACCAAGAAGAGGATGTAGAAATAGGGTTCTCAATATTAAGAGAGGAATTTGATAGAGCTGTTCGGAATCTTAAACTAAATAAAGCGCCAGGGATAGACGATATTCCCGCAGAATTAATAAAATATGCAAGTCAGAAAACTTTAGACAGATTATATGAACTAGTAAAAGTAATATATGACACAGGTGAGGTTCCAATGGATTTCGAAAAACATATTATTATCCCAATCCCAAAAAAGTCAGGAGCTGATAGGTGTGAGAATTTTAGAACGGTTAGTTTTTCTCATGCTTCCATAATACTAACAATAATAATTAAAAATAGAGTAGAAGCTTTGACTGAGAATTATTTAGACGAAGACCAATATGGTTTTCGTAAAGACAGAGGGACTAGAGAACCGATACTAATGATTAGGGTAATTATCGAAAAAAGGTTACAAAAAAATAAAAAGACTCATTTCACGTTTGTAGATTTAGAGAAAAAGCATTTGATAGGGTTAATTGGATTGTTATGTTCTGGGTTTTGCGAAAAATAGGAATCTCTCATAGGGATAGAAAAATTATTTATTCTATATAAAAACCAAAGCGTAGTAATTAGATTTGATGAAATAGAAAAGGAAGCTGAGATTAGAAATGGTGTTAGACAGGGTTGTATACTGTCTCCCTTGATTTTTAATGTTTATATCGAGGAAGCTTTAAACTTAGCGAGAGAGAGAAAAGAGATAGATATTAGTGTACAGGGACAGAAAATAGACATGTTACGTTTTGCAGATGATATAGCCATTATAGCAGAGTCTAGAAAAGCGTTAGGAGAGTTTTTAAATATTATAGATGAGATACTACAGAGTAACTATAGTATGAGAATTAACTCAGTAAAGACAAAGATAATGACAAGTGAGTTACAGCCTAGTTCTAAACCAAAATTAAAAATAGGTAATACCGAGTTAGAGGAAGTATATGAATTTTGCTATTTAGGTAGTATAATTCCAAAGGACGGGCGTAGCAGAAGGGATATAGTAGCTAGAATAGCTCAAGCTAGAAAAATGTTTTTAAAAAAAATAACTTACTAATAGCTAATAGTATTAGTTTAGATAATAGAAAAAGTTTCTTAAAGTCGTACGTATGGAGCGGTCTACTATACGGTAGTGAGACTTGGACAATTAAAGAAGTAGATAAGAAAAAGATAGAAGCTTTTGAAACTTGGTGTTATAGGAGAATGTTAAAGATTAGTTGGACAGATAGAGTAACAAACGAGGAAGTTTATAGAGGGATAGGTGAGGAACCCTGTATGTGGAAACAATTAAAGCTCAGGAGAGATAGAATGATAGGGCACCAGTTAAGACATGAGGGACTATTTAGTAAAGTCTTAGTTATAGACTACCAAATAAAAATAGAGTAGGAAGGCCTAGACAAAGCTATATTAGTCAAATTAATAGAGATTTAGGTTGTGAAGAGTATGTAGACCTTTTTACACTAGCTCAGAATAGAAAAGAATTTAGAGCTGCGTCAAACTGACTTTAAGTAAGTTCAAAAACAAAATAAAAAGAATAAGTAAATAAAAATCAGTTAACTAAATGTCACCATGACATAACTCACAATTAGTTAGCGGTCTGGCATGTTGGTAGCGATTCGTTATTTAAGCCTTACCATAACATATAATTTAACACTTCCTTTTTTGAAGCGGATAACCAGGTTATATTTAATTTCCTTATAAATGGTAATCATGTAAACATGTTAGAGTTCTTTAACAACCATCAGGTTGCTAATATCTATGTAGAGCCAGGTGGATAGGAAAAGATAGAAAGATGTAGGAGGACCTAGACCAAGCTATATTAGTCAAATTGTTAGAATTTTAGGTTGTGAAGGATACGTAGAACTTTTTAGATTAGCACAGGATAGGAAAGAAGTTAGAGCTGCATCAAACCGACCTTAAGTAAGGTCGAAAACAAAATGATGATATTGTAAAACAGATTTATGCTGGCTTTATGTTTGGTTTGTCATAAGTTAGTGCAACTAGTTAAGAGTTTATAACAACTCCATTATTATTTTAAGTAACGTGGAGAGTCACTCTGATTTGGTATGCTTTCTGATGATCAAAATTGTTAAAATGTAAGTAAAAGTGTTGAAAGGTTTTAACCTTCAGCTGACTTAACGCAATCTTCAGTTTAAAACTTTTAGGGAGCTGTGTAGTGCTTTCTACTATTGGAATTTTAAGTGAACGAGCGATGTGTTGGTTTCGCGCTTGGGGTGAGATGGGTGCTCGTTGAAATGTGAGGTTGGTTCAAGATAGAAAGAGGCAGTCAGCTCTGTACTTCAGGTGGAATGTAGTTATTGTATCTTTTATTCTCGAAAAGAGCTACACAAGGTACAAGAATTCTGAGTAGTAATCATTATTACTACAATTTACGTATGATTATCAAAGAACGGACAGCCTCATCCTAAATTTACGATATCCAGTTAAACATGGAAGAATAGCGAGGGTTGAATTAATTATAAGTAAAGTTAAGTAGGTAAGCTAACAATTCAATGATTGATATTTTTTGGTTGTCATAATAAATAATAAAACCGTTCCATCCTTTATTTTCAATGCAAAAGTACCCAATGAGTATTTAGTCTGGTGCAATTAGTCAAAATGTTACAAAGTATGAACGTCCTTCTGTAACTTTCTATATAAATAAATTGTTTCTTACTAAGCACAACAATCTCCCCTTGTTGCAATGGAAGCTTCGCTGCATAATTGCACAATCTCCTGGTCATGATGGAATCTCAAGATTTGCTCAAGTCTAAACTAGTAACGGGGAATTTGATCGTCCAATGATAAAAGTATGTCATCTTCCAATTGCAGAATGATTGTACATGCCCCTCCCATCTCAAGTAATCAGTTATAGTTTTAATTGCTCAAATGTGTATATATTAGTTTTACTACATTAATATAAATAAGCAGTGCTTATTGGTGAGCGGTATGTATCAGATTTAAGGGTTAAATCGATAATATGTGAAAGTAAACTTGTCCACTACTACACTGGTATTTCAATTTAGTAAAATCACCGCGAGACCACCTGCTGTCAACCCTTGTTACCTGATTGCCAAAACAAGAGTGCACAGAGCTGTTAATCGCCATCCTTCCTGGTGAAAAGTACAGGTGAGTGATACTTCTTTATTAGTTTAAATTAACATACTTGGTCACGTTTGTGTATATTTATTTATACTGGTTCTTCGATTAATTATTTATATCATTATTAATTAAACTGTTTCAATTATATTCTTATTATTTACTTGCACAGGGACCTAACCACATACCTCATTGTACATGTTAATAGCATATGGGTTCCTAGTACTCTGATTTGATATACACAAATTTTTGTATGAACAGAACTGCAACATAAACTGAGGGCTACCTGTACTACTATTTATCACAAGTATAACCAACCGAGAAATCTATTTTCTGTAAATGTTTAATAACTCAAAGTATTTAGACCTTAACCAAACAGATAACACTAAAAGCATTTTATAAATTTATCTGAGACATGTTTCTTCTATAATTACTCTAACAGGTTTGTAAAAGTGGGGAAAATAGGTTGAATTTTATTGAAATTACAGACGAATTGCATTCGTTTTCTTCAGTAATTCGTAAATCAATTGAACTAAGTCACTGAAAATTAAAATTCGCGTTACGTTACGAAAAGATTGAATTGAAAATCACGTGTTTAACCTCTTTTTACATTAAAAATAATGCTACTCGGCTTCAAATTTGATTAATACATCGATAGTTAATTATTTTCTTAACAAAATTAGCCCTGGTGTTAAAATTTTGAAAAATCATACTATTCTTTTTTATACAATGCACAAACAGCATAAGAATATATTAAGAAATGAAGTCCTCTGTAGTAATCGATTTACTGATATACACCTTATATAAAATATTGCAAGTATTAGTGTTAATTCTCTACTTAAAATTTGATTTCTGAAAAACAACTTTATGAATGTAAATTTATTTATAACACCACAAAATCTCTTACATAATACTTTACACTGAAATTATTTACTATAAACACATGGTGAACGTTAAACAAAAGATTTAAAAAATTTTCTATAACTTACAAACTATTACTTTCTATCGATGCCTTGCTTTTTTACTACTATTATTCTTCTTTGCACTATTACCAAAGTTTTTTTGTTTTGCTGACATTTCACGAGGTGGACTAGAAGATCTGTCTAGACCATTTTGACTTTGAGTACCATTCATATTAAATACAGAATTTGCAGCAGTTGAATGCTTTCCTGAAGATTTTATAGGTGAATCTATATGATTTGTAGTAGGCATCGCTGTGTTAGTATCACTAGAATCTTCATTTGTTTGCGATTCGGTATCACTCTGACGTTCAGCTAAAATTTATAACATGCAAGCTTACAAGATTATTACTAATAATTGATTGAAAACTAAATGAAGCAAGTTAACATCGTGCACAGTAAATAAAGATATCAAATGTGTGAAAAAATGTAAAAAAAGATGAAAATGTAATTTTAGGTACAAAGATACAAGTTTTAGGTGTGTATCTGGTGATTATATAAACAATATATATATATATATATATATATATATATATATATATATATATATTGATGTGATCACAAGAATACACTGAACAGAAGAAATTAAAATTTTCCAATATTTAAATTTCACCTTGTATAAAAACATAAGCATTCCATTAGCACAGAAAATAAAATTCCCATGTAAAATATCACTCTTAAGGACACATCCCATTTAAGAACAAAACCCAATTTTAAATTCACAGATTATGTTAATTCATTTATTTTCATCCACGTATAAATAATTATTCCTGGTAGATACCTTAAAACTAGTTTTCATTTTAAATAAAGCGTAAAAGCAAAGCCCAATTTTTAAACACGTAAAAATAAAAGCATTTCTTTTCAGCCGTGTGTAAATAACTATTCTATTCTCCTGAAAAATACCAAGTTTTCATTGCATTTACGGTAGAACGCGTTTTAAAAAATTTATAAAGCAAAGTGTATTTTCCATGTAGATATTTTTTAAAAAACACACAGAACAAATTTTATTGTATTTGTGTAAAGACAAATAGTCTAGAAAATTCTATGATTTACGTTATATAATAAAAGGATATGTCAATGATTTCGAGAAATATTCTAAAAGCTATTAAGTAAGCTAATTCTTTTGTATCAATGAATAAACGCACCAGTTTCAGAAGCGCTACTATCGGAAAAGCCATAAATCCGAGATAACGAGCTTAATAGCTCTAAGAGAAAGATAATAATGGCTATGTTTTAAATGCATCACCAAAGAATAAAATACGCTTTACCATAGGCATAAATTATGCAGATCGAAATTAATTAGAGCTAATGCGCGAAACTGCTGTGGAATATTGCATCACCCAGATGTGCCATGCTTGGAGAACTTTGAAGAACGATGACGTATTAAGATTATTTGTTATATAAGACGGAAATGAATTAGAACGAGATCATTCATTCTAAAGTCAAACAACATGTAAGTTTCAAGTAAAAATTCATTCTTCAATTCATTTAACGGCATGCAATATGTAACACAGAACTATTATGAAGCATACTTATTTTGAAAAATTCTGCGAAAATTAAACAATGTTCGATATAAATAATCTTGGCACAAGAGCAACTGCCAATTTTAATCTATTAAAAATAAATGCTCTTTGCCAACTGATATCCCTACGTCAAAATTGATTATAACTGGAGATTTGAAGCGGAATCAGGAAGTATTCTATGTCGTTAATTACAATGGAAATGATATTTTTATAAGCGCTATTTGACGATACCAACTGCAAGTATAATTTTGTTTTTTTTTGTAACCTAGAGTATTATATAGTAAATTAAGCTAGAATAATATTTAATTTTTATGAAAATTAATTGTAGAGATAATTTATTCGAGCAATTTTGAGATCAGAGCTCAAAGCATTTTAACCTTTATAAAATTTTCTGCTGGCGTCATTGGCCAACCACACTGACAAACGCAATAGTACAAGTATATGCAAATTATCCATAGAATTTTAAAAAGAATTTACTGACTCACATAAAATATGTTTTAGAGTTCTGTAATTGTTAACAAGGATTAGGTGATGAGTTAAGCTTGAAAAGTTAGGTTTGAAAAGTTAAGTATGTAAAGTTGTTTGTAAAGTTTAGTTGGCAAAGTTAAGTTTGCAAAGTTAAGCCAGCAAAGTTAAGTTTGCAACGTTAAGTTCACAAAGTTACGTTCACAAAGTTAAATTTGCAAAGTTATGTTCGTAAAGTTTTCAAAGTTAAGTTTGTCAAGTAGTTTTTAAAGTAAAGTTTGTAAAGTTAATTTTGTAAAGTTAATTTTTTACAGTTAAATTTTTAAAGCTAATTTTTTAAAGTTAAATTTGAAAAGTTAAGTTTGGAAAGTTAAGTTTGGAAAGTCAAGTTTGGATAGCCAAGTTTGGAAAGTCAAGTTTGCAAAGTCAAGTTTGCAAAGTCAACTTTGCAAAGTCAATACAAAATCAAGTTTGCAAAGTCAAGTTTGCAAAGATAAGTTTGCCAAGTTGAGTTTGCAAAGTGAAGTTCCCAAAGTTAAATTCACAACGTTAAGTTTGCAAAGTTATGTTCGTAAAGTTTTCAAAGTTAAGTTTGTAAAGTTAAGTTTGGAAAGTCAAGTTTGGAAAATCAAGTTTGGATAGTCAAGTTTGCAAAGTGAAGTTGGCAAAGTCAATTTGCAAAGACAAGTTAGCAAAGTTAAGTTTGCAACGTCAAATTTGCAAAGTCGAGTTTGCAAAGTCAGGTTTGCAAAGTCAAGTTTGCAAAGTCAAGTTTGCAAAGTTAAGTTTGCAACATCAAGTTTGCAAAGTTTGTAAAGTTAAGTTTGCAACGTTATGTTTGCCAAGTTGAGTTTGCAAAGTTAAGTTCACAAAGATAAGTTTGCAAAGTTATGTTCGTAAAGTTTTAAAAGTTAAGTTTGTAAAGTTTGTAAAGTTAATTTTTTTAAGTTAAATTTTTAAAGTTAAGTTTGGAAAGTGAAGTTTATAAAGTTAAATTTTCAGAGTTAAGCTTGCAAAGTTAAGTTCATAAAGTTTTCAAAATTAAGTTTGTAAAGATAATTTTGTAAAGTTAATTTTGTAAAGTTAAGTTTTTAAAGTTAAATTTTTAAAGCTAACTTCTTAAAGTTAAGTTTTAAAGTTAAGTTTGGAAAGTCAAGTTTGGAAAGTCTAGTTTGGAAAGTCAAGTTTGCAAAGTCAAGTTTGCAAAGTCAAGTGTGCAAAGTCAAGTTTGCAAAGTCAAGTTTGCAACGTCAAGTTTGCAAAGTTTGTAAAGTTAAGTTGGCAAAGTTAAGTTGATAAAGTTAAGTCTGCAAAGATAAATTTGCAAAGTTATGCTTGCTAAGTTGAGTTTGCAAAGTTAAGTTCGCAAAGTTAAGTTCACAACGTTAAATTTGCAAAGTTATGTTCGTAAAGTTTTCAAAGTTAGGTTTGTAAAGTAAAGTTTGCAAAGTTAATTTTATAGAGTTAATTTTGTAAGGTTAAATTTTTAAAGCTAATTTTTTAAAGTTAAGTTTGAAAAGTTAAGTTTGAAAAGTTAAGTTTGGAAAGTCAAGTTTGGAAAGTCAAATTTGGAAAGTTAAGTTTGCAAAGTGAAGTTTGCAAAGTCAGTTTGCAACATCAAGTTTACAAAGTCGAGTTTGCAAAGTCAGGTTTGTAAAGTCAAGTTTGTAAAGTCAAGTTTGTAAAGTTAAGTTTGCAACGTTAAGTTTTCAAAGTCAAGTTTGCAAATCGAGTTTGCAAAGTCAAGTTTGCAAAGTTTGTAAAGTTAAGTTAGCAAAGTTACATTTGCAAAGTTATGTTTGCCAAGTTATGTTCGTAAAGTTTTCAAAGTTAAGTTTGTAAAGAAGTAAAGTTTGTAAAGTAAATTTTGTAAAGTTAAGTTTGTAAAGTTAAATTTGTAAAATTAATTTTTAAAACTAATTTTTTTAAGTTAAGTTTGAAAAGTTAATTTGGAAAGTCAAGTTTGGAAAATCAAGTTTGGATAGTCAAGTTTGCAAAGTGAAGTTGGCAAAGTCAATTTGCAAAGACAAGTTAGCAAAGTTAAGTTTGCAACGTCAAATTTGCAAAGTCGAGTTTGCAAAGTCAGGTTTGCAAAGTCAAGTTTGCAAAGTCAAGTTTGCAAAGTTAAGTTTGCAACATCAAGTTTGCAAAGTTAAGTTCACAAAGATAAGTTTGCAAAGTTATGTTCGTAAAGTTTTCAAAGTTAAGTTTGTAAAGTTTGTAAAGTTAATTTTTTTAAGTTAAATTTTTAAAGTTAAGTTTGGAAAGTGAAGTTTATAAAGTTAAATTTTCAGAGTTAAGCTTGCAAAGTTAAGTTCATAAAGTTTTCAAAATTAAGTTTGTAAAGTTAAGCTTGTAAAGTTGATTTTGTAAAGTTAAATTTTTAAAGTTGAGTTTGTAAAGTTAAGTTTGGAAAGTCAAGTTTGGAAAGTCAAGTTTGCAACGTCAAGTTTGTAAAAGTTAAGTTGGCAAAGTTATGTTTGCCAAGTTGAGTTTGCAAGGTTAAGTTTGCAAAGTTAAATACATAAAGTTTTCAAAGTTGTAAAGTTAATTTTATAAAGATAATTATTAAAATTAATTTTTTAAAGTTAAATTTTTAAAGTTAAGTTTGGAAAGTGAAAGTTAAATTTTCAGAGTTAAGCTTGCAAAGTTAAGTTTGCTAAGGGAAGTTTGCAAAGTCAAGTTGGTTTTTTTTGCTCAACTTTATTATATTTGAAACTCGCACTAATAACTATTTTTAGATACTTGAATTACTGTTTTTGATTAGGTTCGTACGTGATTATCAAGATCTGATGTTCATCTAAATACTAACTAAGGAAATTTTGTTCAACTAATAATTTTTTGTATGGCTAAAATGTGTGAAATTATTTATTTCTTTTGTTAAATATTGTTATTGGATACAAATTATTTATGGTTATCTACTAGGGCATAATTGGTTAGATACTCTATTTTCAGATAGGGAGCTATTTTAAACCAAAAACAAATGGCAAAATGTGAATAAAGTGTCTGTAACTAATCTTGAATGGTACAATAATAATTTTGTGGAGAAAGGTTAAATATCCAAATATGTTTGACAAAAATTTATGCAGTACTATAAAAGATTTTAAAGTCAAATTTCGTGTAAATGATATAATAGTGCCAGTTGTTAAGAAACCCTATTCAATACCTTTTGTGTTGAAACCTTTGATGAGAAAAATCAATCAAATGGTTAAAACAGGAACACTCAAAGCAGTATCACATAGTGAAGGAACATTGCCAATTATGGTTGCACCCAAAAGAGCAAACAATGTAAGAATATGCACTGATTTCGTGTAAGTAGGTAAGCTAAGCCGCTTTGGCAACAGAGATCCACAGCAAGATATGTATACGCCGATTCGAGAACAATATGAACAGCTAAGCCGCTTTGGGAAACAAAACGTGCAGCAAGATATGTATACGCCGCTTTGAGAACAAAATTGTCTTTGTGTGTAAATTTGTTGCGTCGTGGGGTCGTTAGGTCTTTGGGGTGTGCATTCGGCGGGGTCGTTAGATTTTTGTCGTGGGGTGGTGCGCGTGCGCTGGGGTGGAGATATTTTCTTAAGAAATTTTTTTAGCAGCGTTCCCGACGTTAAATATTAAATATTAAATTTAAAAAAAATGTTGTGTGTGTAGAAAACGGAGTTCACGTGTTGGTTCGTATTTTTCTGGGTAAGTTAAGCTAAAAATTAAAACGCCGCGGTGAAGAATTTTCTTAATATTAGGCAAACGCGTGCAAGTGGTAAAGAGTGTTTTAGCTCTCCTCATAAGCTGCGTTTTGTACGAAGTAGAAAATAAAATTGAGAAAATATACGAAATGTTATATGATGGAGGTCAAATTTTTAAACGTTTGCAGGTAAAATCTTGTAAAAAAGAAGTCGTTCACTTCTCGCAATTTCAATGTCACGATAAAATACTAAGAATTTGCATGCAGTCGAATATAACCTCGTGTTTTTTATCTGGTAATATATATGTAAATCACGTCGACATTCGACTTTTAATATAATGTATTTAATTAACATAAGGTGTGTTGCAAAAACATTTCAAGACAGGTATGCCGTATATTTCCTTATTGGTATGCAAATTATACCACCTTGCATCACGATTTATTTGACTTTTAAATAAAAAATTAATTTAATCTTATATCAAGGATGTCTTGCTTACAAAGAAGTCGTTCACTTCTCGCGATTTCAATGTCACGATAAAATAACAAGAATTCGCAGTCGAATATAACCTCGAGTTTGGAATTATAGCTCTCTGGTAATGTATATGCAAATCACGCCGACATTCGACTTTTAATATAATGTATTTAATTAACATAAGGTGTGTTGCAAAAACATGTTAAGACTATTTCCTTCTTGGTATGCAAAATATACCACCTTTCATCACGATTTATTTGACTCTCAAATAAAAAATTAATTTAATCTTATATCAAGGATCTCTTGCTTACATTTTAGCAATTTGAATATATTTAAATATTTAAATGTAATTATACATTTAATTTATGTGGCAATAAAATTCTTTTACTTTTAGCGGTTTGGTGATTGTATGTAGATGACGTATTAGACATTGTATATATATAACTCGTTTAATTGCACAAACGTGATAAAAAATTTATAGGTTATGCAAAAACGTGTATGTAGTGAAGAATTTAGCGGTGATCTTTAGAGCTTCGTCATTGTTTTATTCTCGTTGCTTTAGTTAATTAAAGAGAGATTTGTAGGTTAAGCAAAAATAGGAAATGTGGTGGATGACATAATCACTCTCAAAATGATGAATGGTGGGGGAAGGGAGCTTCTAAACGTGTCCTAAACGGGGCTCTGCCCCATTATTTTGTATTAAATATCAAAAGAATGGGAGAAATTATTCGACTCGTATTTTATAATGGTTTTAATTTAAAATATTGGTGTGTGTGCAAAAAAAACATGTTAAGACAGGTCACTCGTTATTTTATTCATGATTGCACCACCAAAATAATTTATACAACCACACTGAACTCGTACCCGGATCTAAAATTTAACCTTTAAATGTATGCAAATAATGTCGTTATTTAAAATGTGGTGAAGAATTTGGATAGTGATGTAATCATTCTCAAATGCGGAATGATACTCCATAAGGCGTTCTGAACGGAGGTTTTGCACGCATTAGGTGATTGAATACTTCGGAGATTTTTAGGTTAAGCAAAAACGTGCACGTGCTGAAGAATCCCCCGAGATTTTTAAAAAAATATTTTTGTATTAAATATATAATTTTAAAAAAAAACACACAAAATTTGAATGTTATATTTATATTAGTTTCACTTACCAGCTTATTTTAATTACATGCTAATGAGTTCATATATTTTCATAGTTTGATTGATTCACTGCCGAAACAAAACATTTTTTTACACAGCTGGCAATACTGGGTGTCGTTTTTTTCAATACAATATCAGTAACTATTTACAATACAGCTGAATACTGAAATGTAAAGTAACTTTCACACATTTACCTACGTGTACTTAAATTTAATTGAATTCTAAAAAATATATGCATATCTATGGCAGGCAACCCAGCATACACCAATTATATATTCTTAGTGTAAAATTTTATTGTTAGGTGAATAACCAGCAATTTATTATGTAATATTTATTGCTACAAGCATGGTAATAATAATTTGCAATGTGCAAAATACCTCTTTTTGTTGTTAAAAGACCGATTTAATTAAACACTATAAAAAGATTGTGAATTATTTATTCTAGTTAAATTTTACAGTGCTAGAGACACTAATTATTATTAGTACTAGATATAGGTATAACAAAATTTGTATTCCAGATGATAGTATGTTCAAAGGATATTATTATTTAAAAAGACTCTGTAAACATGATTAGTGAAATTATTAAAGTTAAGGAATGTAAAGCAAAAATTTGTCCATAAAAGCAAATATGTTTTCTAAAAGATATGCATAACTTACGGATCTAAATGTTTCAACATCTCGCAAACTGAGATAAATATTACTTATTTCTTTGCAAAAAAAACGTTCATATAAGGCCCTTTAACAACCGCGTTCAGTAAAGTGCATGGTAGTTAATGACCTTGGCGATTGTGCTATTTATAGTATAATTATAACAACATATCCCCATATGTAAATTATATGGTTCTGGTTTATACCTAAAAACAACTATTTTGCATTATATTTTGTTGATCCTGGCAGAATAAATTACAAGTATAGCTACATTGTCAATACATTTTTATTTTCAAACTCGTTTTAATTATTGTAGAATTTAGTGCTTATAAATAACCTACTTTAATTCAATAAGTTATTCTTAAATTAATAATTATTGTCATGAGAAATATATACACATATGGTAAATAATTGCAAGAATGTCTATAATATATCTGAGTTTTAATTCTGTTAAATGGAACATATGGCAACAAGGTAACTTCAAAACATTTTAGCATAATTGTCAATTACCAAAATTCACAATTTTCATCTTATATCAACAAATGTTATTAAATTGATGCTAAACAATAAAAATAATACCGTTATATTTCAAATCATTTTAATACAATTAGCAATGTTAAGTCGTTATTAAAAATTAATTTAAACAGAGTTTTTATTGTTATCTGTTGTCTGTTGAAGAATCGTAGCAGAATCTGAACTATATCGCTTTTACAAAGCATGTATTCAAGATCACATTTAGTTAGTTTCAAAAACTTTTCATCATTGTATACGACTTGTTTTAACTTGCAGTAGGTATCAATGACCGAATCAACATTACCACCCGAACATGGTTGACAACTTTAAATTTTATTTTCCTATTACTTTCAAGGTATTAAACATTGGTATATATATATATATATATATATATATATATATATATATATATATAGATTTAGCGACATCAGACAACCTTTTTCTTAATCTTCGTTGGGAATTAAACCACTCATAGTTTTTAAAATCATCTTTCTTTACGTTTCGATCCATGACCTAGGATCGTTGTCAAAATTGTCAAAACCACAACAATCATACAGGGAGTATTTATCAGGCAACATATTTCTCGCATGGCTATGACAGCTTTAAAGTAATGATTAACGTTATGCTCTTTTGATTAATTTGCAATTTACCGGGCATGCATCCTTCGTTAAAAGTGAAGGATATTCCCATAGATAATTTGAATAACAATCTATCACCACCAACACACACCTCTAATTGGATTTTCCTTAAATATATTGCTCAAATTTAACAGAGTCGCCTTGCCAGAGATCATCTCGAGGTTGTTGATTTGTTAATGCTGTTACAAAAACTAGATGCTCAGTATCACAACACTTTAGCATTACCTATTTTGATGAATGTGCCATAAAAGCTAGGTACTTGGATAGATCTCGCAGTGAGTGGAACAACAACGATAGTGACGATAGTGGTGCGAAGTATTCAAGTTAACATGGACAATGTACTGTACGATTTGTTCGAGAGTGAACAACGCATTTTACACCAACATCTGAAACATGCCATAGTATTGAATGATGTGGACAAAATCAAACGTATACTGTTCAGAGTAGGTGTTCATGTTCCTTTAAAGCCTTCAAATGGCTAACGCTGACCAATGATACATCCATTGATGTAATGGACATGCTGTTTAATCAACAGAGTAGGTGCGATCAATTTGTATCAAACTTCATTGATGCTTGCAACGGCAAAACAGAGTTAAAATGTCATCAGGTGCGCGGTGTACTAGACGCAATAGAGAGTAATTATAGTTTGAGCGATGTATATTTCCTTGAAAAATTACTAACCAACCGAGCTGTATTGAGTACGAAGGCATATCCTATCATGAATATAAAATGCAACTATAAATCACTGGTCACAGCGATTGACGATATGATTGTAGATGTTATATATTTCGCACAACCTATGGTATTAAAAAAAGTATTGAAGTTAATTTTAAAGTATAAGGTAAATTATAAGTACCAACCTAATGTAGTTGGCCCTCATAGAACAACATATAACTGGCTCCTCAAGAATTTGGCAATGAAGGGCTCAAAACAGCAACCAGGATGGACGTGTGGTCCGGATTCGGGAAAATGACCATCAAATAGTATAGATGATTATAAAAAAGTGTATATGCTATTAAAGTTATTGTTTTAGTTTAATACTATTTTTTGTATGTAAATCATGTCATCTTGGTAATCCTACCTGATGCGCTATAGATAGCACATATTAGATATAATGGAGGATGCTATTGTACGTGTCGCATACCTTTTACAATAAATATATATACCTCGAGTGTTGGTCAAGCACGGGAGAAATTGTTAGCTGAGAAGGTAATGTGTTTTACCTGCTTGTTATTTACACATATTCACGGACATCGAAATACTCAAGTTTAACCAAAACAGCGAAAATCAACCTACATCAACGTTTTGCGCTCCGGGCATGAGGAATTATAAACAACTTTCTTGACGTAGAACTAGTGCAGTAATTAGTAGTACATAGATGTAATTTGTGTGTGTGTGTGTGTGTCGCTATAATAAAGCATATAACAGTAAAAAAAATTTTATTGATGAATGACATATGATGGTAAACAAACACGTAACAGCAAATCTACAAAATATGATTTTTGGATATCCAACTATTATGGCTAGAATCTAAATTTAACCATTTCACATATACTTGATTCTTAACTCTTCAATACTTTTTCCACTAAATATACATCCGGATAGTGTGTTCGTTGAAGTTCTTCTGCATAGAAGCTGCCTAATATTGGTTGTCCTCGACTATCGCGCAATAGGTACGTTAAAGGATTAGTCAAGTGCACTTTGTACACCGTAAAAATTTCGTTAGACCAATTTGGTGTGTATCCCTTGGTAAATTGACTTCTATGTTTACTAATGCGAACATGATCTCCAACAGAAACTTTTTTACTCTTTAAGTTAACTGTTTTGATCGTACTGTACACTGTATTGAAGAGTTTGCGTTCATTGCGTTTTGACACATCTACAGGTCGCATGCCGATTGTTCGATGTTTGGTGTTGTTATATGCAGTCACGAGTGAGGATAGTATATTCAGCCATCGATACGAACCATTCAAACTAAATTGTTTCCACATTTTTGACTTTAAGGTACGATTAACGCGTTCTACTACGCAAGCTTTTTATTGCTGTACACACTATAATGTGTAATCTCATATTTTTCCATTAAAGCCTTAAATGTTGAATTATAAAATTCTTTTCCCAAATCCGTTTGAATGTACCGTGGAATACGATGGTCTTCGTTGAAAATTGATTGAAAAGCGTTTGAAACAGCCTTACCCGTCTTGCGCTTAACCGGTACGGCCCATAAGTATTTAGAAAATACATCGATAACAACTAGAATGTATCTAAATCCTTTATTCATCTTTGCATATGGGATCATTTCCACCAAATCGGCTTGAAACAGCTCGTTTAATCCTTTTGTGATTACATGTCTTCTAGGAAAGTTAATGCGGGCAGGCTTATGTAACTCGTGGACGATTTGCTCCTTTACAGACATATTGCTAATATGTTTGTGTATGGTTGACGGCTATATGCGTGCGTTTTTAAGTTTCTCTTGCAACTGTTGAATATCTGCTTGAATTCGTGCAATGTCTATTCTAAATTGTGCTTTCACTTGTTGAATAGCAGCGTCTAATGTCTTATATATGCTATTCATAGAATCATCTATCCGTTTGGTTACGATTTGTGCAACATTAGCGTTCACAGTGGCTGGAACAAGGTTACGCATCATCTCTTCAAAATGGTTAAAGTCTGATCTTGTAACATACTCGCTCGAGAATTGTGTTATCATACTGTTTGTTGTCTCCTTCACAAGCGTGTCTATACAGGGTGCCCACAATCTATCTCCGTATATGGGTAACTTTTTTATTATAGAAGATACAATGTTGGTTAAATTAGCAAAGTTGAAGAGAAATTTACGAGTAGTATGATGATTTTTTGAAAACTCACCTAGATGCTCAACTTTTTTAGATATTTGAAAAAACTGAAATTTGCCATTTTCTTCAAACGCATAAATAACTTTTAACGGTTTAACCTATAGAGAAAATAAAAACTGCTTGTAAGGTAACTTTTACGTAGAATTCAATAGCGTATATGACAATTTTAATTGGAAATGGGTTTTCAAGCTACAAACATAACCTCACCTTTTTAAATGGAAACCATAGTTCAATATAACCCAAATGGAAAGGTTTTCTTTTCTGATTACCCTGATGTAAGGGTTGATGTACTTATTTTCAGTAGTTTCTTCATAATAAAGAAAAACGATTTATTTATTTGCGGGCATCAAGGAGTCCATGGATACATATTTTAAATAAACAAAAACAACTGGCATTTGTCAGATATTATTAGTTAAAGTGTTTATTTGCTCTGGGTTGCAAATTTTGTGTAGAAGACTTTTAAATTTATTTGATTATAATAGAGAATGTATACAAACGACGAAAAAATGACATGCTCTTTTGTTACTATGCCTGTAACAGAAATTGTGATGCTGCTGGTGATATGTATTATGAAAGATATTTGGAAAGAAGGCAGCCAGATAAACGATTGTTTTCTAAATTAGAAAACAATTTAAAAGGTTTGGTGCTTTTACAAAACCCAGTACTGATAAAAGAAAATTCAAAACTGATGATGAAGAACGTGTGTTAGCCTACATAAATTTTAAGCCAACAGCGTCCACCCGAGAAACTGCAATTGAGTGCGCTACTTCTACAGAAAAAGCTCGCCTAATTTTAAAACAAAACCGCTACAAACCATACAAAACCCATGTTAGCAATACACTGTATCATGGGGATTGTGACAGAGGACAACAGTTTTGTAGGTGGTTTCTTAATGAAACAAATAATAATCCTGGTTTTAGTCACACTATTATATTTACCGACGAAGCAAAATTTACTAACAAAGGCATGTTTAACAGAAAAATACAGTCTACTGGAGTCAGGAAAATCCCATTTAACAGAAGAAAGGCGGGATCAACATCAATTTTCGATAAATGTGTGGTGTGCCATTTTGGTAATAAAATACTTGGGCCTTTCTTCTATAATTATAATTTAAATGGTGTACGCTATTTGAATTTTCTACAAAACGAATTGCAAGAAATGCTAGATAATTTGCCACTTCATTTACTGCAAAACTTAAAATATTTTCAGCATCACGGTGCACCTGCTCACAATGCTCAAGCCGTTTCTGAATATCTTGATAATAGTTTTCCAAATTGGATTGGCAATGAAGGTCCTGTTCCATGGCCGGCAAAGTCACCAGAACTATCGCCACTGGATTTTTTTCTTTGGGGTACTGTAAAGGATGTAGTGTATGCTAAAAAATCCAATAACATTGAGCAACTCAAAGATAGTATTACAGCAGCTATTACAAGTATAAAACCACAAACGTTAAATAAGGTGCACCAAAACCTAATTAAAAGGTGCGAAATGTGTTTGCAAGCTAATGGAGGTCATTTTGAGCATATGTTAATGTAGGAGTGGGCATATTCGCATTAATTAATTTTGTTTCCTTTGATTAAGTTATTTGTATTGTATGGATAGTTTATTTTTAAGTATTTTATTTTCTTAGTTTATAATAAATTTAGTTACAATAAACTTGTGTTTCCATTATTGATTTTACACATTTTGTTTGTAATATGTATCCATGGACTCCTTGATGTCCGCAAATAAATAAATCGTTTTTCTTTATTATGAAGAAACTACTGAAAATAAGTACATCAACCCTTACATCAGGGTAATCAGAAAAGAAAAACCTTTCCATTTGGGTTATATTGAACTATGGTTTCCATTTAAAAAAAGTGAGGTTATGTTTGTAGCTTGAAAACCCATTTCCAATTAAAATTGTCATATACGCTATTGAATTCTACATAAAAAGTTACCTTACAAGCAGTTTTTATTTTCTTTATAGGTTAAACCGTTAAAAAGTTATTAGCGTTTGAAGAAAATGGCAAATGTGCTTTATAAGTATATATAGGTGTCAAAACCTTTTCGGTAGCGACCGTTCTGCAAATCGCCATCTTTATTGATCACCAGGAACCCATACCGATCTCGCCAGCATACGCCGCACAATTCTTTAAACCGGTTAAACGACATATCCGTGTTTACATGGTCAGCGTAACGTGTTTTAAATTGAGTTCGTCTTGTTTGAATAGCACTAGGACATTAGCATTGTCTCTAATCAATTGTTTAGGTATTTTGGAATAGGTCTGACATAGGTAAAAACAATCAATGGCCTTATGTCGACCTAAAGAAAAATATTCTCGCATTACATTTTGTTTATCGCACGACACGTCATCGAAAATAAATATCGAATTAGGTTTTGCATCCGCTGGAGTAACAATTGCATCCCATTTGTTAAACGCAAAATATCCTATTTCTTTTATTGGTTGTAATAACCTCTAGGTACTGATACTTTGGTTGATACAAGGATTTTGAGTAGAGATAAACGTTTTCAAAGCGTACACCATTCGGATGTTTCAAGAGACCGATGACTACATTAGTTTTACCACAATTGGATGGACCTGTAATGATACACCGTATTGTTGATGGTAATAGTAGTCCATGCTTTTGCACATTAGTGTTGTTGCTGCAGTTGTGGTCCGTAATTGGCAACGCCAATTGTTGCTTTACCAGACACATTCTATCCATATACTAAAACGTAATTGCAGTATGGTAAGCATTTAAGCGAGTAATTCTACACGCATGACCAGTCTCCTTTAAACCTTTCGACTGACAAGATTAATGAAATCCTATCGTGGCTACGGGTTACTCAATAGTGCTATCAATCGTTTACCGGTAGAATTACATTTACCAGGCTATCGCTTCTGTGACGAAGCCTGCAAACTACACGACATCGCCTACGATCTTTCTACAGACTTAACAACCCGACACCAAGCTGATCGACGTTCTTGCCGAAACAGCACAAAAACGTCGTACTGCACCCGACGCTTCGTTAGGTGAAAAACTTGCTGCGTTTGCTGTTGGTTCTGCAATGAATGCCAAAGTTAAATTTGGTATGGGTTGTCGCAAGAAAACGATAAGGTGTAAAGGAAAACGACGTGGTCAGCGTCTACGTACAGGAAGTGGTATACCATTCAAGCGTTTAATTCGCACCATTTGGGAACGCATTAAAACGTTCGTCCGACCGATCTTATTAAAACTGCTAAACTTGCAGTGGCACCGATTAAAGAAATAACAGATGAAATTCGTGGCATCCCACGTGTAATCCCTGTACCCAAAACTGGTGGTTTCCTACCTTTGATACCTATTTTTGCAGCCCTTTCCGCAATTGGGCGTTGTCGGGTGGAGCAGCTGGGATTGCAAAAGCTGTCAACGATGCTAAACTTGGACAACAACAATTAGATGAAGCGAAACGACATAATATGGCACAAGAGGCAGTGACACTTGGAAAGGGTCTCTATTTGAAACCTTATCGCCGTGGACATGGACTGTACCTAAAGCCTTTTCTTATACACGGGCAAGGTTTGCTTAAACAAAGACAACGAAAAAAAAAAACTCAACGCATTCGTTAAACCTACCTATGCGAGCGTTGACCAATGTTGACTTGAACAAATACATAAAACGTTTACCAATATCCCACTTTCGTGGAATATTCATGCGCAATTCACTTCCAAACACAATTCGTTGGCGAGAATGTGGTATTCTTAATCATGATACTACACGTGGTGTGGGAACTCATTGGACCGCGATACAAAAAGATGGTTCAAGGGCAGTCTATTATGATAGCATTGGTAATCTCGACCTCCGAGGGAACTTGTCAAATACTTAACCTCATCAGGACCATGCACTCTATTATAATTATGAACAATTTCAACCGCTTAACACTGTTACCTGTGGACACTTGTATTGAAATTTTTACTGCAAAATAGTCCTCCGTTAAGTTTCTAACAACGTTATATATTATTTGATTTTAGTATATTTTTAACTGTTTTGTATAAAAGTGTTTAATTAAAACCATATATTGCAAGTGTTTCAGGAATTTGCTTTTATTACCCCATCCCAACTACGAATACGACTAGTTGTTAGTTTATCGTCAACCACCGAACATGTATACATTTACTTTAACTGGAACTGAATCTCGCTCACCGCAATCATCAACCCACCAATTGTTCTCGATGATGACCATGAATACGTTATTGGTCTTACAAACTTTGATACATATTTTCAATTCCCAATGTAACGGAAGCGAACAATAAATTTTACATTGATGACATCGTGCTTACTTTACCAGAAGGAACTTATGAAGTGGCAGATATTAATAAGTTGCGACGTAATCTGAACGATCCCGTGAACGCACTTCATCCAAATGTTATCTTATTGATATTCGAGCCAATAATAACAGTTTACATACAGAAATCAAAGCATCAGGTATAGTGGATTTTACGCAACCAAATTCACTTGCTTCGTTGCTGGGTTTTGAGAAACGTAAACTACCAGCTCTCACTACTGCTATTTCAGACCATCCGGCACAAGTCTTTCCAATCAATTCAATATGTATTGAATGTAATCTTGAGGTCGGATCGTATCGGAATGGCAAACCTGTACACATTTTGCATCAATTCTTTCCTGCAGTTGCTGCAGGGTACAAGATTATTGAAAACCCCGTGAACGTCACCTATATGCCACTTAATACACGAATCATCGATCGCATCATTGTTAAAATAGTTGATCAAAACGGTAATCTCATCACTTTTCGTCGGGAAACCATCACGATTAGACTTTATCTAAAGCGTCTTTAAACAATGGTTTTGCGCTATGAGCATAAACCAACAAAACCTATTAATAGACGCATTGTCAGCACCTTTACCAGTTACAAGACACCAGTGCACCGATTAATGTGAAGAATTCATAATCTTATGTTCCCGCCGTTTAATTTAAATAGTTTATACTTCCGTATAATGTTTTCTGTTTTACCGACTAGATAATTGGTTAATATAATATGGCTGTTAACTTGTACATAAAGAAGTGCTGTTGTTCTATTTATTGTAAATATACTAAATATCGTTTATGTGCTATAATTAACTACATTTTTTCATCACCAATCCCGCATTGTATAATCTCCACAAGGTTATGGGCCCAGTAGCGCGATATTTGCGGGAAAAGTGAAAACAAAAAAAAATGGTTGTTGGAATGTTAATGGCCGGCGATATGTTTTGGTTTGGTTAATAAAAAGTTTTAATGAGTGCTAGAAAACAGTGTTTGATACAAACAAATAATATATTTGTTGCTATAAAAACAAATCTGCTCGATTTCAACAGTTTTTGTCTTTTGTGATAAATTGAGTGATTGCTATAATTACGGTATATATCACGTGTAAAACAAATGTTAATAAAATATGTAATTTTGATATTGGTTACTCGCGTATAATTTTAGTTTGAAAGTTTATGAATGCATTTTAAATTTTGCTAACAAAAATGGCATTTGAAGGTTATGATAATAAAAGTGCATTGGACTTTGCAAAACTAAAAGGAGTGGTAAATTATCGGGAATGGCGTATGGACGTTGAAATGCTGTTGCGAGCCCATGGTTTGTTTGGATATATTACCAATATAGAGTCTGATAAGGAAATGTTGCCTGCGGAAAGTTCTATCAAGGAAAAATGTGAGTTTAACAGGCGGCGTGATAAAACGTTATCCACTATTTATTTGTCGTTAACTCCTGAAGTAAAACCACTAGTTAATGGCTTAACTGATCCTAGAAGTGTGTGGGCTACGTTGGAGACTAATTTTGAACCGTCGTCTAAAACCATGATAGGACGATTATTAGCAGAATTTTTCTTGGCTGTAATGTTAGAGGATGAGTCAATTTCTTTGTATATTGCACGTCTTCGAGATCTACAAAGGCGCTTAGGTAATGTTAAATGTGAACTAAAAGATTTATATGTCGCTTATAAAATGATTAGCGGGCTACCGGAACGCTATAGTGTTATTGTGCAACAACTTTATCAGCTTCCTGATGAAAAATTTACATCAGATGCAGTTGCTACGGCATTGCTCACTGAAGATGGACGATTGCAAAATTCTGTATCAACACTGGCGAATAAATCTGTTTCAGGTGCCTTTGCTGTTGATGTCAAACGTGATAACAGAAGGGAATCTAATGTTCGATGTTATCGTTGCAAGAAATTTGGTCATATTTCGAAAAATTGTAATGTAAATAAAGGTAACAGTAATCTGCAGTCCAATGTAAGTAATCAAAAATTTCCACGAAACAATACAAGTAATAATAGAGGTGCGTATGTATCTATGATTCCTGAAGATCATTGTACTGATATCGGTGGAACTTGGTTTTTAGAATTATTTAGCACTGAACACACAACACCAAAATACGAGTTTATTTTTGATACAGGTGCAACACACCATTTTTGTAATGATAAGAATTTATTTTTTGATTTTCAAGAAATAGATAAAACTGTAAATCAAGGCAAAGGAGTATTAATTGCCAAGGGTGTTGGCAATGTTTTTATTAATCTAATTAATGATAATGGGTCTAAAATTAATGTGCAGTTGAGAGATGTATTTTATGTCCCTGATTTATCAAGGAATTTAATTAGTTTAGGTACTGTTGTGCAAAATGGATTTTATTTTGTAGGAAAAATGAATACCTTGATGTGTACACCACAAATGGTACTTTATTTGTAGCGTGTTAAGAAAACAAAGAGGTTGTATACCATAATAGGAGAAAAAGGTAAACCTTTTACAAATTCCAAGTCTAACATTAATATTGCATTATCAGAAATGAAGAATATAAATTCTTTAAAATTATGGCATCAAAGATGTGCACATTTGAGTCCTGACAAAATCTATAAAACTGTTAAAATGAAATCGTTTTAGGTGTAGGTAAGCTCACTAAAGAGGATGTAAACTGTCACTCGTGTATCGAGGGCAAGTTAAAACGAGGTCCTTTTAAGAGGCTGTCGGGGGGTTCAAACAAGTAGGCCACTTGAATTATTGCATATCGATCTTTGGGGAGAATCACCAGTTGTTAGCGCCGGAGGTGCTAGATATTTTTTAGGTATCGTGGATGATTTTTCTCGTTGGATTGCTGTCTATACAATCCAAAGTAAAAATGAAGCTTGTGATAGAATTAAAAATTTTATTGCTCGTGTAGAACGAATGTTAGGTCTGAAAGTAGTGTCTGTCCGATCAGATAATGGGATGGAATTTTGTTCCAAGGAGATGGAAGATTATTTTTCTAGTGTTGGAATCAATCACCAACTAACTAGCGTGTACTCTCCAGAACAAAATGGGGTAGCGGAGAAAATAAATTTCGACGCAGTAGATGCGGTGAGGACATTATTGATAAGTTCAAAGTTAAAATCTAAATTTTGGGCTGAAGCGTTGCAATATTACGTCCACACCAAAAACGCATTCCACATGCCACCAATCTGGAAAAGACTCCATACGAGTTGTTTATGGGAAGAAAACCTCGAGTATCACATTTCAGAGTGTTTGGTTCGTTAGCTTTTGTTCATGTACCTAAGCGTTACCGAACAAAACTGGAACCCAAATCGTGGAAATGCATTTTAGTAGGCTATGCAGCATTTACACGGGGTTACCGTGTCTTTGACCCTGTACGTAATACTGTAATAGAGTTGAAACATATTAAAATAGATGAATCTGTTTTGGGTATTAATGGAATGTGTAACACTGTCACCCCTAGCATAATAGGTACATCCAGTGATAATGAGTCAGTTTTATCTGATTCAGATGCTGCAGCTCCTGTTGCAAAAGTTACTAAAGATACTAGTATTAGTGATCATCCATTAACGCCTGTTCATTGTGACATTCAGTGGAAACGACAAGAAGTTCCTAGGAAAATGGAACACGTACTGATGTGTATTATTGGTATGGTTCTAATAAGTGTCGGTCGCAGAACGATGTGAAATCGTTATGTCGTGACAAGGGTTTGGATTACGATCCAAAACAATTTGATTTTTCTGATCCATCGAAGGTGAAAAAGTAACAAAGGTTACTGAATGTGACGATGAAATTTTACTAGCATGTTTAATACAAATACCAGATAATCACCATGATGCTATTAATTCGAAATGTAAAGATGAATGGCAAAAGCTATGCAAGAAGAGTTAGCTACGAATGAGGAACGAGAAGTGTGGAAATTGTACCAAGAATACCTGATCAAAAGGTTATTACCTGCAGATGGGTTTATAACCTGAAAACAAATGTGGATGGTACAATTAAACGCTTTAGAGCACGCTTGGTTGCTCATGGTTATAAGCAAACATTCGAAATTGATTATTTCCATACATTTGCACCTGTCGTTGAATTCAACTTGGTTAAGTTGCTATTTGTGTTATTAGTTGTTCATAATGATTGGATTCATTCCCACTGGGATGTAAAATGTGCTTTTACTTATAGCGATTTAAAAGAGGAGGTCTATATGGAAATACCTGTCGGATATAAAAATATAGATTCCAAAACATTTGTGCTCGCTTAAAGAAATCAATTTACGGTCTTAAGCAATCTGGTAGAAATTGGTATTATCACTTTGCCGATATTTTAAAAGAATTGAATTTTTCTGTATCGGAGTATTGTCCCTGTATTTTTAAATTGGATACTAACTGTATTATTCTATTATATGTCGATGACATTGCTGTGTTTTGTAAGAACGAAGAAATCTTGCAGTATGTATTCACGTGTTTGAATAAATATTGTGAAGTTGTTAATTTAGGTAATATCAGAGAATTTCTTGGAGTAGAGTTTAATAAATTGGACAGTGGTTATCACTTGTGTCAACAAAATATATAACAAAATTATTAGAACGTTTCAAGATTAATTTAGATATCCCTGTTTACACTCCTATGAGTGTTGGATATATTTTTGTAGTAATAATAATAGTTCAAAACTAACTTGCCTTTTAGAGAACTGTTGGGGTCCTTGCTATTTCTTGCAAACCGGACACGACCAGACATTTTGTTTTCAGTAATTTATTTGGCTCAATTCTCTTCGAATCCGACAAGTGAGCACTATAATTGTTTATTGCGTGTCCTTAAGTATGTTGGAAACACCGATTATTATTCTATTAATTTATCACATTCTAATTCCTACGAATTGTCAATTTATACTGATGCTTCATGGGCTACAGCTGAAGATTCTCGCAGATCTTTTAGTGGGTTTATTTGGTCGCTGGGCAACGTTTTCTAGGTTGGCGTTGCAGTATTCAAAAATGCATATCTCGAAGTGCCATGGAGGCTGAGTATGTTGCTATGGATTCGGCCTGCATAGAAATAATGTGGATATCAAAAATACTTGCTGAATTTAAAGGTTTTCCTTTTCCCACTATAAAACCTCGAGTATTGTGCGATAATCAATCGGCAATATATTTTCAAGGGCTGCTATAGTCAATAATAGGACTAAGCATATTGATGTCAAGTACCACACAATTAGGGAATTGTTAAATAAAATTGTTTGTTACTTAGGTATGTCAACACTAAGGAAAATATTGCAGATCTCTTAACTAAGCCATTGTTACATGCAAAGTTATTTAATTTTGTTAAATTTATATTTGATTTTAATAAGTGATGAATTGGGGAGAAATTGTGAAGAATTCATAATCTTATGTTCCCG
Organism: Platerodrilus igneus; assembly: GCA_036346225.1. NCBI lineage: Eukaryota > Metazoa > Arthropoda > Insecta > Coleoptera > Lycidae > Platerodrilus > Platerodrilus igneus. The sequence goes on from JARFIW010000668.1 coordinate 4,763,623, forward strand.
CCGTTTAATTTAAATAGTTTATACTTCCGTATAATGTTTTCTGTTTTACCGACTATATAATTGGTTAATATAATATGGCTGTTAACTTGTACATAAAGAAGTGCTGTTGTTCTATTTATTGTAAATATACTAAATATCGTTTATGTGCTATAATTAACTACATTTTTTCATCACCAATCCCGCATTGCATAATCTCCACAATTAACACCGGAAAACGTTAAATTTCTGCAAACATTAGGACTCAAAGTGCTACATAGCTAAAATGGATAGTAATATTTTAAATGTTACGCAACGTGCTATATTTGATACAACCATCGTCAATGCCGACAAACATATGCATACTCCGTACTCCAATACCACGTATGAGAAGAACGATGTTATACGGATTCCAATAGAAAACGAAGATGTCTATACACTACCATGGGACAAGCGTAATTTATATTGAGGGTACAATGAATAAGTCAGATGGTGGCGTTTCGCCTACAGCCGATATTGTCAACAACAGAGTTTTATTTTTATTTGATGAAATTCGTTATGAACTTGGTGGAAAGACTATTGACCGCGTTCGTAATCCAGGTATAACTACGACTATTAAAAATTTCCTATCCTACGATTATAGCGAAAGTCGTCGCTTTAGAAACGCCGGTTGGTCCCCCATCGATAAGCTTGATCTCGTTGATGCTAATGGTCATTTTAACGTATGCATTCCCTTGCGCATGGTTTTAGGATTTGCGGAGGACTACCGAAAAATTCTTTTGAATATCAAACAGGAGCTTATTCTTATTAGAAGTAGTGCTGACGATGCAGCTATATCGAATTCTGATAACAAAGAGTCAATCAAAATTACTATTACACATATATCATGGCGGATTCCACATATAACCGTTGCAGATGCAGAGCGCTTAAAACTACTCAAACATATTCAACGCAATGTCCACCATGGACATAAAGCTTTGCAGTTGGGAACTACAGAATATCCAGAATTACATACAACACACACGCATACGTGGGCCGTGAAGACGGCTTCTCAAGTGGAGAAACCACGTTTTGTTATTGTCTGCTTTCAAACCGATACATCGCGCAAAAGGGGCGCAGTCAGTTCGACCACTGTAAGTTGACCAATATGAAATTACATCTGGGTTCATCTATGTATCCTTACGATAATCTTAACATTGATTTCGATACCAATCGCTATTCTATACTATATGAGATGTATGCACAGTTTCAACAATCGTACTACGGGGTATCAGCGAGCGGTATTAACACCCAATGAATTTCAAACGCACGCTCCACTTGTAGTCATCGATTGTTCCCATCAAAACGAAATAGTGAAAGTGGGAGCGGTTGACGTACGATTAGAATTTCAAATGAAAGAAGCGCTTAAAGCTCACACTACAGCGTACTGCCTCATTCTACACGATCATTTGGTCCGCTACAATCCTGCAACCAATATTGTGAGTGAAGTCTAAAATTAATAGTCCATTAGTTGTCGACGTTCAAAGGTTTAAAATTGCACATAATAACTTTGTGTTTAAAGAAATGGCTGTTTTACAACTATCCCTATCGAATGGAGTTGCAATAACATATGTGCTGAAACCACCATATTCTTGGAACTGTCTATCAGCTCGCTTCAAATACCAAAAGGTATGGTTAAGCAGAAACTTTCACGGTATATCTTGAGATGATGGCAATTTACAATGAATTTCCACACCTAAATGTTATTAACCTAGAAGATTTAGGGTGTACTCTCTACATAAATTAAAGTATTACACCAATTCACACAAGTGTTTCTAGCATACCACACGACATTCGTCATTCAATTGCGCAACCACAGATGTAATTGTACTTAAAAACTGGTTTGTACATATAACCAATTATTCATTTTTAATAAAGAATAATGTTTACATTAAGTAGTGTTTTATTTGTATATTTTATACCTACATACATACATATTCCTTGAGACTAGTAAGATGTGTTTCAAAAAATGTCTTGAAATAAGTTTAATTGTAAAACTTACTAACGAATCTGTAAGTATCATATTGAAAAATTCCTCTTAACGGATATGTATTTTGCATTTTTTATGCAAACTTTATGTTACAATAATACAATTAAAAATTATATTCTACTACCGAGGTATTAAATTTTAAAGTATGTTATAGTTGTGTAAACATAAAATGCATTGCATAGGTTTTAATCATCAAAGTAGTACATTTTTATTTAATCCCACCTGTAAAATGATTAATTTCTTAAACCTAAGTTTCATAAAATTTATTCTCCAAAGATCAACCAACTATAAACCAGAACTATTAAATTTACATAAATTTCGGTGTTATTTTAATTTAAACTATGCTCATAAAAAGTCGTTTATATATATAGCACCAACATTGTTACTACCTATGAATATCAAATCTTTAAAGGAATTTACAGTCATGATTAATTAATAAGTGTCTTATGGCCCCGGTGCTTACATATACCAAAAAGTTCTATAAATGCAACACCGGTAGCGTGGTGTAATAGACACTATCGGCAGTTGACAGCACTTAATCTTATACGGATTTGGGTGCGGTCATCTACCGATGAGGTCGTCAATATTACGCAATACTACGCAAATTTAAATAATTCAAAAACAAAGAAAAAAGCGCACAGATTAAGTAAAGGATTACTTACATCAGAAATCCTGCTTCTGCCTGAAATTGCACTCGGGTAGGCCTCTAACCACTCCAGTCGGGGCTCCTCCCGAAGGAATTAGAGATGACGTCGACGCTCTCAAATGCGTACGATGTAGCTCCGGCCAGCTACGGTAGACATGAGGTCACTCCATCCACAGATGTGAAGTTCGGTAGTCCTAGATGGCGGCAAATTCTTACCTATGTAGGGATTGGACGGGAAGGAGGTAGAGGTAGACAAACAAACAATAATTAGAAAGGGATTTCTACATAGGTAAACCCTAACGATATGTTACCAGAAAAGACACCAGCACTTGATACCCCAACGATACTCGGTAAAAAAGCCACGTTATCGCAAGAGAAGCGGAGATCTCTCCCTTTTGTCTAGTATTGCCCTATCCCTCTAGGGATAAGCACACTGCGCAAACTCACTACTATGACGTACGGAAGTACCGCCTAGTCCATTTAAAAATTCCCGCGTCCTGCGTATTTGAAATTATGGCGGGAAACTTCCGTATATCAAAAAACTTAACATAAAAACATGTTGAAGTGCAATGGCACGTAACAAGTGGTCTTTTCATTTGTACACATTTTGTATATGTTGTTTTAGTTCCATTGACGACCTATTATTAGTAATCTGTTTATTATTTTATTGACGATATAAATTTTAAGATTGGAAGGGAATGATAAGAAATCTTCCTCCGACATTTATATGCACTCCGCATAGTTGTTTAAGGTAGCAAATATAAATAAGCTGTTTAATGTGTTGTAGAAGAATTTTACCATTGTATTATCGGTATGTATAAACTTACTTAATGTGTTTTAACGGAAGTAGAAATTATGAATTTTGGTAATTAACAATTATGCTAAAATGATTTGAAGTTATGCAGTTTCCATATATAATTTACATATATCGGTATGTTGTTATAAATATCACAACCTCGAGGTCATTAACTACCATGCACTTTACTAAACTATAATTAATAAAATCCCCGTACATTTAACTAAGATACATTTTTCTTAATGTGGAAGTCTTATCTATATTTTATTCAAATAAGAATCTGCTACCGCCACCTACAAAAAGATAGGGACAATTAAAGAATGTAAGTTTTTGTAAATAAAACATTAAAATATTGTGTGTTTCTTTTTAATATTATATATTTAATACAAAAATAATTTTTTGAAATTCTCGAAAGATTCTTCAACACGTGCATGTTTTTGCTTAACCTAAAAATCTCAGAAGTATTCAATCACCTAATGCGTGCAAAGCCTCCGTTCAGAACGCCTTATGGAGTACCATTCCGCATTTGAGAATGAGTACATCCCCATCCAAATTCTTCACCACGTTTTAAATAACGACATTATTTGTATACATTAAAAGGTTATATAGATCCGGGTACGAGTTTAGTGTGGTTGTATAAATTATTTTGGTGATGCAATCATGAATAAAATAACGAGTGACCTGTCTTAACATGTTTTTTACATATACACACACATATTAAATATATATTGAAATTGCTAAATGTAAGCAAGAACACCTTGATATAAGATCAAATTAATTTTTTTATTTGAGAGTCAAATAAATCGTGATGAAAGGTGGTATAATTTGCATACCAAGAAGGATATAGTCTTAACATGTTTTTGCAAACACACCTTATGTTAATTAAATCCATTATATTAAAAGTTGAATGATTTGCATATATGTTACCAGAGAGCTATAATTTCAATAAAAAAACACGAGGTTATATTCGACTGCGAATTCTTGTTATTTTATCTTGGTAATGAAATCGTGAACAACATGTTTTTACAAGATTTTACATGCAGACTTTATAATTAGATCCATTATATCACATTTCGTATATTTTCTAAATGTTATTCGCTACTTCATACAAAATACAGCTTTTGAGGAAAGCTAAAAATTCTTTACCACTTGCACGTTTTACTTAACATAACAAAATTCTTCATATAGGTAAAATCACCACTTCGCTATGCTCTCGGCTACCTAGTTTCGCTACTTTTCCAAGGTCGTTGTGACGTCATAGCCTTTTATAAATAAAGAACAATGTAATACTATTCTAAAATATTTATTCTGGCATTATACATAACAAAATTTAAATATATTTAATGCCAAGCATGGAGCCATTGAAACTTAATTTTAATATAAATTCGATTGTTTAACATGGCTAACAACCAATGCAAGAATTAAGATATACAACAAATTTGTGTGTCAGATAACAAATCCTGGTGTTAATAAACAACTTGGAAATTATATACTAGATTTTTACGTTGTCCAGATGCACATTAAAGAGCAACATTCGCGTCTACTTTGACCAAAGAACACGGTATTACGCAATTGGAAGCGACAATATAAAACTGTACAATTGGAAGCTATGTCAGTGCGGAACGGGTGTATAATCCCTTAAAAGACTGTTTAACCTTATTGGAAGATAGTAAGTTATACTTCCTAAAGGCGCCAATGTACTCGGTATCGCTAAAATGTGGAGTAAGTTATCGGACAAGCTTCAAAATAGCTGCTGTTTAGTGTATAATAACCTGCTACAGTACATGTATTGGGGGAACGGCAATACAAAGAAATTGACGGGCTTGCAAATTAAGTTGTCAGAAAAACCAGAGAAAGGAAAAATTGATAAAGTATGTGCTTTCAGCTTTTAGTTTTAACTATTTACCTGTAAATTATTTGGAGATAGTAGAGTAGGAAGACAGCCAAGATAAAATAAAATCTTACACAAGTGCTACATTAAAGCAGGTAACATATTTTACACAATCTGTAACACCATATTCTACAATTCCAAAAGAAATAATCATTTCGGTATCGGGGTTGATAAGTACGCCTAACATTCGCCCAGAGGTTGTACGACAACGCGTAAATATTGGCAGTAAACTCTCTCCGTTGACGCTGCAGGAAATTGCCCAATTATGCACGCCATACGCTGTAAGTGGAAGAAAAGACAGCTGGAATTAGAGGAAATGCATGCAAAAGGCGAAAGTTGGACTAAATAGAAGACACTGCGACAATACGCGAACAATACAAAGATGTGTTAGACAAAGAACATCTTATTAGAGAAAGAGGAAAGGATTAAAAGATTATTTTATGTGCCGATGGACTGACTTGGATACATCCGCGTTCTACAAGCTGTATGTATTTGTGGTTAGTAAGAAAGACTCTTTTTAGAAATTTAGAATAGTATTACATTGCTCTATATTTATAAAAGGCTATGACATCACAACGACCTTGGAAAAGTAGCCGGAACTAGGTAGCCGAGAGCATAGCAAAGTGGTGATTTTACCTATATGAAAATGAAAATAAAGAACTTTTAAATTTTTTGAATAAATTTTGGTAGGAAATATTTAATAAATAAGTATATGTTAATGAAACACATATTTTCTAAATGATATTGGTGCTAAGGAAAGCTATTTTTATTAAGTTCTATAGTTTGAGAGTCACGTAAAAACCTTGATGCTACACCTTGAGTTGTAAAAGTTAATACATAAGCCTTGATATAAGATCAAATCAAATAATTTGAGAGTCAAATAAATCGTGATGAAAGGTGGTATAATTTGCATATATTTTAAATTCATACGGGTATAATTAAAAGATTATATGTTAGATCCGACTGCAAGTTCAGTGTACTTGTATAAATTATTTTGGGATGATGTAACCAAAGGTAATATACGACATACCTGTCTTGAAATGTTTTTACAACACACCTTATGTTAATTAAATACATTATATTAAAAGTCAAATGTCGACGTGATTTACATATATATTACCAGATAAAAAACACGAGGTTATATTCGACTGCATGCAAATTCTTAGTATTTTATCGTGACATTGAAATTGCGAGAAGTGAACGACTTCTTTTTTACAAGATTTTACCTGCAAACGTTTAAAAATTTGACCTCCATCATATAACATTTCGTATATTTTCTCAATTTTATTTTCTACTTCGTACAAAACGCAGCTTATGAGGAGAGCTAAAACACTCTTTACCACTTGCACGTGTTTGCCTAATATTAAAAAAATTCTTCACCGCGGTGTTTTAATTTTTAGCTTAACCTACCCCAGAAAAATACGAACCAACACGTGAACTCCGTTTTCTACACATATAACATTTTTTTAAATTTAATATTTAATATTTAACGTGGCAACGCTGCTAAAAAAATTTCTTAAGAAAATATCTCCACCCCAGCGCACGCGCACCACCCCACGACAAAAATCTAACGACCCCGCCGAACGCACACCCCAAAGACCTAACAACCCCCCGACGCAACAAATTTACACACAAAGACAATTTTGTTCTCGAATCGGCGTATACATATCTTGCTGTGGATCTCTGTTGCCAAAGCGGCTTAGCTTACCTACTCGTGTAACAGTAAATTGAATACTAAAAGTTGATCAATACATATTACCAACACCAGATTATATCTTTACTACCTTAGCAGGAGATAAAATATTTACGATATTAGATTTGTCAGGGGCATATCAACAACTGAAAGTTCACAAATATTTTCAAAAATATTTAACAATCAATACTCATATGGGTTTATATCGGTTTACAAGATTGACAAATGGAATATCCTCTACTCCTGCAATTTTTCATAGTCATGGATCAAATTTTGACGAGTGTTTCAGGTGTAAGTTGTTACTTAGATGACATCCACATTGTATCTAAATCGCAACATGAAGCTGCAAAACTGCTAGAAGTTGTAAAACGGTTGTCTAGGTACAATTTAAATCAATTTAGAAAAATGTAATTTATTTCAAAGAGAGCATCACATTGACAAGGAAGGTATACACCCTATCGATGTAAAACTACGGGCTATTCGCGATGCACAGGAATTTCGGAACATCGTCCAACTATGATAGTATCTAGGATTACTTAATTATTATAGTAAGTTTGTTCCTATGATCTCGTCTGAATTACAACCATTATATGCATTATTAGAAAAAGACAAAGCATTTGAATTTGACGAGTTGTGTTGTAAAACGTTTAAGTTAAGTAAAGGAGTAATATTATCAAATCAATTATTAACTCATTACAACCCAACCAAATCTATTGTGATAGCATGTGATGCAATTTTGTACAAGGTAGGGGGCATTTTCTGTCATAGGATTGACGGTAAAGAGAAACCCAGTTTTATTTGCATCTGGTGCATTGTCTAAAACTAAACAAAATTATTCACAACTAGAACGTGAGGAAATACATATAGGCAATCATTTGCTTTAACTTATTTTTAACGCAGCTAAAAACATATCAGTTTGTCCAGTGTCCATATTATTAGGTGGAACGTTATTCTGCCAGTTGAATATAGAAAGGGTTAAAAATGCTTAAGGCTGATATGTTATCTAGGTTACTGGTTAAGAACAACACGCACGTGGATTCTAGTATTCATACATTCAACCTTAAAGAGCAATTACCAGTATAGGATATAGAAAAAGTTTCAAAAACATGTTCCAGTTTTAATAAAAGTAATAGATTTTGTAAAACAGGATGGCCAAATAAAGTTGATTCTGAGTTGAATGTAGATGTTCAAAAACGTAATGACTTATCAGCCAAGGAAAAATGTTTAATGTTAGGAACCAAAGTTGTGGTGTCAAAATTATTAAGATAAGACATTTTGTCATCAATTCATGTAGGAATGATAAAAACTAAAATTTTTAGCTAGATGTTTGCTGGTGGCCTAATATCAAACAGGACATTGAAACATGATAGATCAATAGCTGCAAAATTGTCAAATACATCAAAATCATCATCAATAAGTCTTCAGTCCCGGAACTGGTTAGATGTGTATCTCCATTGTTTCCTATTCTGAACCTACACATTTCCCTGAAATTTACAGTCTGCATCTTTCACTATCTGCGTACAATAGTCTGATCTAGGTCTACCTCTACTTCATTTCTCCTATCTCTGTTTATAATATATTCCGTACTATTCCCCAAAAATGCCTTAGAACGTATCCTGCCCTCGTATTTCTCCTTTTTTTTTGTTTTCCACAGATAGTTTTATTCCCTTACTATTTTTACAACCTATTTGTTATTAACTTTGTCTATCCATGCTATCATCTTCATACATCTGAAGCACAATATTCCAGAAGGCTTCTATGTCTTTCTGTCTGCTATTCCTACTGCCCCTATTTCATACACGTACTGTGCTGTGCTCCACATATATGCTTTAAACAATTTTCATCTTGTTTCTATGTTTGTTGTCTTTGAACATAGCCGCTGTTCTTTTCTGTTAGATGCAGTTCGGTCCTCTTCTATTGTTGTACAATTATACACCCTATTTCCCCAATATTCAGTGGCATGTGAAGCGGGTGTAAGCAGCATGTGGCTGCCAAGTTCCCCCAGTACTTGATTTTTGCCGAATTAATAGTTTTTCCAGTATATCCTTTCACACAATCAACATTAGTTTAAAATATTTCACAACCAACACCTGTAGTTGTTTATAATAATCATCAGATTTCTCGTCATTAGGCTTTATGCCTTGAAACTGGTTAGACATGTACCTCCACTTATTTATATTCTGAGCTAGCCTACACAGTTCCCTGAAAATCCCACAACAGCGTATATACAGCTCGGTTCCACTTCTATTGTTTTCTAATTATATACCCTATTTCAGCGAGATTCAATTACATGTGAAGGGTGGCGGCTCCATGGTGTAGTTGGTATGCGTGCAACTACTATGTCCAAGGTCCCAGGTGCAAATCCCGACACAGTCTCCGCTTGAAAAAAGTTAGGCGAGCATTTTTCACAAAAATGCGCCCTCATTCGGATGAGAGGTAAAATGGAGGTTCCGTGTGTGAATGTTGTCACGCGTGTTAAAGAGCCCTACCTTGCTTGCAACAGCAAGGGTTTGGCAAAATTCAAAATTTCTAGGTAAAAAAAACAATAGCTATAGTTGCTTATAATAATCAACATGTTTAAGTACAGTTATTTTTTCGTCATTAGTTTTTCCATCTTGTGACCTGGTTGGACGCATACCTCCATTGATTTCTTATCTCTGAGTTAGCCTACAGATTTCCCTGAAATTCCCATAGCCTTCATCTTTAACTATCTGTGTACAATAATCTAACCTAGGTCTACCTCTACTTCTCTTTTTTCCTGTCTGCTTCTAATATATTCCGCACTATTCCCTCATGCCTTAGTATGTGACCTATCATCCTATCCCTCCTATTTTTTACTGCTTTCCACGTATTTTTTTTCCCCCTACCATTTCTAGCACCTGTTTGTTCTTAACTTTGTCTGTCCACGATATCATCATCATACGTTTGTAGTATCACATTTCAAAGGCTTCTATCTTTTCCTGTCCACTTCTCCTACTGTTCAAGTTTCGCAGACGTACAGTGCTGTGCTCCATACATCTGTTGTAAGCAATCCCTTCCTTGTTTCTATGTTTGCTGTCTTTGAACACAGTAGTTGCTTTTTCTTGTTAAATGTAGCACGACCTTGTGATAATCTTTGTTTCATATCTTCTGCGTTCTTCCCATCGTTATAGGATACTGTGTAGAAAATTACTTATAAAAGAATGAAAGAGTACTCATGGTTAGATTAGAATCTAAACCGGTAAACACAGTAATAATACAAGTATACATACCCACCTCTAGCTACAGTGACAAAGAGGTAGAAGCGATCTACAAAGATATCGAAGACATATTAAGATACGTAAAAGGACATGAAAATTTAATAATTACGAGGGATTTTAATGCAGAGTAGGTGAGGGTAGGGAAGGAGCAGTAGTAGGTTTATTTGGTTTACACACGAGAAATGACAGGGGAAATAGGCCAGTAGAATTTTGTGACAAGAACAATTTAATCATCACAAACACATTAGTCCAACATCATGCTAGAAGACGATATACGTGGAAGCGGCCAGGAGATATAGGACGATATCAAATAGATTACATTATTATTAGACTAGGGTTTAGAAATCAAGTAAAAGACTGTAGAAGCTACCCAGAAGCAGATATAGACCCTGACCACAACATCGTGATTATGAATACCGTATTTAAATTTAAAAATCTAAAAAAAGAAACAGAAACAACCACTTTGACTTTGAGAAACTAAAAGATATAAATATTCAGGAAAGATTAAAAAAAGTTAAATGAATTGCTGAGAGATGTCGAGAAAATATCGGATACTAAGGAAGTAGAAACAGAATAGAATAACATTAAATCCAGCTTAGACATGGCGGCCAGAGATATTCTGGGGTATACACAAAAAAAAATAAGAAACCATGGATAACAGAGGATATCCTGAATTTAATAGAAGAAAGACGAAAATATAAAAATAAATCTGACGAAGTGACGAAATAGGAAAACAGAGATACAAAGCCATGAAATGGAAAATTATTCGCAAATGCAGGAAAACTAAAGAACAATGGATTGATGAAAAGTGCAAAGATGTACAAACTGAGATGGAAATAGAAAAGACAGATGAAGAATACACACTAATTAGTATCAATTTTATGGATATAAAACCGTATAGCAAAAATATGAAAGTCGCGAGAGGAAACGTCATTTTCGAAAATATAGAGAAAGTGGGTAGATGGCAAGAATATATAAGGAACTTATATGCAGGAGAGATACTAACAGCATTAGAATAGGAATCAGACATTGAAAATGATAACTTACGATAAGTTATACTTAGAGATGAGTTTGAATTAGCATTAAAGGATGTGAAAAATGGTAAGGCGTCAGGTACAGATAAGGTGCCAGTAGAAACTGCTGAACAAATAGTAATAGAACGTGTTTACGATTGCAATAAGAATGAAAATTTCCTATTAGTTTAACCATTTCCCTTCCTTATAAAATGTGGTTCAAATACATTTGCATGTGTGCAAGTGTAGTGTAGTATAATAACATTCATTGTGTATTGAAACGTGTTCGTGTAAGTGTGGAAGACCAGGATCCCGTGCCGATCCTGAACTGCACTATCTTCACTGTCTTCATTATAGTTACCCACATCAATGTGCCGGTGAGTACCACAGATTATATAAGTTCCTTTCATATTTCTTTTACCTATTTTACCCGCAATTAGCAAGTATACGAACCCTTACAGTCCGCTCTTAATACCTAACAAAAGTTCTGGTCGCAATCGATGCCGAATTATTAAAAGACATTTTGTTTAATTGTGGGGTATTAAAATATTTGCATTAAATATTAAAATTAAAAATTATTGATAATCTGTGCATGTTTTCAAGTGATACACAAATTATTAGAAACTTACATTTAAGTACAGAAACAGATGTGTGGGCATTAACGCTATTTATCTACACAGCTGTTTTATCACTTCTAGAGATACCTGAGTTTATCTTAATAAACACAGTGTATTCCAATTTCTATTTGGTAACTAATTCTTGTTTATTTTGATTACAATGTCAGAAAGAGAATTAAAAGTTTTGTTAGCTAATAGAGAAAAATTATACGTCCGTGCACAAATTCTTTTTGATCTGTCAAAAAACGTTTTAAATGATCCAAGTAAAATTGATAACTTTGAATCAAGATATTCCAAACTGGAAGATACTTACCGTGAATTTGAGAAATGCAATTATGGATTTAACCTTGCGTATTTCACCTGATCAAGAAGTTGATATGAAACCTCTATTGTCTTTTGAAGATCTGTATTTTCAAATCAAAGCGGTAGCGAAGATAATTTTTCCTACTGTAATATCAACTTCGGGACCGTCTCATATTCCAGTAGCAGTTTACCAAAAATTATCCTACCCCGGTTTGACGATTCGTTCTGAAACTGGAAAGTTTTTATGATAGTTATCGATCTTTGATTCATAATAATCAGGGCCTAACTAAAATAGAAAAGTTTCATCACTTAATTAATGCTCTTTCAGGACCGGCATTGAGTATTGCCAAAAGTTTGCCACTGACAGAAATAATCTATGATATTGTTTTTGACATCTTGCTTGCAAAATATGAAAATAAAAGAATATTAGCCGGCGATTTGCTAGATAGTATGCTTGCATCTAAGCAATTTCATACGGAAAATCTAAACAATTTTACGCAGTTTATCCAAACATTTTATGAAGCAGTAGTGTCATTAAGGGCCTTGCAAATACCCAAACTTGATGATTTTATTCTGTTTCACTTGGCATTCAGAATTCTGCCCAATGACACTAGAAAACAATTTGAAGCGTCTAATATAGGCGTGGAAATTCCTACATTTGACCAATTAGTTAAGTTTGTACAAAATCAAATTCAGATTTTTGAGTTGTCAAAATTTCCAAATACTACTCAAAACGTTAAACCTTCACAAACAATAAAAGGTAACACAATTTTAACGCCAAATTCTAATTTACGGAGGTCGTTTGTTACTACTTCTTATTCGAAACCATGCCCTTGCTGCAAAAATACGCATACGATTTACAGGTGCCCGAAGTTTTTGTCTTTGTCTCTTACCGACAAAAAGGCCAAAGTTCAGGCTCATAACCTGTGTTTCAATTGCTTGAAAGAGGACCACAGTGTCTATAATTGCAAATCGAAAACTAGTTGTTTTCATTGTGGTCGTAGGCATAATTCATTGCTTCATCCTACATTCGATTCGAATAGCGCAAATAATGCCAATTCTGAACCCAGTATTATGACCCATGCGTCATTCGCTTCTGATAGTGAAAATATTGTTAATTCCGAATCTACACCTTATTGGAACAAGAGGGATATTCTAAATAAATTTATTTATTCCATCAATCAAAAAATATACGCCCATCTTGTTGCATCACAATCGGCATACTTTTTCTTCGACATAAACAGTATTTTATCATCATGTCACTTCACCATGCATGGTCTGCATATGACTAACAGAGGCAAAGAACAACTTATAAAGCACATAATAGATGCTACCAACAATTTTAAGACAAAAACATCTTTGTACTCTTGTACACGTAATAATAATCTTATTTATATTACTACTTCTGATAATATATTGAACCATTCAATTCATGAAGAAATTAATAATAATTTGTTTGACAAGTCCTGTGAAAGTTTTTCAGGTATTAATGACACAGAAATTGTTCGCAATAATCACAGCGACAGCATTCCTTTTTTATAAATGAAAATTCCGCTAATCTAACAATTCTATTGTGTAATATGCGATGTTTACGTGGCAAAGTTGATAATTTACTTCTCCTATTAGAAAATTTAAAATTTCCTAGAATTGTATGTATAACAGAACATTGGTTAAAACAACAAGAATACATATGTATAGACAATTATAAACTCTGCAGTATATTTCATAGACAACGACAACAGCATGGCGGCACAGCAATTTACTCAGCTCTGAATTCCGATTTTGAAGACTATTCCACCTTCTATTTTTTGCGTGAAGAAATTAACTTTGAATTTTCCCATATTTTTAGTAGAATAAATAATGTCCATATCATATGTATTTACCGGTCTCCCACTGGAAATATTGACTACTTCTTTGACTCACTGGATTCATTACTGAATGCAGTTACAAATCATGGTGCTGTCATTATTTCAGGTGATTTCAACATCAATTATAACAACATCAACGATAATAATACAATCAAGCTACAACGTATTTTTAATTTATACAACATGTCGATGCTAGTACATCAGGATACTAGAATTACAAGCAACTCAAGCTCCCGTATAGACTATATAATAACTAATTTAAATCCCTCATTAACTACCTCGGCTATTACAATAAATAACGATCTCTCAGACCATGAATTTGTATATTTCAAATCTTCCCTAATCGTACCAAGCATTCGAAAGGACTTTTATCTGCGAGCTTTTAGTAAAAAAAATAAAAAAACATTCTCCGATTTATGTTCCCAGATAGATACTCATTCTACCAGCGGTGACTGAAATATTAGATTTCAAAGATTAATCTTAAATATCTCATCAGCATTTGAAACATCTTTTCCTCGTATCAGAAGTAAACAAAAATGTAAAAACTGGTTAACTACAGGCATCAAGATTGCTGCTAGAAATAAAAAAACACTGCATATGCTATGTAAACATTTCCCAAATGAAAACTTCATAAATGCTTATTATCGAGCATATAAAAAGATATTTAAATCCGTTACATCACTAGCTAAGGCTACCTGTATAGCAAACCGTATAAAACTGTCTAAGAACAAACAAAAGGAATCGTGGAAAATAGTAAATGAAATAACGGGAAGGGGTGGCTCCTCAAGCCAAAACATTAAATTGCATAACTGTTCAGATGAAAATGTAGCCGAAGTATTAATCAAACATTTTGTAACAGCTGCGTCCAAACTTGTAGCAAACAATAAAACGCCAACATCTATAGCAATAGATTTCCTACAAAAACATGGGCAATCCAATATTCACAATTTCATGTTCTTCCCTACTGATGAGTTTGAACTTATAGAAGTGCTGAAATCTCTCAAAAATAAACACTGTGCAGGTGACGACAACATCCCAGCAAAAGTATTAGTTGAACTACCTATTGATATATTTAAATATCTTTCTGATCTGATTAATGAATCTTTCCAATCGGGCATCTTTCCAGAATGCCTCAAACACGCTATTGTCATTCCGCTACATAAAAGGGGTTCCTTTGAGATGAACAATTATAGGCCCATTTCATTACTGTCAGTGTTCTCTAAGTTGATCGAAACATTAGTAAAAAACAGAATTGTTAACTTTGTAGTAAAATTCAAAATACTTTCATCTGCCCAATTTGGGTTTTGTGCTAATAAATCAACAACAGATGCCTTATATAATTTCTTGAACACCATGTACTCAACACTAAATAAAAAACATTCATTGTCTGCCGCACTTTTTCTAGATATTAATAAAGCATTTGAATCTGTGAATCACGACATCCTTTTGTCTAAATTGGACTTTTATGGAGTTCGAGGAGTTGCAAACGTTTGGTTTAAATCATACTTGGGAGGCAGATCACAATCTGTACGAATTCAAGTTGATCAGACTTCTAGTAAGCAAGAATCACATTTAGGTGTTCCGCAAGGCTCTGTACTGGGCCCTATTTTATTCCTAATTTTTATTAATGATTTTATATATTCAACTTCATATGCAAATTGTACTTTGTTTGCTGACGATATAAGTATGAATTGGGAATCTTGTTCAATAACAACAATTAAGCAGCATATTTCTGTTGATATTAAATGTATGTTCAACTGGTTCATAATCAACAGACTTCAAATAAATACTAAAAAGACTTGCATGATTACATTCAAAGGATATGATTTGATTGATGGTATTTTAAATGATTTTCCCTCAATACTGTAACCTCAACTCCGTATTTGGGCTTGATTATCGACCAGGGTTTGAATTGGTCTCAGCACATCAATAGTCTTGCTAATAAACTAACGTCAGCTTGCTATGCTATAAAATCTGTATCCAGGCACTTAACTGAGACAACCTCATTAAGTGTATACTATGCCTTATTTGATTCAAGATTGAGATATGGTATTGCCTTCTGGGGTAATACCTCAGGAAATACATCAACTATTTTTAAACTTCAAAAGCGTGCAATTCGGATCATATGTAAAGCTGAAAAGAATGCTCACTGCAAACCCTTGTTTAAAAGGCTCGGGATACTTACTTATTTTGGAATATTTATATATGAAACTTTAATTTTATTCTATAGATACCGAACCAACTACACTACTCCCAATACGTTTCATAATCAAAACACTTGCTCTGCAGATAATATATATATATAGACCCATTCCCATTTCTACTTTAGTAAAAAAATCCTTCGTTTACATAGCACCCACTCTATATAATAAACTTCCAAATAGTATTAGATCGTCAAAATTTAAAGGTTTTAAAGCAGGTCTGTTGTCTTTGCTACGTGAACGCTGCTATTACTCAGTGGATGAATTTCTACAGGATGATTTAAATAATGCGATGAATTAGGTTAGAACTATTGGAATTTGCATTGTATACAAATTAGTTTTTAGTGATATTTGACTGTGATATATTTTAATCATATTGTATAAAATTTTTAATCAGATGTTACTAAATTGTATTAAAACTGTAAACTACCATTATGAATGGGTACAAAAAATAAACTACTACTACTGTTTTGACCCATGCGTCATCTTATGCTTCAGTACCACTACAAAATCAAATTGTCCTTTTAGGAACAGCTATTGTTCCATAAACGATTCATCCAACGTCTTTCAACCAGTCAGAGCGTTGATTGACTCGGGTGCTCAAACTTCATTTTTAACCGCGTCTTGTGCTCAAAAACTTGTTCTACATATTCAAAATTGCAACTTTACTGTTGCAAGCTTGGGTCAAACACCCATATTAAATGTCAAAGGTACATTTGAATGTTTAATTAAACCTTACAGTAGCGAGAAACCTCAGTTTAATTTAAAAACTGTATTAGTGTCAAGTATTACTGCCGAAATGCCCTCGGTAGAAATACCTACTAATATTGTAAATCAGTTCAGGTATTTACATTTGGCGAATCCAAAATTTTATTTGCCGTCTAGAATTGAATTGTTACTCGGCGCTGACGTATATCCAGACCTGTTTACCGGCGAGAGGTTGCGTCCCAGTGCTGATTCTCTATGCGCACTTAATAGTGTTTTTGGTTGCGTTATTACAGGACAAACTAATCTACGCTATAGTGACCCTTCTACAAATATTCAAACTGTATTCTTTAAATCACTAGCAGATTCGTTAGAAAACTCTTTACGAAAATTTTGGAAAATTGAAAATATTCCTGATCGTAAAATTATAAATCCAGATGAAGAGAAATGCGAACAAGTGTTTAAAAAATTTTATACTCGTACGAAGGAAGGTGCATTTGTGGTACCCTTGCCTTTCAAAACAAACAATTATCAATTTGGAAATACTTATGATCTAGCACTCAACCGTTTATATAATTTAGAACGTCGCCTTGCTCGACAACCGCATCTTAAGAAAGATTATATAAATTTTCTTCGCGAATATGAAAGTTTAGGTCATATGGA
Organism: Platerodrilus igneus; assembly: GCA_036346225.1. Lineage (NCBI taxonomy): Eukaryota > Metazoa > Arthropoda > Insecta > Coleoptera > Lycidae > Platerodrilus > Platerodrilus igneus. The sequence goes on from JARFIW010000668.1 coordinate 4,781,263, forward strand.
ATTTTCTAAAAATAGTGAGGACGCACGATACTTCATTCCACATCACTGTGTCGTAAAGCAGTCCAGCAGCACCACTAAGTTAAGGGTGGTGTTCGATGCCTCTGCTCATTTACCTAAGTGTCAGTCGTTGAATGATGTGTTATATGTAGGTCCCAAGTTACAACGAGATATTGTTGAAATTATCATGCATTTTAGACTGCATCCGTTTGTGTTTAGCGCAGATATTAGTAAAATGTACAGGATGATCCATTTAAGACTGGAGGATCAACGTTTTCAGTTTATCTTGTGGCACGAAAACCCCACACAAGCAATTAAGGCTTACCGTTTAAAAACCGTAACCTACGGTGTCTCGTCAGCCCCATATTTGGCGCTGAGAACTTTGGAGCAACTCGCTCAAGATGGGGAGGAAAAATTTCCATTAGCTGCACAAGTATTACGAGAGACACCTACGTCGACGATATTTTAACCGAGCTTCATCAATCGATACCCTTTTAGAAATAAAGAACAATTGTCAAACCTGTTAGCTTCAGGTTGTTTTAGTTTTCAAAATGGACTTCTAATTGTCCTCAACTGTTGAAAACAGTTTCACCGAACACAGAGAAACTTCCGTTTCACTTGAAGAAAGCGAAACACTTTATAGCCTCTTAGGTTTGCAATGGGATGCAAAATCTGATTCCTTTTGTTATAAGGTGCTTTCGTTGTCTCCAGTTTTTCTAAACGAGCAATATTATCGAATATTGCTAAAATATTTGACCCTTTAGGATGGCTTACTCCAGTTATTTTAAGGCAAAACATTTTATGCAAAAATTATGGTTAGCCCAATTAGGATGGGATGATCCCATTCTTGGCAACTTAAAGGTAGAATGGTCAGAATTTCTACGAGAATATGACTTCCTAAAAAATATAAAAATCGACAGATATTTTTCTATACAATCGGTGGCACATAATGTTGTAGTAGGGTTTTCTGATGCGTCGGAATGTGGCTATTGCACAGCTGTATATTTGGTCATTTTAATGAAAAGGGTATAGTTGTTAAAACCAATTTGCTTATGGCCAAAAGTCGTAGCACCCTTAAAATCTATGACGACACCCGCTTAGAACTCAGTGGAGCATTGTTGCTATCTCGATTATTTAAATATGTAATTAATTCATTGAATGGTGTACTATCACTTCAACCTAGCCTTGCCTTTACGGATAGTACAACTGTTTTAACATGGATCCGAACAGCGCCTCATTTACTTAAACCTTTTGTAGCAAACAGAGTAATTGAAATTAATGAGAATATGCCTCATATAAAATGGCACCACGCCGACTCAAAAAGAATCCACGGATTGTGGCTCCCGTGGCATCTCAGCATCACAATTATTAGATCATCCCTTGTGGTGGGGTGGGCCTTTCTGGCTTAAGTACCCTGTTTCTCAGTGGCGGACTTCAACCGCTTATACATTGAATGCGTCCAGAAATAAATACGGAATTAAAATCCTACGCGCTGAATAAAGATTGTTATATTGCAGAAATTAAACCACCTGATTGTAACATTATTCGACGCTTCTCTAATTTTTACGTTTGCAGCGGGTTTTGCCTGGTGTTTTCGTTTTATATTAAATTGCCGTGTCAATCGTGCGAATCGTAATTTCGGTTCCGTAACTTCTGAAGAAATACGTATTGCTACGTTTAAAATAGTAAAGCTAACTCAACAAGTACATTTTAGCAATGAAATCGTTTTGTTATCAAAAGGAGAACCTCCGTCTCCTTCTCTTGAAAACTAAGTGTTTGGATAGATCCCCTAGGTCTCCTCAGGGTGGGGAGTAGATTACAACATAGCAGTATGACTCAGGATGCTAAGCATCCTTTGTTGTTACAAAAAAAATGTTATTTATCTAAACTTATTATCGATTATTATCACATTTTTTATTTACACGTAGGCCCTCGCAGCTTACAAGCTATTATTTGCCAGAAATTCTGGATTCTAGGCATTAGAAATGCCATCGGGTCCAACTTATCAAAATGCGCGGTCTGCATTAGATTGAGAGCTAAGCCTGTAAACCCGTATATAGCAAATTTACCGCCTCCACGTGTAACTCCATCACGACCTTTTTTAAATGTAGGGGTTGATTTTGGAGGACCCTTTATTATAAAAGAAAGCAAACGGCGTAATGCAAAACTACAAAATGCGTATCTTGCATTATTTATTTGCATGGCCACCAAAGCCGTGCATTTAGAGGTAGTATCCGATCTTACTACAGATGCCTTTTTAGCCGCTCTTGATAGATTTGTATCTCGAAGAGGTCTATGCAGCAACATATATAGCGACTGCGGTACAAACTTTAAGGGTGCGCAAAGACATTTATCTGAAGTTTTTGCCTACTTAGCCAAAACAGAGATCCAAGAAGAGATCACTAGTGGGTTAAGTAAAACCAAATCGTTTGGCACTTTAACCCACCTTCTGCTCCACACTTTGGAGGGCTTTGGGAGGCTGGGATTCAGTAGCGCAAAATATTACTTAAAACGGGTAACTAAAGACCAACCTTTAACTTTTGAAGAATTGACTACACTCTTTTCTAAAATAGAGGCAATAATGAATTCTCGTCCTTTGTGCGATTTATCTCCTAACCCTAATGAGTATGCAGCTTTGACGCCAGGACATTTTTTAATTGATTCATCGTTAGTTTCCGTTCCTGCATTTAATGATGTCAGCGATGTTTCCAATAATCGTCTTAATCGATGGCAGTTACTACAAAAAATGCAGTCTCATTTTTGGCATCGTTGGAGTTTAGAGTACCTTCATACCCTTCAACATCGTGCAAAATGGGATATTCATACAGCCAATTTAAAAATTGGTGATTTGGTTGTAATTATTGATCTAAATCAACCGCCACTAAATTGGAAATTGGGCAAAATCAAAGAAATTATCCCAGGTTCAGACAACATCGTCCGTGCTGTTTCTGTCCAAACTGCAACCGGTGTATTCACCCGGCCTGTAGTTAAGTTATGTCCACTACTCTTAAAGTAAGTGCAAGTATCACATGTTAACATTATTATTATTTGATTAAGTTTCTTCGTTTCTTAAGGTGTGAATTTTCTAATTTTTTTTAATTTGTGAAACATGCGATATATGCACAGTATTAATTATAGTTAATAGAAAACTTTTCTTTATTTTATTAGAAATCCTTTGATTTCGTGGGGGAATGTTTACGATTGCAATAAGAATGAAAATTTCCTATTAGTTTAACCATTTCCTTCCTTATAAAATGTGGTTCAAATACTTTTATGTGTGCAAGTGTAGTATAGTATAATAACATTCATTGTCTATTGAAACGTGTTCGTGTAAGTGTGGAAGACCAGGATCCCGTGCCGATCCTGAACTGCACTATCTTCACTGTCTTCATTATAGTTACCCACATCAATGTGCCGGTGAGTACCACAGATTATATAAGTTCCTTTCATATTTCTTTTACCTATTTTACCCGCAATTATTAAGTATACCAACCCTTACAGTCCGCTCTTAATACATAACAGAACGTCTCCTCCAACTTGTATTCTATATGTATGAGACAGGCGAAATACCCAAAGATTTCAAGCGTAACAGTAACTATACCACAAAAAAAAGGCACGAATAGATGTGAAAATTTTCGAACAATAAGTTTGACAGCACACGTATCAAAAATCTTAACTAGAATTGTACAAAAACGAATGGAAAAACGAGCTTTAGGGGAACACGGGAGGCTATTTTAGCTCTGAGAGCTATAATAAAGAAAACAATTGAAAAAGGGGTATGATGTGTATATAGGGTTTGTAGATCTACAAAAGCATTCGACAATGTAGAATCCACAACATCGTGATTATGAAGACCGCACTTAAATTAAAAAAAACTGAAAAAAGAAACAGAAACAGCCACTTTGACTTTGAGAAACTAAAAGATATAGATATTCAAGAAAGATTAAAAAAAAAGTTAAATGAATTGCTGAGAGATTTCGGGAAAATATCGGATACTAAGGAAGTAGAAACAGAATGGAATAACATTAAATCCAGCCTAGACATGGCAGCCAAAAATATTCTGGGGTATACACAAAAGAAAATAAGGAACCATGGATAACATAGGATATGCTGAATTTAATACAAGAAAGACAAAAATACAAAAATAAATCAGACGAAACTGGAAAACTGAGGGACAAAGACATAAAATGGGAAATTATTCGCAAATTCAGGAAAGCTAAAGAACAATGGATTGATGAAAAGTGCAAAGAGGTACAAACTAAGATGGAAATAGGAAAGACAGATGAAGCATACAAACTAATAAGAATCAATTTTATGGATATAAAACGTATAGCAAAAATATAAAGGACGTGGGAGGAAACGTCATTATAGAAATGTAGAGAAAGTGAGTAGATGGCAAAAATATATAGAGAATTTATATGCAGGAGAGGAACTAGCAGCATTAGAACAGGAATCAGACATTGAAAATGATGACTTGGGATATCTTATACTTAGACTTGAGTTTGAATTAGCATTAGTTCTGGAAAATGGTAAGGCGCCGGGTACAAATAAGATGCAATCAGAAACTCTAAAAGCTGCTGAGCAAGCAGTAACAGAACGTCTCTTCCAACTTGTAAGCTATATGTATGAGACAGGCGAGATACCCAAAGATTTCAAACGTAACATCATAGGAACTATACCAAAAAGAAAAACGCAGATAGATGTGAAAATGTTTGAACAATAAGTTCACAGTACACGTGTCAAAAATATTAACTAGAATTGTACAAAGACGAATAAAAAAAAACAGCTGAAGAAATACTAGGAGTAGATCAATTTGGGCGAAACAGGAGAACGAGGGAGGCTATTTTAGCTCTGAGAGTGATAATGCAGAAAACAATAGAAAAAGGGGAAAGCGTGATATAGGGTTTGTAGATCTGGAAAAAATATTCGACAATGTAAACTGGAAAAAAATGTTCGAAATACACGAAAAGATTAAAATGAGTTTTAGGGATAATACACAGGTTATACAAAGAGCAAACAGCGGTAATAGATTTAGAGCAGGCACGTAGAGAAGTAAATATTAGGAAAGGGGTGAGACAGGGATGTGCCTTATGCCCATTAATTTTTAACTAATACATGGAAGAGGCAATGAATACTGTCAAATTCAGGAAGACATTTGGAATTACTATGCAGGGACAAAAGTTTGATATGCTTAGATTTGCAGATGATAGCGGTATTAGCATCTAGCGAAGAAGAGTTAAAAACTGCTCTTAATGAAATAGAAACAGTTCTAAGAAAGAGAGTTCCGGTATGAAAATTAACAAAAATAAAACTAAAGTTCTAGTATGCAAAGGAGAGAAAAATAAATCAAAAACAAGAATACAAATAGGTAACGAGAACTTACAAGAGGTTAAGGATTTCTGCTACCTAACAAGCCAAATAACGCAAGATGAGAAAAGCACAAAAGATATAAAACAATGATTAGCACAAGGTCCTGTTACATTTAACAAGAAGAAGCAACTACGGTGTTCACAGACAACAGACATAGAAACAAGGAAAAGATTGTTTAAATTTATGTGTGGAGCACAGCACTGTACGATTGTGAAGGCTGAACAGTAGGAAAAGCGGACAAGAAAAAGATAGAAGTCTTTGAAATGTGGTGCTACAGAAGCATGATGAAGATATCATGGGCAGAGAAAGTTAAGAACAAAAAGGTGCTAGAAATGGTATGGAAAGAAAGAAATATTTGGAAAAGAGTAAAAAATAGGAGAGACAGGATGATAGATCACATACATGATTTTTTAAACAATTTAACACTATTATTACATCATTTAAGGTACCTTTTTACAGTAAAATCTTTGATTACTAACAGACAGTGAAAGATGTAGGATGTGGGAATTTCAGGAAAATGTGTAGGCTAGCTCATAATAGAAATCAATGCAGGTATACATCCAACCAGTCCCAAAATGGAAAAACTAATGATGAAAAAATAACTGTACCTATACATGGTGATTATTCTAAACAACTACAGGTATTGGTCTTGCAGTATTCTCAAATATTCTCAGATATTGGTTTTTCAATACTCTCAACTAATGTTAATTGTGCAAAAGGATTTACTAGAAAACTATTAATTTGCAAATGTCTAAGTGTTGGGTATCCTTGGCAGCCACAGGCTGCTTAACCCTCTTCATGTACTACTGAATCTCGGTGCAATAGGGCATATAATTAGAAAACAATAGAAGGAAACTGAGCTGTATATAGACTGTTGTGGAAATTACAGGTAACTGTGTAGGCTAGCTCAGAACATAAATAAGTGGAGATGCGCGTCCAATCAGTTTCAAGAGGGAAAACCTAATGATGAAAAAATAAGAGCATTTAAATCTGATTATTATAAACAATTACAGATGTTGGTTGTGAAATATTTTCAACTAATGTTAATTGTGCGAATGGATATATTGGAAAAACTATTAATTCGGCAAATGTTCAAGTACTGGGGGAACTTGGCAGCCACAGGCTGCTTACCCCTCTTCACATACCACTGAATATTGATGAAATAGGGTATATAATTGTAAAAGAATAGAAGGAATCGAACTGCATCTAACAAGATAGAACAGCAGCTATTTTCAAAGACAACAAACACAGAAACAAGAAGAAAATTGTTGAAAGTATATGTGTGGAGCACAGCACAGTACGTCTGTGAATTAGGGTCAGTAGGAAAAGCAGACAGAAAGAGATAGAAGTTTTTTGGAATGTTGTGCTTCAGATATATGAGGATGATAGCATGGACAGACAAAGTTAATAACAAATAGGTTATAGACATAGTAGAGGAATAAAAATATCTGTAGAAAACAAAAAAAAAATAGGAGAAATAGAAAGGCAGGATACGTTCTAAAGCATTTTTGGGGAATAGTATGGGATATATTACAAACAGACATAGGAAAAAAGAGATAGATGTAGACCTAAATCAGATAGTGATAGATGCAGACTGTGTAAATTTCAGGGAAATGTGTAGGTTAGTTCAGAATAGGAAACAATGAGGGTACGCGTCTATCCAGTTCCAGAACTAAAGACCTGATGATAATGATTTGAAATAACCGCACTAAAAATAAAAAATAGGAATTCAGTGTTTTATATTTTTGGAAATATCTCGGACACCAAAAAAGATATGTCAAATTGCTTTGGAGATTATTAATTAATGTAAAATTTGGCAACTTTGCCGAATTTAAGGATATCCTCTATCTCCATTAATAAGCAAGATCCCCATAGAGGCCCTCGAATTTGAATCAGCCTGTATAGGGATTAGTGCAAAATGCAGATACAGAATAACTGAAAATCAAGTTACATGGGAATATTCTATACAGCTCATATTTATAAAAATTTAAATATTACTAAGGAAAAGATGGTTTATTATCAGTATAAATTTTCTAATACTATAAATAAACAAATTGGGGATGAATTTAAACAATCTTACCAATGAGTTTTAGTACGAATTATCTAAACCTAAAATTTATAGCTTAATAGGTGACGATTGAATATTTGACCATGAATGAGTAATGGAATAAGATATTTTTTTCTGAAATCAATCAAGAATGTTTACTTTGTCAGCTTAAAGTCAAGTGTCTAAGTGCACTATTCTAGTATACGTCAAAAAAGGTACGGGAAAATACTTTTCCGGCATAGGCCAGGAAAGTATTTTCCTATACAGTTTTTTATCCTCATTTTAAACAATATAATGCATCCATCAAGCAAACTCACAAAGTATACACAATTGAATTTTTTTATTAAAAATATTACAGCCATACTACTTACACATACGGTACAACAACTATGATTTATTTATATTTACAGCAATGTTGCAATTTGTACAACCATGAAATAGTGGCTGAACTTTTCCAGAAAAGCTGGAGGCACTACTGATGTCTATTGTTAGTAATTCTTCTGCGCATTTGTCGGTGTATATTTCTTTAAATATTTTATTTGCTGCTGTATTAATAGTTCTGAGATTTTCAAACATATTAAATGCGATTTGAGAAAAAATAATATGTGCACCTCATGGTAACAGCACATTCCCAGACTCTCAATGCTGTTTTGCCTCAGCTAGCACCTCGGCCAACAATTTGCATTGTCGTCCAGGAATGTATGCTTTTACTACTAGATACATAATATACTACTATATGTAATGTACACATTGAGTATATTAATTACTGTAGCTTAGGTGTTTAACATCTGTGTTGATACATAGATTCCACCTAACTTTGAGTAACGACATGTATATATCACTATAAATTCAATTTTAAAAAGTTTAACATATGCCATTTAAACAAAAGCTTTTACAGAAAAGTACTTTTCTAGTTATGTATTAATTTATTTTATTAAAATATGTATACATTCATGATATTTTTGGGAAACAAGCTTCGAAATCTATTTATGTAGTATTCAAATTTCTCTATATGTATTGTAATTGAAAGTAATTTACCCATGATAATCATTTTTGTATATATTTATTTATAGTTTAACTAAAATGTAAATAGATAAAAAACACTTACATTTTTCCTGGATTGGATCTATTATTCCACTAACAGCCTGAAAACAAAAAATGTGTTAGTTCGAAGAATGAAATTTAACGAAATAATCTGCAATTAATCTTCAAATATTATTTTCATTTCACGATAATAAATAAAAATGTAATATTTGAAATTCAGAGTAACCCACAAAATGTAAGGCAAATAAAGAGAGAAAGGCAACCTTTCTGCATAATCGTACTCTTAAGAAGATTACTTCTCCAACCACCAGAAATAAAACCCTGCAAAAATAAACTAAAACTAACATCAAAGTATATATATATATATATATATATATATATATATATATAAATATATATATATATATATATATATATATATATATATAAGTAAGATGTATCTGTAAACAAACTCTTATGAAAATAATAAGAGCCAATGACAAATACAAATCGGGCTGGTAGTTATATAGCCATTAACAAAACACTAGCTTTATTACTTCACAGGGGAGGAAACATCCACTGGTCAATGTACAGTGATTGTTTCGAAATTATATCATTATAATAGCTTCGATTACTTCATAGGGTTCTTGGGAACTATTCCACTCTGATGAGGCTAACAAGGCGAAACCATTGGTCAGTGGATGTTTCCTCCCCTGTGAAGTAATAAAGCTAGTGTTTTGTTAATGACTATATAACTACCAGCCCGATTTGTATATATATTACTCATATTTAGACCAGGGTAGAAAATTAAATAATCACATCAAATAATTTTAATCACCGTGTAGAAGCTTTGGGAAAAGGTACGCGTTATTAAAAAACCGTGGAGAATAAAAATTCATTCGTTTCATTAGAAATAAGGGAGTTAAATTATTTACAAGACGCCCTCTATAAAAAGAAGCAGTATTAAAATGCTCTACGTGTAATTTAATTATTCCGAGTAAAGAAACAAATGGAAATTACGTGCAAAATTTATATTAATTAACTCAATTTTAAGTAACCGGTATTAAACAAAATGTACAGATAATAATTAATATTTGATTAGGAGTCACTAAAAATGAAAGGGTATTATTTTTAATTGAAGTTAATTGAACCATTAGTAACATATAATATGTATAAAAGCTAGTAAAAACCCAATAATATTCAGATCGTAGAAGTATTATGTTTGAACATTTGCGTATTTTTAAATGTTTTATGTTCTGCGTAAAATTTGCAGATAACAAATGGTTACAGAGAATGTTGGAGAAACCGTTGCTTAATATTTACGGGAAATGCTAATAAGGTGGGTTATTTCACAAGTCCACATGCATTGAAAATAACCGATACTAAAGAATATAGATTTGTACCACTCGGAACAGGGTAGATAGAGACAGATAATATGCGCAAGACAGAGACACATATAGTAAAAGGCGTGAGTTGAGCAAAGTCACTGGGGTGCGATTGGTTGAAAATCAGAGGCAAACAGGAGAGGTAAAATAACATTTCTGTATAAAATTAATTAGTTATTCCCAGACGCTATGCGAGCCGTGTCGAAATTTCTGAGATTTAACTGGTGAGAGTGCAAATTTAATAAGAACCGACGCACAGGCGGTCGAGATGGGAACATAGTATACGAAATTCTAGAAACTGGCGTTTGAGGACAAAACCGACAGACAGGCTAACCACTATATATACCGGGTTAATATGAGTTTCTCTCTTAGATTTTCGAATGGATTCAATCGTTAAACAGTGCTTTTAGTTTTCCGATTTTGATAGAATAATTTAAACAGTTTGCTCGTATATTTTGGTGATTTAAAACAGTTTGTTCTTTACGTGCTACAATGAATGTAATTTAGTGCACTTAGAAAAGAAGATACAAGGTAATAAAGTTTAGTATCACTGTACCAATTAGTCAAATTTGCAACGACAAATGAATACACAAAAGTAGGCAGTTTTGGCGTATATTTGTGAAAGAAGTATGAATTTCTTTGCTATTTTTCGGGGTGTTAATAATTAAATGATTCGTAAACGTGTCTGGATCCACAAAACAAGCTTCAGATATACACAGATGAGTTCCAGAAAAGCACTGAAACAACTTTAGATGAATGGTGGTGTAGAAAATGTTTAAAAGCGACCAGTAATCCGAGGACGTAAACATAACCCAGTTGGAATGGTGAAATTAGCAAGGACGATGTACATTGAAGCCACTAGTGCAGTAACCTTCAGGTAACTTATGCTTTGTTGTTCGATTTTTGATGTTTTGGTGTGTGTTGAATAACTTTATAATTGATTTACTTAAAATGGACAGTAGTGAAATTGTACTAACAACAAAATTTTAATTTTAAGGTGAAATTTTCTTGTTTAAGTAGAAAGGGGTATTTAGTATTTATGTTCTGGATTATGATGAAAATTTGGGTATGTCTTTGAGCTCAATTAGACGAACCTGGTTAATTAACGTAAAGGGGTGGTAGATGCTCCCTTTGTACTCAGACTCAGGTCTGCATATATTGTTATATTAATTAGTAGGCATACTACAAGGACTTTAATTCTGGATGCACATTAAAATGATAACAAATTTAATCTTGAAATTTTCCGATACTGAAATTTATGCTGAATTTTAATTTTGAAATTTTAATGTATTGTGAATATTGATGTAAATAGAGTTAACGTTGATGTTTGTGGTAGGAATGTGTTTTTTTTTTATGAATGAGGATGAAGGTTTAACTAGGTGAGCAGCCGAGGCGGAAAAGAGTAAAGAGGCAATTATAGTTTGGTAGTTTGAAAAACGCTTTTTAAAAACAATTTTTATTACACTTCTAATACAAATAATGGAAATGCTTGTTATTAGATTAAATTCCAACTACAGACTAAAGTTCGTACACCTCACTTAACACGTCCGTTGTAGAAAACTATTCATATGCACATCAGCGAAATACGATCTGTCTAGTAGGAAGTTCATTACACTTTCTAACAACTTCTAACATAATTCCTCCCGTGCAAGTTTTAAATTGCAGGCTGCGACGAAATTTGACTCATGGGAATATCTTCTGGTTTCCTTGCTGAGTTATTCTTTGACATTCTTCGTATACACAATTTTTTATAATATAGGAAAAAAACAATTCCAAGGGCGATAGCAATAATACAGTAAGTTACGTAATTATGGTAATTCGCCTCAGATTGGGATTCCAGTTGAAAGTTACTGTAGAGGTATTTCCTGTTTGCATCCCTAAGTTCATCCAAATTAACATTTTCCAACTGAAGAGGAGCGAAGGTCTCATTTCAAACAGCTAATTTTGCAATATCGATCTCAAAGAACGTCATTGTATAGGTCTCTTCATTTTCGTTGTAATATACGGTTTTCTTGTTGACCGTAACTTGGCAATCGCTTGGAATTATAATCAAGTGTGTACCCATTAGATCTTTAACCTCGTTTTGTGTTTTACACTCGACGTGGATTTTCTGGCGACCAGGACTTATCAGTATCCATTTATTAGTTTCATCAATATTGAATAATTGCGGCAAGGTGACCGTCACTTCTTCGGATTGGCATCCGATGGTTGTTTGATTATACAATAAATTGATTTCACAGCTGTTGTAGTTGCTACCCTTTGGGATCAGGGGTAGTTGTTTGCAATAGTAAGCATTATCCGAAATCTCCGAACATCTTTCGTTTGTTTGTGCATAAAACTCATCAGAAATAGCAATGTATTTTGTTTTAGGTAAAATAGTATAAAATTTAGAATTATCATACAGGACTGGAATCGAGTATAAATGATAAAGATTAAAATCTTGAGGATGATTGATTGGTAAATTTAAAACAAATACAATTCTATAATTGCTGATATAGCATTGAATTTTTATTAATAGTTCATAAGGTAAAATATTACCGTATTCGATCTTAAAAGGTAATTGACCTGGGGAAAGCAATCCCTCTAATTTTGTTAAAATAATAAACATTTCTTCGGTTTTTATAATGCTCGGATGGAGCACATTTAATTTCGCGAAAATTATAGAATTTTCGATGTCTTGTAGTAAACTATAAATTATTTGATAAAGTTTAATTATTTGATTTACAACGTTTGACGTCACTAAAGCATTTTCAACGACCTCATTTTCTCTCTCGATAAGCATAATGCGGGCCTTTAAAGAAGCCTCATTGTGGCTTATGCTTTGGATAGAAGCATTAAACCTTTCGATTATTTCTACAGATATAGAATTCTGCTTTAATTTGGTCCGCTAATTTGTTTTGATTACGCTGTAGACTGGAAATAATGTTGTCATAATGAACGCCGTCGTCGGCATCCAGATTGCCAGTAATGCTTTTGAAAATTGAGCCAACTCCATTAATTAGACCTCTCTTTTGTCTCTTTCGGCGTGGGACTATCTCGTACATTTTTGATTCTACCATGCTTTGCGCAGCATTGAGAATTTTAATATAATTATTTAACTCAACAGAGTGCACACGATTTGTGTAGATGACGTTAAGGACATATTGTCTTTGAGAATCCAAACGATCCATTTCATGAAGTAGAGGTTCCAAATCGAAATAGTGTATCAACTTGTGGGTGTATTCCTGGATTTTTGCGGTACCTAATTTTACTGGAAGTAGTCCTGGATTGGTTTGTAAACTGTGTAGGATTACTTGGGCACTTACGTGCGTGATCCTGAAACATTATTCAGAATCAGAATCTATGAACTTTGAACAACTGGGGTCTGTTTGACGAGGCTGTTGTAGGCCCCTAAAATGATATCTAATGTTTGGTCGACTCTCGGTTTTCAACGTTTTAGTCACCGCATCAAGTTGGCTAATTTTTGTTTCAGCAGAGAATCGATCTCTGAGTTTATCTCTTTCCGTAATATTTACAGGGGTTTTTAATCTTATTGCTTTTCCTACTGATAATGCGGGTCATCCTTATTCCGCTCATTTAGTTTAGATGCCACCTTGTCTTTGTTTCAATTAGTTTTTCGTTTATGGATTCGTAGAGCAATTTAGTTTTTGTTTATGGGAGTCTACATAAGTGGATATGATTTTAGCATCTAAATCTATGTTTAAGGGTCGTCGTCTGATATATGACCATTGATTACCTCTACTGGTTTTAATTTAATCACAGAATGGATTGAGTTATTGTATCCTAATATGGCATATAACATTTGGGTTTTCATGTCTTGGGAAGGGTGCATTTTATTTAGGATTCTTAGGTGTTCGAGTAGGGTGGAATGCAACCGTTCGATAATACCGTCTGAACTTGGGTTTCCTGACGAGGTAAAGTGTACATCTATCTTATGCAATTTTAACAACTCTTCTAAAATATTATTTTTAAATTCAGTACCTAAATCACACATTATTGTGGAGGGAATTCCATGATGACAAAAAAACTTAATTAAGCCTTGCATAACCTCGATTGAATTAATAGCATTAATTTGGTATGACTGCGCATATTTTGAAAACGTATCAATAATTGTAAGAAATCTGGTTTTTTTCACCGAAAATGTATCAATTTGAATCATTTCAAAAGGTCTGGTTGCTGTAGGGGTTATATTATAATGGATTTTTAAGGGATGGCGGTCATATTTAGTTGTCTGACATATATTACAACGATTTATTAGGTTTTAGATAGAAGTTTTCATATTTGGCCAATAATATTTAGATTTTATTCTCTTGTGGGTTTCATTAATACCACGATGGTTCGTTTTCGAGGCATGGTATGCGTTTATAATTTCTTCGATCCGATTATCTTCAACGTCTTCTAAAATTTTGTTACATTTTATAAATTTATAAGATTGCCAATTAAAATTTCGTCTTAGTACTTCACAGAATTTCGTATACGCGTCCTCGTCCTTAAAATAGATATAATACGTTATTTGGGGGACGATAAATTGTTTGATAAAATCGATTAAGTCAGTGTCAAAATTATTTTTTGATAGTTGAATATGCATTCTTTGTCGATCACGATAATATGAAATTTTTGGCAAACAAGGTGAAAAATTTACAATTGTCACTACTATTTGATTAATACCATAATTTAGTGGTTTTCCTGAAATCGGTACTTCCAGGATCAGGTTTTCGTCATTGTTTGAGTGTTGCGTCATTTCTTCGGCATCATTAAAGTGTTCTTCTTCATCAAGGTTTACAAGTATAGACTGGTTATCTGAAATTTCATCGTTAGCAGGTTCCTCGGGGGATTGATCATTATCAACAATCGAATTCTGAGTTATTTCTTTAGTATGAATTTCAACGTGACAAGGCGTCGGCATTGGAGTTTAGTTTACCTTTCTTATAAATAATATTATAGTTATATTCGTCTAATTTTAGTCTCCACCTTAAAAGTTTCGAGTTGGGCTCTTTTAATGAGAACAACCACTGTAACGGTTTATGGTCCGTGATTATGTTAAATTCACGCCCATACACATATGGTCTAAAATATCTTACTGCGTAAACAATTGCCAAAAGTTCCTTTTCAATAGTACTGTAATTGCACTCGCTATCATTAAGTGTGCGAGACATGTATGAAATTGGAAGGTCTTTACCTATTGGCCCCTGTGATAATACTGCACCTATAGCTACATTACTTGCATCGGTCGTTATATTAAACGGGCGTTCAAAATCAGGAAATTGAAGTATCGGTTCATTGATTAATACATTTTTACACAATTCAAAACATTCCATAAAATCGGGGTATGTTCAATTTTAGCGTTCTTTTAAGGCATCTTGTCATGGGTTTAGTCAAGTCAGCGAAGTTTTTTATAAATTTACGATAGTACCCTAATAAACCTAAAAATCCCTTTATTTGTTTAGTAGTCGAAGGTAAAGGAAAGTCTGTAATAGCCCTAACTTTTTCTGGATTAGGTCTTATGCCGTCAGGCGTGACCACGTGTCCTAGGAACGCGATTTCTTTTCTCAATATTTCACATTTATCTAACTGAATTTTAAAATTAGATTCCTCTAATCTTTTGAACACCATTTCTAAATTAGTGAGGTGCTCCTGAAGGGAAACACTCCAAATAATGATATCGTCCATATAGGCTCCACAGATATCCGATAAACCTTGTAGAACATGGTCCATTACACGTTGTAGAGTGGAAGGGGAATTTTTTAATCCCATAGGCATCCTAAGAAAATGAAAATGTCCATTTTCTGTATTGAACGCAGTTTTTTCGACATCTTTTGGGTTCATTTCCACTTGATGGAAGCTACTGGCCAAATCGAGTGTCGAAAAGTATTGGCATCGACCCAACTTCTCCAGTAAATCATTGACATTTGGTAAAGGATACCTGTCGTCGACTGTCTTTTCATTAAGGCGACGGTAGTCAAATACTATGCGCCATTTCTGTTTACCCGAAGCGTCCAGTTTCTTTGTGACTACCCAAATAGGACTAGCCCATGGGGAAGTAGAAGGTTATATAATTTTGGCTTTTAACATTTTGTCAATTTGATGTTTTACCTCTTGTTCGTGAACAAAGGGGTATCGATAGGTTTTAGAATAGACTGGAGTTTCATCCGTGGTTCGTATTGAATGCTTAATTTTATTTGTAAATGTAAGGTTTTGTCCATCGATATGAAAAATCTTGGAATATTTATTACACAGTTTTAAAACAGCATCTTTCTCTTCCGAATTCATATGATCCGTTCTGATGAGAGATGTATCAAAATTTTTTGTCTCGGCGTCATAATGATTTAATTCGCACGAGCGTTCAAATTGATTCGCTTGGTAAGGAAGGACATTGATTGGTCCGTATACATTTATGGCTACAGGAGAATCCGAAAAATTCTTAATTGTTGTAAACGCTAAACCGTTCTTTGCTATTGTTAAACATTCAGGTATTTCTGTATGTTCCGTTTTTATAGAGGGTATAACAATTTCACCGTTTTCTACTGACACTTTCAATTGAATTTGCTTTTCTATCAGGGGTTCGACTTCTATAGAATTTATAGCGCTAACCGGTTCCTGAAAGTAAATGGGAATTTTCGCTTGAGGTGTAATTAAAAGGTTGTTTTCTAAATCTACCTTGGCCTTTAATTCCTTTAAATTATCCATACCTATTAGTCCTTTAAAAATTCTATGAAACTTAAATAAGTGAAATTTAAGCATTTTCGAAAGGTCATTAAAAATTTTTGAACTGCGAATTAACACGGAATAATTTTGTCTGGATTTATTGAAACAATTTGAAATTGTAATTGGGTCATATTTTACGTTTTCCGGCCAATATTTGGTTATTATTTCGGGATTCATAAAGGAGCAAGTGGCTCCTGTATCAACTAAAAGGGATAATTCCTGTTCGGGAAGGTATATATAAGGAAGTTTACTTATTCTGCTTTCATGATTATTGAAATCAATTACGTAATCTCGTTCCGCATCGGAACCTCCTGAAAATTTGAATTTTTGATTACAAGCGTAATCGTCACTTTCAAATTCTTCTAAATTGGAATCGGTAGTATCTTGATAATGCAAGGTTTCGCTTACCGGTTGACTTTCCTCTGATTCTTGATTGTATAATTCTTCCGATGTAAATCGTTTAGGTACATTTTGAAAGGTTTTTTGAAAAGTTTGCCTAGTCGAAGTAGACATAGGGGTTGCCGGATTAGCGGGTTTAAAATTTGAGTTCGGCTTAAAAACGTCTCTGGACGCTTGACCCTGATAAGTTTGATTATATGATCTTCCAAATGTCTGAACATTTGTAGGAAATTTTTGTGGTGTAAAATTTGAACGAGGTTTGATGTTTAGCGGCTGCGAAGGGAATTTATTTTTATCAGAATTAGGTTGCCCGTACTTATTATTATTTACCCAAGGTATACCTGTGTTATTCGGTACTTGTTAATGTTAGAATGTTTTGTTTACCTACCTTTAACAAACCTAATTTTATACGTTGTATGTTATGTTAGACACAGCCTTTGGTAATTTTATATTTTAAGTGGTGAAGTTAGTTACTTTACTTTTTACGTCAATGGTCATAGCAACGCGGTACTCTGTCAAGTATTGTGTTGAACACATGTAATATTATGTTCTGGTATTTGTATAAATAAAGTTTGTGTTTCTTTTTCTTTGTCTCAAACTATAATAACAGTACTTGGTCCTTTTGAAAGTATCTAACGTTATCTTCTTCCGTAATAAATTGCAAAGCCCTGTGAAGGGTGTCCGGTCTCATAGCTCTAATACTACTACCCAAAGGTTCCTTTAAACCACAAAGAAACGACTTTAACGCCAGCTTAGTAAAAAATTCTCGTTTCGCTACTTTTACGTTTTCATTTCGTTCGTTGCAAATTCAAACGAACACAGCAAATTTAAAATTTGAATACATTTTTCGTAAAATACCAAAGGCTTATCATTTCCCTGCTTTAGTAACACCAAATCGCGAACTAAACAAGTATCATCTCTTTGATCACTAAAATTTCTGAGAAGGGTATAGTTTTCAATTCTGTCCAAGTGCTGACCTGTTGTATATTAACAGCGACCTTGGCTTGACCTGTTAATTTATTTAAAATAGATTTAAATATGAATAAATTTTGAAAGGTGTTTGGTTTTGTAGGATCAACGAACGAGTTTATTATACTTTCTGCGGAAGAAATAAATTCGTTTAAATTATTTGGGTTGCCATCAAAATCTGGCACGCACTTTAAATACTCTACTTTAAATTGTTCCATTATTATTTCTGTATTAGAGTCTGATAGTTGGAGGTTTCTTACGTTTTCAATCAACGATTCAATTGACATAAAAGATTTTATGCACAAATCAACAGATTAAAATTTCAAGATGTACTTACATGCAGATTGCAATTAATACTTTTATCCTTCGCTTTGTATAATCTTTGTTTCCGAAATTCGTGGGACTGCTACGCGATGTAGACAATAAATTGGGCACCTGAATGTTGGTCCACTGTGGATGGCTTATTCGATTTCTAGAATGGCTCTCCAACAATTAGTGTTCCCTGGGAATGCTTCTATAAAATGCAATTCAATGTTCCGTAAACAGTTGAAACTGACGAAAATTTTTCGATAAAATTTTCTCGAAACATCCAATCTGACTGCGCCAATTATAGTTTGGTAGTTTGAAAAACGCTTTTTAAAAACAATTTTTATTACACTTCTAATACAAATAATGGAAATGCTTGTTATTAGATTAAATTCCAACTACAGACTAAAGTTCGTACACCTCACTTAACACGTCCGTTGTAGAAAACTATTCATATGCACATCAGCGAAATACGATCTGTCTAGTAGGAAGTTCATTACACTTTCTAACAACTTCTAACATAATTAGGCGATTAACAGAAGATAGTCAACGGACCAGTTAAGTTAATGAATAGCTTTTTGTAGGATTCACAGCATTCTTGACGCACAATCTGTGGGGCTCGATTCGAAAACCGTAGTTCCCGGATTTTGGTGGATTCACAGCATTCTTGACGCCCAATTCGTGAGGCCCGATTCTAATACAAGGAAACACAGCAATATATATATATATATATATATATATATATATATATATACACACACACAGGGTGCCCTATTTCTTACACGTTGTATGGGTAACTTTGTTATTTGTAACATTAGAGAAAAGGTTAAATAGGGAAAAAAGTGCAGTTTTTAATGCCGAGTTCAGCCATGAAGAGATAATTAACATACAGAGTGTAGCAAAGGCGTTATACCAAAATAACGAAATTTTGATCTTTTTTGTTTTGCATCGTAGTTTATTTATTATGATAGATACAGTAAAATGTTGTAAAAGTTTTTTACATTATTTTAAAAGGAGAATAAGATAACCTTATTTGTTTTTACATGGCGTTGGCCATGTTCAAGTAAATAAGTGAGGTTATGTTTTTTAAATGGAAACCATAATTGGCGGTAGTTCTGGTAGAAAGGCATTTTTTTTCTCTTTTCAGTGATGTATTGCAGTGTACATGTTCAACATAAAAATTTTTGAAAAAAATTTTGCTTTTATAAAATACGACCTTAATTTCAAGACAAAACATCGAATATATCCTTTCTAATAGATACAGGGGCAGATGTATCAATTTTTCCTGTAACAGAATTTGAAAAAGGTAGAGGTGGTACCAAATTCCAGTTGGTCGCAGCTAATAGCACTCACATTAATACTTATGGAGAAAAATGCTGTCTCTAGACTTAGGAATTCGTTGTGTTTTCTCATGGCCATTTACCTTAACCTCTATATTCAAACCCATCATTGGTGCAGATTTTTTGAAGCATCACAACTTGTTAGTTGACCTTAAAAAAAGAGTTCTCGTAGGTGGTAACACCCTCCTTAAAACAAATATCAAATTAACTAATATAACAACAGCAAGAATTACAACAATCAAGGCCGATAATAAATACTTTATATTACTGTGTGATTATCCAGAAGTTACACATCCACCACCTATTAGCAAGGAAATCAAACATAATACCCTAAATACGCAAAAGTTGGAAGACTAGACCCGAAAAAAATTTGGGAATTTGTAAACCCTCTAAATCATGTTGGACTCCCTCTACATCTCGTTCCAAAACAGGACGGTGGATGAAGACCTTGCGGGGAATACAGAGCACTTAACTCGTAACAAAACCAGATAGGTAGCCGATTAGACATATTCAAGACGTTAGTCATATTTTATATAGTGTAATAATGTTGTCTAAGCTCGATTTAATCCGAGCTTATAACCAGATACCAATAGAACCAAAGGATATAGAAAAAACTGCAATCACAGCCTCTTTTGGGCTATTTGAAATTCTTGTCATGGTGTTCGGTCTATGTAACGTAGCCCAGACCTTCCAATGCTTTATCGACAAGGTATTTCAGGAATTACCTTTCGTGTAGGCATATTTCAATGATGTACTCAATGCCGCACAGTCGGAAGAACAGCACTTTGACCAATGATGTCAAATTTTCGCTAAACTACAATCATACGACCCGAGTTTAAATACTACAAAATGTGAATTCGGCCAAACCAAGATCTCATTTTTGGGTTACAAATACTGTGCGGATGGCATGAAACCATTGGCAAATCGTGTGCAAGCAATTATGTCGATGCCGACTCCGAAAACAAAAAGAACTACGTAGATTCCTAGGCATGATTAATTTTTATTGATGAACCTAGAACCGCCGAATCACAGTTTTTACTAACGGAACTGCTTAAAGGCCCAAATAAAAGAAACGATAATGCTATAATCGATTGGATAAATGAGCACCAAAAGCCTTTCGACTCGTGCAAAAATGAGCTCTGCAACGTAACTCGGCTGATATATCCTTCGAATCTAGAAGTAATTAAATTTATTCTTACGGCAATGCATCGTTGTTAATTAGGTCGAGTGAATCAAGCCTGATTGAGGTTTCAAGCTCCAAATTTTTAGGTCTTATAATAGATTGCAAATTAAATTGGTATATCCATATAGATAACCTCTGTAAAAAAACTAAGTAGCTACTGTTTTGTGTTACAGTGTCTTTTGCAAAAACTTGATCGACATATTGTTAGGTGGTATTATTTGGTCACTTTCACTCTCGGATTTCTTATGGCATTATTGCTTGGGGTAACTCAGCACATATTAACAGGGTCTTTAAACTACAAAAGAAAGCTCTTCGTATTATCATGGGGGTAAAAGCTCGTAACGCTTTAAACCCAAATTCTTACAGTTTAAACAAATTCATAAATACATCGCGCAAGCGCGATAAAAAAGCGAAATCTCACGTTTAAAAAGTTAATAAATACATCGCGCAAGCGCGGAATAAGCGACGTCACGGGCAGTTAGTAACGCTAACCTTATTGCAGATTCTGCACGCCCAACTGCCAATGACGTCACCAATGCACAAATTATATTACGCAATATCGGAAAAATATATAAAGTTAAGACAATAGGTTATATCAGCGAACAAATTAAATAATGGAGTACTTACATCAGAAATCCGAACGTCCTGCGGGGTTGAGCTAAAGTTGGCCTCTATTAAAGTCCATCAGGGCTCCGGAGGGCCCTTTTTAGGTAGTTAAAGATGGTACGCCCAACGCTCTTCCAAAGCGTTCGGACCAGCTCCAGCAATCATGGGCTCGTTCATCCAGGGTCGTGCAGTACAGTTCGCCGAAGGCTGCAAATTATCTCTACCTATGCAGGGAAAGACGGGAACATGGTAAAGGGCGACAAACAAAGATAAACAGACAAGGAAATCTACATAGATAAAAACAAGGCACGATACGATACCTCAAAGTCCACTTCACTCGAAGGTTCAGGCCAAAAAAGCCCCGTTACATAAAGTCACGGAAACACTTGTCCCCACCTTTTCCTACCGCACTCGCGTCGCGCGATCTGGCGCAAACGCACTGTGATGTAACGGAAATACACGCCTAGTCTTTTAAATTTATGACACATCAAAATTAAACTAAAAATGTTTAAGTGCCAATGGCACGTAACAAAGCCAGAGCGAGCTGCAGAAAACTGTTTATACAAGGTCAGATTTTAACAGTTCAATGTATTTTTATCTATGAATTATTGATTTATGCTAGGCAAAATATTCAGTCATTTCCAAAACTTTCTGATCCGCATCATTATAACACACGCAGCAAAAATTCATTAATGATTCCAAAACATAGGCTTGTGAAATCTGAAAGCAGCCCCTTGTATTTAGCTATTCAAACATATAATAAGCTACCGAATTCCTACAAATCATATCCAATTGTTAAATTCAAAAATAAAATCAAGGCTATACTATTGAAAAAGGGATACTACTCATATGATGAATATTTACATGACACGCAGCTGTAGAAACTATCATATCATATTTATTTTATTTACTTTATATACCTTAGATGTTTGTGATTGTATTGTAGCGTATTATTTCTAGTGATCTTATTTGGGATAGTAAATATATACATTTGTTAATTATTTACAATATACAGTTAGATGTATTAATTGTATTATTATAAACTGTGTCTTAGTTGTAAGTTATGATAGCACCGTTTTTTAATAGTCTAACGGTATATTGACGTTTCTTGTTTCATTATATATAGATTACTATTGTAAATTGACAGGTCCTATATCATTGTTTAATAATGATCAAATAAGGATGAATAAACATATCATATCATATCATATCATATCATCGGATTTTGCAGTAGGGTACTACATTGGCCAGGAGGCGATTTTTTTTTACCTGAAAAATTTTGAATTTTGCCGAACTCTTGCTGTTCCAAGTAAGGTAGGGATCTTTAACAAGCATGACAACACTCACACACGGAACCTCCATTTTACCTCTCAAGTAAACGTGGTTGTATTTTTGTGAAAAAACTCACCAAACATTTTTCAAGCGGACCATGTCAGGATTCGAACCCAGAAGAATATCACCGCAGATTATCTGTAGCATATCGAAATACTTACAAACAAAGTAATTATTGACTATAGAGAACTTCAATGCAAACAAGCTAAAGATCAAGAACTGCAAGACATACTAAACTGTATGATAGCTACAGCATTGAAAGTTACGCTTACTAAAATCCCAGGATATGATAACGTACAAATATTTTGCGACGATAGGAACAAATCATACGCCCCACTGGAAAACATTTTGGAATGTCAAAAATCAAATGTCAGAAAACATACAAAATCTCCTTTAGCACAATTCGAAATGACAGATAGTAGATTCGCCCATGTCAGAACATGGACATTATTGGACCCTTACCTTCGAATAGAGGATATTCATATTGTCAAACTTTAATAGACAGATACTCGTTTTAGCCAGAAGCTATACTAATCAATAACATTTTGGCAAAAACTATCACAGAAGCGTTTATCGAATCTCGGATACCTCGTTGAATCAGTTATTCGTTATGGGATAGTTTGTTGGGGCAACAGTTCAACTGCTGGGAGGGTTTTTAAAATGCAAAAAAGGGAAATTCGGTCAATTTTCAAGAAACATTCTTTTGAATCCTGCAAATTATTATTTGTTACTAATAGAATACTAACCTTACCATGTCTATATATTATTGAAATTCTCAAATATATTAGGTTTAATGATAACAAGTTTCCCAAATTAAATTTTAGTCATAAGTATGCAACAAGAAATAAACACCTATTGAGTCTAGATGTTCATCATACGACGTTATATGAAAGAGACCCTCATTATATATGTGCTTGTCTTTATAATAAACTCCCTCAGTCAATTAAACTTTGCTCTTTGAAACAATTTAAATTTCAAGTTAATGAGTTATTAATCAAATATGCATTTTACTCCGTTGAGGAATACTTGTCTTATGATTTTAGTTAATTTAGGCTATTTGCATGCTATGATTATGTAATTATTTTATTGTTATTTATTTTAGTATTGTTGATTAGGATATTTTTTGACTAATCTTATCCACTGTACTGTGGCCTATAAGATGTGTTAATAATAATAATAATATGGTATTCCAGCAAGAATCACTACGGACTTAGGACGTCAGTATGACTCAAATCTGTTTGTCAATCTCAATAAACTCCTTGAGATTAAACATTACAAAACAACAGCTTATCAGCTTCAGTCAAATGGGAAAATTTGGCGATGGCAACGAGCGTTAAAGGCTTCCATTAAATGCATGGAAACACAATGCTGAGTTTAGCATTAGTTTTGCTAGGACTATATACCTTACATTTTATTTTTTTCCAATGCTCCAACCGAAGGTACTACATTGGCCAGGAAGAGTATTTTTTACCTGAAAAATTTTGAATTTTGCCAAACCCTTGCTGTTCCAAGCAAGGTATGGATCTTTAATGTGCATGACAACACACACCCACACACACACACACACACACAGGACCTCCATTTTACCTCTCATCCAAACAAGGGCATATTTTTGTGAAAAATGCTCGCCTAACTTTTTCAAGCGGACCGTGTCGAGATTTGAACCCATAAGACTATGTACCCTACATTTGATTTCCCAATGCTCCACCCGAAGGTACTACATTGGCCAGGAAGCGAGTTTTTTTTACCTGGAAATTTTGGAATTTTGCCAACCCCTTGCTGTTCCAAGCAAGGTAGGGATCTTTAACGTGCGTGACCACACTCACACACGAGACCTCCATTTTACCTCTCATCCGAACAAGGGCGTATTTTTGTGAAAAATGCTCGCCTAACAATTTTCACGTGGACCATGTCGGGATTCAAATCGAGACCTTGGGCGTCCTGGGACTGTGTATCGCTGAAACTACCTGGGGAATTTTTTCATCGAACTAATACGGTAGAAAATCCTATAAAATTTTAAATAAACTCCAACAACTGTTTGAGCATTTACATCCCGTTCAGGTCAGAGTCCCCGGATCTCACATATTCGTACATAAGATTTGCAAAAATGCTCTCATGCTTTCATTCAAACAGATGCAGTTCGCAAACCTTTGCAACAACTTATGAAGGACCATTCAAGGTGATCAAGCGTAGTACTTAAAAAAGAAAAGAAATACAAGGTGTCTATAGATCGAGTCAAACCAGCTTTCATGATAGCAAATTATTCTGAGGAATGTGTTCTTCTACCGAACACTAAACCAACTTTTCAGAGCCAAGATCCCACACCGATCAAACCAACAAGTTACAAACAGACCCGTTTCAGTCGGATAGTCAATGCTCCGAACAAGTATCACTGACGCTGGAGAGGGAGCACTGTAGCGGATCAGTTCAAGTAAGCGGAAGAGACGTTTTGAATTATGATTTATTTATTTTACAACCTTACAAATACCTAAATCCAATTACAAGATTAAGAAGAGGAAGGCTCTCGACATATCTTTCCCATAAACGATAAAACTTCGGTGGTGGACGGCCATCTCAATCTAGTTTGAGAGTCCAAAGACGTTGGAGGAAATGTTTTATTAAAAAAGGAAAGGCGGAAGAGCAATCCTAACGGGTCAAAAAAGCGGGCTAGATTAGAAAGAATATTACGTTTTGTACAAGGAGTGTGTATAGGGTTGATCACGAAAAAGGAATTATTTGAAGAGGGGTTTCACTGGAGACCCAAAACTTTCACGGAAAGGTCAGAAGGATCCTCAAAGCAATGCGGTTACAAACTCCGATGAGGGATGAGAATGCCGTTAAGCAAATTGGAATCATTACTAGACTTGTGCAGGTTGAAGCCATCTCGTTTTAAAAGGGCTACAAGCTGCTCTGCTAAATCCAAGGCAGATTGAAAAGTATCTCGACCTGTCACTACGTTATGATGACGAAGAGCGAAAGCGGCTAGAGGGAAGGGTCAAATCAAATCAAATCAAATCACTTTATTGGTTTTATACCAAAAGGGATAGAATTCAGCACTGCTGATTTTAGATTCCACCCTTAAATATAAAATACAAAATATACGATTATATACATAATACAATAAACATCTAGGATAGTCTAAGACAGTCGCTGCTCCCTTATTAATACATCATAAAATTTTAGCCTAAATATATTTTTATTATTAGTCTCGTAAAATAGTGTTCTATATTTGTTTATTAAAACAGGTGCTACATAAGCATAACATGATTCAAATTTCTTTGTCGAGTGTTGCGGAACACTGAAATCATTTGTATTTCGAGGTTAATACTATGCTGAGTAGCTCTGATTTGTATAGCTTCTAACAGGTAGTTTGGTCTACATTTGGCTAATATAGCATATATGTACACAGCGAAAAGGAGTTCTGCACGTTTATCATATTTAAGTATACTCTTAGAATTATAGTATGGTGTTATATGTTGTTTACGTTCAATATTATATGAATATCTAAAACATACATTCTGAAGTACTTGTATTCTTTGCCTTAAGTAGCCTGCCAAAATTTATAGTAAACTACGTTACAGTAATCTATATGACACAACACAACACTATTACATAAGTTCCATTTAATGTTTGAGCTTAACAGAAATTTGTATCTGTAAAGGGTCCGCATTTTACTATAACACAAACCTATTCTTTTGTTGATATGTTTTTCAAACGTAAGATGCTTGTCGAGAGAAAGACCTAAATATTTAACACAGTCAGCAAATGTCACTACCTTATTGTTTATTTTGATATCTAGAGATCTTTGCACTTCAGATTTAACATGGTTTACCTGTGAACCAACGAGTAATGCAAGTGTTTTGTTAGCATTAAGGATAAGACCATTGTCGTGTACCCATTTATCCACTACAACAAGATTTTCATTCAGTTTTACTATTGCATCATCGACAAGTGAAACATTACTAGAAACATAAAGTAGGATATCATCTGCATACATATGATATTTGCATTCTGGTGATAGTATTTCTGGAAAATCTGTGGAACACCTCGTGAAACACAGCGGAACTGGGACTGTTGTCCATGTAGTTTAACTGATTGCTGTCTGTTACTCAAATAGTCTTTAAACCAATCTGTTGCAATATTATCGCACCCATAGAAATGAAGCTTAGCAACAAGCAGGTTATGATTGATTAAGTCAAACGCCTTACTGAAATCTAGAAATAATAGATAAACAATATTTGATGCATCAATTGAGCATGTAAGATCATTAACAACCTTACTTAGTGCAGTTGCTGTGCTATAGCCAGTCGAAATCCAGATTGGAATGTGGGTAACAAGTTCCATTTGGATATGTGTTCAATTAGTTGTGTGTAAACTATGTGTTCCATAACCTTTGACATTATAGGCAATATACTAATTGGGCGTAAATCAGCATATGTAGTAGCCAGAGGTTTTTTAGCAATTGGAGTGATAGTCGAATATTTCCAAGCTATAGGGAATTTGCCTGATTCTAGTGATACATTTATAATATGCGTTAAAACATTAATAATGAATGGCATTACCAACACTAGTATTTTCTTATTTATGCCATCAAATCCTTGAGCATTAGACCTGATCTTCATGATCGATTTCTCTACCACATTTACATTTACTGGTTGTAGAATGGCCCATTTATAGCTTTGTGAATGTTTTGATTGTAAAAGTTCATTTGATGACTTGGTATTGATCGATCTGGAATGGATTCAATAAAAAATTCGTTGACTTCATCAGGATTTTGAATTTCATTTGAAATTTGGGTCCACCTTCATCATCGGCAAGTTGTAAAAGAGCACAGTTGACCCCATAAGTAACGGTATTAACATGAAAATCTTGGATAGGATCACCAGGAGAGAAACGTCACACAATAAGTTGATAATCATGCTGATTGGGTGTGATAAGAATTTGCCGATACAACTGACGAATATCTGCAGTGAGGACGTAACGATGCAGACGAAATTGTAGTAACAGTGTAGTGATGTCTCTTTGCAATATGGGACCAATTAATAAATGATCATTTAGTAAACCTCCGGAAATACATTGAGCGGAGACATTAAAAACCATGCGAAGCTTAGTACTAACACTGTTAGGTTTTATAACACAGTGATGAGGTATATAATAAGAATGATCAAAGTGGCCCTTAATTAGTGATAGGCTGCATGTGTTGAAGATCGATGTATTCTTGAAGAAAATCTTTATATTGTTGATATACAAGGGGCTGTTTGAGAAGGCATCCTTCTAAAGAAAGAAATCTTTATATTGCTAATTCGTGGCTTCCGGTAGACGTGGGAGCAGCATCCTTAAAGGACAAAGAACTACATAACAGCCCTGATCTGTCCGCGTATGAGTTTGAAAATAATTTCAGCTTCCTTTTCCGCTATTGAAAGGATTTCGGCGTTGGGAAGTGATTCGACCTCCCAAAATTTGAAAACAATTTTTTCCAGAGAGGATACTTGGTCCGTAGAGCAAAGTAAAGCGGTAACCTACGAGGTGCTTGACGCGGGAATCGATCCCATTACAATATATTCGAAAACAGTATTCTTGCCTATGGGTGTATGGTGTTCAACAGGAACACTATCATTTATTAGAATTTGTGGAAATATATCAGCCACAAGTAATAAATCTATAGGACCGGGTTTCGAAAACTGTGGGTTGGCTAACTGAATGTTATGTAATGGCAGTAACTGGTTGACATTGACACAAGTAGTAGGCAGGCTTTCAAAAATCTTAAGTAGAACTAAAATTATGGAAGAAAGCAGGACACCGAAAGTTGAAGGATTACAAATTACTAAGTACATAATTTTTAATGGCACGAGCAGAGGTTGTGGAAAATGTCAATATTATCTTGGACTGTAACAAAGTTCATACAAATTTGATGGAGGGAAAGAATTTCAATACATTGGTACAAGGTATGAAGTTATGGAATGTGGAAGGATTGCGAGAGGATAGACCTGAAACAGTGAAAGTAATAAAGCCTAATAGATCGGGGCAATTGAAAGTGAAAAGAATATTGTAGAGGAAGATTACTGAGTGTGAGAAACGTCTCTTACTTATAGACTAGACGTTAAAAGTTGACATTAGAAGGTTGTTCGAATAGCCAACAGGCGGGTAAAATCCAACATAACGAAGCATTAGGATTTTCAAAATCTTCTCTGTATCCGATCAATTAGGTGTATGTAGATAGCATAGTGCGGACACCATATAACACAGGCATACTCCAAACAAGACCAAATATAAGCATTAAACAGCATGATTAGCCTTAACGGTGTAATGACTACACCCGTAAATCAATAGATTTTTTTATATTTATGCATTAAAACCAGCGTAAAGTAATCCTGATTACGGACCTGCATTGGAGATTTATGTTATCAAGTTGTTTTCAATTCGTCTGCGAGGAAGTTCCAGCAACCGTTTATTTTTATAAATGCTGTATGTAGACGGGACTTGATACAATGCCAAAGGGTTTGCAAATCACAACATGGATGTGCATGACAATCTGATTAAGAGTAAGTAGTTTATAGGGTGAGTACCATAATTTAGATATGTAAATTATGTTGAATTTTTGGTCAGAATAACATTTAGGTTTTAGAACAATTTCTTTTTTTTAATAATCGTTATTGATTATTGTATTTGATTATTTGTGTTATGTTAATGATGCCTCATAATTATTGTAATATAAATTTCTTTGTAAGATTTGCAACTCTTTAAGTTCATGAATATGTGGTGGTAGTGTGTAACATCTCCTTTTAATTTATATTAAAAGTAAGTAATATAAGGACATGTGGTCTGACCACATGGCACCGCACAGCAATGTGGTGCTTATGATTTATAGTCACCGTCAATAAATATGCTGAGGCATCACCAGATTGGAATAGCCCACCATCTTGTTATCAAAACATAGGGGTTTTACAGCTTAATTAAATAACTAATCAAAATTCTATTCAGGAAGTTTTGTAAATCACGATTTTTAGAGTCATTTCATAACAAGTCCGCGTGAGGGGAAGTTAAATTACGTTCGTTAATAATAATAAACATTTTCATAAATTTATTGCCAGCATGTTTAAGTAGGTCCAGTTTAAACGTAGTTTGTAAATAAGGAAGTAATAGAAGGATATTATGTAGGAAACTGGGCCTTAACACATCAATAAGGGTACTTTCGAAAGGAAATTGATAAGTTAAGAGTACCCCAAAGTTCTTTATGAACACTTTAAAGCTCCAGAAAGCCTAACAAAGAACCGAAAATTGATAAATACCAGCTTAGGGATTATTATTATTTTTGAGTCTCAGATAGGGTAGTGCGAAACCATTCGCTAGTAATCGTTGATTACTAGAATATTAGAGGAGCCTCGAGTAAATACAAAGTGTAATTAATATTTCGTTGACCGTATCGAGAGCGTTTCATTTCCAATTTTAAGCGATTTATCATCCCAAGTGTAACTGATTAAATAAATTATGGGCGCGATTAGCGGTCCAGATAAACTGATTTCACTAAATTAGATTGGACAGCAGGCACGAATTGTAAAACATCCAGGTACCCCGGCCTTTTCACTTTCAATGTACGAAAGTGAAGGTATTTATAAACTCAACTAAATACCGTTAACCCACAAAGCAACCCTGTGGTGCAACCTTTAGCAGGTAGTTGTTGGTACAACCACTATATACATTATTAGAATAGAAAGTAAAAGTGGTTCGTGCGAGGACAATAAACCTACCCAAATACCGCGAGTATATTACCAACAACGGCAACACATGTCAACCAGGACGCTGAACTAGGCTCTGGAATTTGCACCTGATCGTATATGCAACGCTGGTAGAAAAAAGCAGTGCATGTAATGTAAGTAATTTTAAGGTTAAATTAAACCTTCAGGCGATTTATGACATACGTGTCTGTAGTATACAAAATAACTAGGTTAAGAGTATTTAGTTAGGGAATTAGGTATGCATAAAAATAAATCCGTGGTGTATTTTGTTTTTACATCCTAGTAAAGAAGTTGCTTGTAAAGACTTATTTTTTTATTTAAATAAGGTTGAATACATTTAGGTAAAAGCTTGTAAGTGGCTCACAAACAAGTACTGGAAGTCAGGGTAAAGCTTTTTAAAAAATTGAAATTCCAAAAAAATTTAAGGTGTTAGAAGTATCCCCTACCGTGTTTACTAAGAGATAATGATTATCTTTTAGAGATACTCTGTTGTAGGATTGTTATAAAAGAAAGAGTAAAAAATAGGCTCAAGAGCTTATTTTTATATTGAAACTGTAAGTACCCGTTTTAGGTGTTTTATTTGTCACCAATACAAATAAAACAAACCAATATTAAACAAAGGAAAATGTTACAAGTGTGTTGCAGAACAGAAGTAAGTTAGTTGCGGAGATTACCTCAAAACTAAGAGTAGGTATTGTTATTATGTGGATGAATGTCTATTTTGTGAATCAATAACTTAAACTTATACTGTTACATGCCAAAAATCGGCTATGTATCACATTTAGATTAAGTATAAATTATAAGGTAGTTCCCGGGAATATTTTTAAATGAACTTGTCAATTTCCGTCGTCCCCCGAGTCGCGCCTGCACGGAGTGAATGGCGCAAGTGCGCACGGTGTGACAAGACGTCATTAGACTACGACACCTGAAGCCAATAACATCTACCTGTGTCGTGTGCGTCTGTCTTTTCTCTTTATAGGATGTAGGTTCCCCTCTATCGTTATTTTCGTGTACCTCTACCTGTATCCTTCTCGTCCTACCTACGTACGAGGTGAAAAAAAGATGGACGGATTTGTAATGTGAAACAACAATGGCGTTGCCTACTAACACCAAAAACAACTAGATGGCCCTGGGATTTGGCGGTAAGGTTGTTACATTCCAAATTTGGAAATGTACACTTTTAAATTTGTGAGTGAATTCCCGCCATTATTTTTAAAATAGACTTGTTCATTTCCGTCAATTCGGACAGTTGCGTTTGCGCAAAAGAATGTGCAGATTCGGAGTGATGGCGCAAGTGCGCGGTGTGTGACACGATATTATTAGCCAACGAGATGTCGAACGGTGACGGTTGCCTGTGTCGTTCTTTTGTCTTTTCTCTTTTAGAATGTTGGTTTTTTCTTTATCTCGCCTTCACCTTTATTTCTTCGCCCTGCCTACGAACGAAGAAGAGGGAACACATTAAATCTGGATTCAACGAGGACATGACGTAACCCACACCAAACAACTTCCAGACGAGATACCCGCAAAATCGTGAAGAGTTCCACATTTTTAAGTGAGTACTTTTTATCTTTTTAAGGTGCAACTTTTATCATTGTAAACATATTTGGCATGTGATACAATTTGACACGTAATTATGTCGTAATATCTTTGTTGTGCAATAATGTGAACGTGGATTGTACCAGTGTTGCCAAGAGTGGTAGTGGCTCTGAACACGCGACGCGGGGTTATAACAAGGTGCGATTTAAGTGAGTACATTGCTTTTATTTATACTGTAAATTTGATCATTGTATCACTTTTAAACGTGTTTAGTATTTGATACAAAATACCGCGTAATTATGTTATATTAAACAATTGCACAATAATATGAAATGCGGGAAATCGTACCAATGCAAGGCATAAAAGTCGTGGGCTATCCATCTGAGATATATCCATGTTCAAATTATCGCTAGTCGCGAACAATGGTTAATTTTTATCAATAACAACATCTAATCAAATTTTGCGACTAGCTATGAGCCGTGTTAACCTATATCATTACATAAGAAAAAAAACTCATCTCTAGTCAATAATACCCGATATTGTTTCATGCATATTTACCTGCTTTATCTCATGAAAGTAAATAAATAGAATGACTCACAATCTCCCCATGTGTCAATTTAATAAAAATGATTATAGTACAGTAAGTTTCGCTACATGTTTCAGGCTTATGAATCTTAGCCTATCTTCAGGCGATTGAAAGTATCAAAGAAATTTATATATGAAGTACAGACCTCATGGTAGGTTATAAATTCAAAAAATAGACACTCTAGAATATTAAGCAAACATATATACATGTTTAAAACTATCCTCATGTTCAATCTTATAATCTAATCGTTTCATATATAAATTTCTTTGATACTTTCAATCGCCTGAAGATGGGCTAAGATTCATAAGCCTGAAACATGTAGCGAAACTTATTGTACTATAATCATTTTTATTAAATTGACACATGGGGAGATTGTGAGTCATTCTATTCATTTACTTTCATCATATAAGAACCCCATTTGAAGTAATAAATCATTTCTCACATTACTGCTTTATCTCTTTGTACTTGTATACCCGTGAATTTCATACAATAAGCTACCCTATTCATACTTAGAAAAAGAAAAATCACTATCATTAAAATGGTGAAATCCTACCAGAATAGTGTTATAACAGCTCTCTAAAACCAACAGAATTACGAATAATGAACCATAATGTTTTATTAGAGTAACGTACAAGATAGTGTATATGTTCCGAAATTGTAAGCTTGCAATCAAAGTATATTCCAAGATCCTTAACGTACTGAGGACGCTGCAGAACATTGCCGTTGAGGGAATAGTCATAATATTGTAGAGAATGACACCGTGCAATGGTTATGACGTAACATTTGTTAGTATTTAAAAGTAATTTATTAAACTTGCACCAGTTATTCCGTCTATCAATGTTAGATTGTAGAATCATACAATCTCCCTGTGAGGTTATTTCTGTGAACAGTTTTAAGTCATCAGCATACAGTAATCCGCGGTGAAGGTGTCACCTATGTCGTTGATGTATATTATGAAGAGGAGAGGTCCAAGTATAGAGCTTTGGGGCATGCCCGAGAGAACACAAATTAATTTAGACGTATAATGATGGTACTTGACATTGTTTATGATGAGCTAGGTAGGATGTTATTAGAAGTATCATATTGTCTGAAAAACCAATCATGTCCAATTTATAACAAAGAACATTGTGAGATATTCGATCAAAAGCTTTAGAGAAGTCAGAATATGACTACGTTTATTTCGGCTATTTCGATCCCGATTGAAGTCGAGCGGCTTCAATTGTCAATCCCAATCCCAAGCGTTTATATGTAAAGGGTTTGAAAAAGAAGAAGGAGTTATTTCAATCCCTATTCAATCCAGTTATTGCCCACACGCATTCATGAACTGCAACTTCATGTTGCTGTTTAGATGTGTTCTAAAATGTATCAAATTAAAGCATGAATTGTTATTCATGTGTTCCAAGTCCAACAATCACATAAATTACCGTTTAAAGCTTAGTTTTCGAATAGTGATATTTTCGACTTACCTAATATTATTAATCATATTAATTTCCACTAATTCATTCCAGATTTTATTAAACTGCAATTTATTTAAAGTATGCTTAAAATAACTTGCCAAAATTACCAGAATCTCAGGAGATGATGACAGAAATAAAACCAATTTCATTTTTGTGTTCTCTATCTTTGTGCAAGAAACCGCATCATGAACTCAGCCAAAGTAACTAATTTTGGAACACATCTTGGATATGCAGTTGTCAAATTTCATTATTCCATTCCGTTTGTTTATTTGTTAGAAAGATTCATGCTGTTGTGTCATAAATGTATATTTATATAGTTTAAGGATAATAAATCATAGTTGATAAACAAACACTCATTATAATACGAACGACCACAAATTACTGTGATCAGAGTTGTGGTGGTTTTAGGGAATCACTAAATACCTTAATTTTTATTTCAAAAATGAGTTTTTGTACAAAAAACGAAATATTTGGAGCATAGAAAAAGTAAAATATTTTCTGCATTTACTGAATGAAAAAATATCATTGCCCTTCTGGATGGAAAAAGATTTTGCTCAAACAAAATATTTAAATCTATAAAAGGTGCAATGAGAGAAAGGAGCTACATGCGAGACCATGTTCAGATGAAAATTAAATACAAAAATTTAAAAAGTAAGTCTGTCATACAGTCATTCTTCGATAATTTAACAATTGCTTCACAGGTGAATATTTTAAAATTAAAAAACATAATACCGCAAGTGGTAATGATCCAAAAACTTTTGAATATTTTGAGGATTTGGACAAACTACTGGGCACTCGTCCTGCTTGTACTATTGCAGGAATAGAGTCCTCACAGTTTTCAGAAAATCTGGATGAAGAAGTCGAAGTTGATACACAAGAGTTTATAGTAAATGAAGTCGTAACATTGACGGCAGCCAGCCCTACCTCAACATATTGGAATGCAACGATTGTAATGGACGATGCTTCTGAAGTAGAAAACCACCAAACTAGTTCAAAACCGAGTGAAACTTCTACATCAAAATCGAAAACCCATAAACGAAAAAAGGAACCACTAGTAGAAATTAAACAGTCAATTGATAATTTAACTCAGACCATTCAAGACGATAACAATAAAGATTTAGTTTTAATGCAGCAACTAATAAAACAACAGGAATTATTAGTCAAACACACAAATGATTTTCTTGAAACCTTCAAAGCAGTGTTTAAAAATCAAGAGACGTAATTCATCTTCAAGTGATGAATCATGCGATGAGAAAAGAAACGAATAGATTAGTTTTTAAAAGAATGTAAATTTAATACTGTATGGTTTCGAATATTTTACATAGGAGAATGTAACTTTGATTCTTTGTTAGTTAAACAGTTTGTGTTTTGTTTGTAATATAAAGTCGAACCAAAGCATTATTAATTGTCTTTTAAAAATTAAAAAAAACATGAATTACTAACATTACCACTTAAATTAAAAATATACGGATTATATAATACAATAAATACATTGCATGCAGTAATTTCTATTATAAATAATTGAAGTTACAGCCGATTAAACTTTCTAAGCGGATACTTTTCTTTTAAATATTTACACAATATGGATTGCACATTAGTACCTTCAAGGGTATCATACACCCTACTTTTATTTGCATTCGATGGTTGTGGAAATAATAACTCTGTTTTTTTAACGTCTTCCAACTACTTTGTCAAAAAATTTTCTGTTCTGCTTTCAACTATGTTGTGTAAAGTACAGCATATAGCAATAACATCAAGAACAAACGAATATGATAAATCACAATATTTCAACAAAGTTCGCCAACGACTTTTTAATCTACCGAATGCAATTTCTGCTGATACCCTGCTTGAACTATGATACACATTAAAGGATTCTTCTTCAGGTATTAACCCTCGAGAGGAATATGGTTTCATTAACCAACTCATTAAGGGATAAGCTGAGTCACCAACAATAACATACGCTACTGTTTTATCCTGCACTTGTAATGTTGCCTGTTAATGAATAGAATTCTTATTTACTTTCTATTAAAAAAAAAACTAGTCTTACTTGAGGTAAAATACTATTGAAGTTTCTGTATAAATTACTTGTTTTCAAAACAGCAGCATCATGTGCAGAGCCCACATTTTTTGTGCAAATATCTCGGAACATGTATCTATGATCCACGAGTGCTTGGACATTTATTGAAGCCCATCCCTTTCTATTAATAAAATCTCTATAGCCAGTGGTTGGTGGCAATATAGGAATGTGAGTGCAATCTATCGAACCAATAATGTTTGGGAGTTTTGACACATTTTGAAATGATGCTGCAATTTCAATTGCATCGATTTCACTCGGTATTTTAATAAACTTCGGCAATAACACTTTGTTCACAGCATTGACAAACTCGTGAACTATATTGTGCACAGTGGCTTTATGGATACCAAATGCATTGCCTGCCACACGATATTCGCAGCAACTCGCTAAAAAATAGAGCGCTATAGCAACCTTTTTCTTCACACTTGCAATGTTTCTATAATTATTTAGACAATTTTTCTTATGAGTTAGAGTTTCTTTTAATTCAGACACAATAAATTGGAAAGTTGGTTTGGTCATGCGAAAATTTTCAATCCATTCGCTTTCATCAAAAGTTGTTAATACAATCCTTTACCACCAATCGGACGATCTAATCTTGTTTTTACAACGAAATTTTCTATTGTTGTGAAGTATAAGCAGATTTTAGTACAAATGAAGGCAAGCAAGTTGCTTCTTTATTCTAAAAATAGATAATTGAGCTTCTTAAATATATATAATTTGAGAACTCACCTTCTTTTCCGTCTACGGTGTAAAACAATTATTGCATTGTTGATTTGTATTAATAATTGATTTAATGTAACAATATAAAAAGTTGTTGCTACTACAATGGCATTGCTATTTTCCATTGCTTCACTAATTCACACTTAATAACTTAATTTTCAACTAAAGTTAAATTACTTTTATGTTGATAAAAATAAAGACCGGAAAATGACATGAAGCAAAGTTAGGTACGAATATGCACTTGAAGTATCATTTCAGGTAAATTCAAGTGCTTACCCGTTTATATGGGTAGTTTGAAGCCGGTTCAGTCAAGTCAAGCTGTAAATTTTTGGGATTGACTTGAACTGTTCAAGCCGCTTGAAATCATATTCTTGCATGGTTAAATCCAAGCTTGAAAGTGAATTACTCGAACAGCTTGATTTCAAACCGGATTGAAGTAACTGAAATAAACGTAGTCTATATGATATCAACTTGAGATGACAGTTCCGTTTTTGGTTTTGATAAAATAAAATTTTTGTATTTTTACTAAAAAAAAACCATTAAAGTTATTCATTGAATGTTTATTCAAGTTTACGTTAGTATCACAGTGTAAGATACAACGTGCTTATCTGGGACGTAGTTCTGCTGAGAGAGTTTTTCCAATATAAACAAGTTCTGAATGAAGGACAAATCACGATTACATAGTGAAATGCTCTAAACAGTAATTGTTGAAACTAATTTTGATCACCCATATATTGAATTTCACAACTTGCTTAAAAACTATGAAAAACTATTTAAAAAAATCACTCTCAAGAAAAATACAGTTTTAAAAGTCTTAATTGTAATGTGTATTATTAATTATTAATATAAGCATAAATTGGTAATTTTTTATTAGAGTTTTGGTTTTTGTTTCGGGAGAATTGGTCAGCTTACCTATGTATCCATACTCAGGGGGACGATTTACGATCGAACTATATATGTGTATGCTTTAAAATTATATATAAAACGATAAACTTTGCTTTATACTCATAATTACTCAAAAACATGTTTTTCTTGTACTGTAACCTCTTATTACTTTCCGAGACGCCGAATTAAGGGTAAACTAAACAAATTAATAAGGAAACAAGTGAATACAAAGCTTGATAAACCTAACAAACAACAATTGAGGTTATGTGCAATTTTAAAAGAAAATAAACAAAAAAAATTATATAGAAATCAATACACTCACTGCCATAGATGTTATAGATGACTTCGAAAATAACCTCTCGGCTTCTTTAAATTTTCTGTTTCGCTTTTCGGATTTCGAGTTTGTCATTTTATTGCTTGATAAATAACGATCCCATCCTCTTATTATATTACCGTAAAGCTGCGTGTCTTCTAAATACGATCCTTCAAAAGCATAAATTTGTCGTTCAAGGTTGGCTAAAGTTTCCTATAAAACTGTGTTTTGTAATTTTTCTCAATAAGGCCTAAGATATGAACACAATACTTACGGCTATTTCTGCTCTTCGTTTAACTAATTCCGCAAGTTCAGTTCTTGCATCTAACGAAGTATTATTTTTGCTAGACATGTTTTAGATAGGTAAGTACTACTAACTGACGATTTATAAAACAAACTTAGAGAGTTTTTACCATTATTCCTAATTCCTAATCAGATGGACATACATCGACCTAACCTAAAACTACAAAATACATCCTAGATTATGAATTATATTAAATTCAAGAGCATAGTTAAAGACACATATCAAATGCGCGCTCGAGTACTCACTTCGTCTCGAAATTAGTTTCTTCCAATCCGAACAATATTGCTGTAGTACACCCATAAGTGCTTCATTATTATATAAATAAACTAATTTTCAATTTACAATACGTGTCAAGTTTTCACCATAAATAATGGTATTCACATTATTTCATAGAAATTTAATATATTTGTAAATATTTAAAAAAAGTTAACAGTAATTGTAGTGGTGAATTTTGTGTTGAGATTTATAGTTTGTTGCGTTCCAATTTTGCTGTAGAAATTTCCTTTTCTAATTCATAAGTCCGCTTTACGATAATTTTGTTAAATCAACTACGTTGCTATTCTCACATCCGTCAACTTAATTAATAATAAATACGCTATCTAAATACTTTTCAACTCAAATATATTTGCTTGGAAACAACAAGTTTATGCTACAATTAAATAATAATGTAGTACCTTCGGGTGGAGCATTGGGGACGTGGCCGCAAGTATAGCGGCCCTTATTCAAATTATAATACAATTAAATAAGTCAATATCCTATTTAGGTATCTGTGAGCGAGTTTCACCTTCCGATACGTATAATTGCCTTCTAGTGGATTTTCAATCTAAAGATTTGTCGAATTCTCCGGTAAAACCGTGTTTTCCGTTTTCAATCGCGTTTTGATAACGCGGATGTTTGCTAGGCGAGTTCGTGTTATTTTGAACTCTTTTTAAAACTTTGATTCTGCAGCTTGTGCGTGAATGCACTTGCAAAAACTACTCGTTCTGTTACTCCGAGAGCGATGCACGTTTCACCTCTATCAAATGTGCAGATTTTGTGTGTATTGATAAGTTGTTCATATTAGTAACATTTTCCTTTTTTTAGCTCTCAGCTGGAGGCTAAATTGCTTATTGTGTAGCCCGATTATTCCTTGATGTAGATCAACTGCTCTTGCATGTAGACCGCCGTTGCAATTACGGTAATAGCATGGTTGTTGCTGACTACCGCGGTGATACTGCGTCAATTTGCTTCCGAGGCCTGACAAGATAAGTATCCCGACACATGTGTGTAATTTGTTTTCCTTTTCTAACATACCCAGGAATAAACCCAATTTGAAATTAGATACGCTAATGTTTGTTCTGGTAAAATCCTTACTACAAAAGTTTCAAACTTTAATGCTTTTGCTTTTTGTATTTAACCCATCTGTTTATACAAAAGTATCAGCAGTATTCTTTTTTTCACTGATTAGAATTATAACAAATGCTTCGTATGGTAAAATCCTTACTAAAAAGGTTTCTAAATTTAATGTTTTTTTAATTAACCATCCGCTTATACGAAAGTATCAGCGTTATTCTTTTTGCTACTGATTAGATTTATTACATGTTAGCTACGAATTGTGCACTTCGTGGAACAATTAGTGAATTTGTTCATAGAGTAAAATTGTTTTATTGAATAGTAACCTAAGTTAATTTTGTTTTGCTGTTTGGAGAGAAATTTCTATATTTGTGTTTTTTTGTTATAAATAGAAAATCGTTGGCAATGTATTATTTTTGTATTGCTTCCGCATTGGTAGTTAGCCTAATAGATTTACGTTTTCTTCCGGCTACGTCATGGTACATAGCAAGTTAGAAGCATTCTGTTTCATTGAGAGTGTTTTTTGTGCTATAAAGATAAATACCCCAGCCCTTATAAATCCAATATTATAATTTAATTGCTATCTAATGTGCAATAGATGTCTATAGAGATTTTATAAAAAATAAATATCAATTTCTAAATCCCAAACAACATGACCTATTATTTTGAAAAAAGATTGCATTTTTTAAATGCAAAACATAACTTCAGTCATCAAACAATTGCGAATAGCTAAAAAGAAGTGTGAATAAGGTATTTTTACAAGGAAGTTATTTTCTAGATGCTTGCAGGTTAGTCTGGTAGCTTAAAACTCAGATTGCAAATGAACCCATAAATCTGCTAACTATCTTTACTATAAAACACGACATGAATGAATACACACCAATTAGTGAATTCGTAGACAGATAAAGACTATAAATCAGATAAGACGTTTTTAATCGCCATACATTATCGTTGGGAGCGATAACCAGCTATTACGAATATATAGTTTCCACTTGTCCCATAAACCACGCCAATTAAAGAAGATATTAAAAGTTTTACGATCTCATAAATTACAATGACAGCTATAACACCAACGGAATTCGTAGAAGTTACATCATGCGATGAGCCATATCACATAGAAAAGTTTAAAAGTTCTAGAACCTGTGACGAATTTAAGATTACATAAAGCCGCAATAGAATGCAAACTAGTATCATTAAAGATCGATCGTTTATAATAGTCGATCTATTGCTTGCCGACAATACTTATTGTCGGTAACAACAAATTGTAAAAGTTGTAATTTAAATTGCACGTAAAGTCAGCTCGACGTTTAAATATTGGTCGAAACAATTTTTCTTAATGTAAAATTCAACCTAGAAAAGTAGAAATCTTATTTGAATAAGATGAACTTATAAATACTCCCTGTATGTTTGTTGTGGTTTGTTTAGCATTCTTCTTAATCTTCTTTGGGAATTAAACACATATTTTGACAAGAATCCTAGGTCATGGATCGAAACGTAAATAAAGATAATTTTAAAAACTATGAGTGGTTTAATTAAGAAGAAAGAAGAACTTAGATGGAATTGTGGAGTTAGTAAAATCGTAAACGCTGCATTCTGTCTGAAAATCGCTTTAAGAAGACCAACTTGAATGCAAAATTAATCTATCTATTTCTTATAGATAATATCAAATCATTTAAGTAAAACACTTCCATTTTAAATTGCACCTAATTTTCAATATTAGATTAAACTCTAATCTTGAAATTGTTTTAATTTGTATTAAATTGCCAATTTTGCATTTTTAATATTTTTTGGTTAATCATTAGCTGCCAAACATTGTCTATTTTATTAATGAAATTAAATACGAAAATATATCTAAAATGTGAACAACAAAATGCTCGCATCGGTGTTTGAACAAATACCAAACTTCCTACTGCTATACGCATTGGTTTTAAATAGACCAACCCTTCTCTGAGATCAATTCTACTAAGTTTCAGCAGCTTTTTGAATGTACGCGAGTTATAGTAACCCCCATCTAATTATATATATGAAACTAATATTTGTATTAGGAAATATTAGGAAACTAAGAAATGCTAAAGACAAAGTGCAACAATGTCGTTGCAACATTTTATTACATATTATTATTATGATTTCAGTTCCCACGAGTGGAAACGCTACAAAGTAGCCCAAGGATAAGTGACACTGCAAAAGTCAGGTCACAGACGGTCGACGGATATCACGTACCGTGATTACGCAGAATAAGCCTGCAACATTGTATTTATGAATAGCTCTTAAGATAGCAACTAAGTATTGTAGAATGTAAGCGGACATTACGTCCGCAGGTTCCCACCAGAAATGTGAGGGGGAGAAAGTTATATAAGGACCAGGAGCTCCACTCCTAGTCAGTTCATCAGACGTTCAGCTTTAACCTTGCAGTTCACTGGTAACTCACTGTACAATTAATTAAAGTATTTCGACATAGACTTATAAATCAAGTTTGTTCAAATTCCATAATTAAATTCTGTACAAAATTAAATAAATGTGTTATTGTTCAAAGAAGTCTTTTTAAAAAGGACCGCTCGAAGCCACGAACTCTAACTGGCGCAGTCGTAACGGATGTCAAAAGGGCACTAGCAAATCCAACTTCGAGGAACTGGTGGTCCGGGAATTTCAATTCCGATTTTGGCAGAACAAAAACTGGAGAAGAAACACGCATCGTTCAGATCCAGCCGTTGAAGGAGAAACAAGAATAGTTCAAATTCAACAAAAGAAAAATTGGAGGCGATACAAGAATAGATCAAATCCAAGAAGCCAAAAAGAAAAAAACAAGAAACAGAAACAAAGAAAACAAATCAATGAAAGCAACCAAGCAACTAGTGTAAGTTCATTTTCCTAAACCAATTAAAAAATTATTTTATTATTAACAAAGACAATTGATATTTGCTAGTTTTATGATTTATGATTTATTTATGTATATGTTAACTATTGTTACAAATATTTTATGCCAATTGTTGAAAATAATCGACTTAGCAATTGCTAGAGATTATCTTCAAGCCTTTATTGAAATTTTATTATTATTTTACTTGTATATATGAAAAATTTATGAAAACTTGAGACAACAAAAATTCTGAGACTAAGAACTGAGAAAAATTATTCTGAAACAAAAACTAGAGACAATTATTAAAAAAGTCGCAAAGCGCAAGAGACTAGAAAACGTTTTAACTAACGTAAGAAAAATTCTTAGAAACAAAATCAAACCTCTTAAGATTACGGAATTAAATCTAACTGGCGCGAAAAAATTTTTAAAAAAACCTCTAACTCGACAAACTTAACTAACGCAAGAAAAATTTTAGAATTTCTAATCTAACTAACGCAACAAATTTTAGAATTTCTAATTCAATCTTAACTGACTCACAAAATTTAAATACACCAAGAAAAAACGCGAAAGCAAAACGAGCAATTAAAAAGTCAAAACCTTATAACACCACGATTCAAATTCAAATACCATCCATAAATAGACAAAACGCATTCTATTAATTAAAACCCACATCTTAATACGAGAATTAACAAGCGCGAATTCAAATTAAACGTAATATATCATCATACTTCATCAAAGTGAACAGAAACTAACCTTGAACAAACACCCATAAAAATCTAATAATAAATCACATCAAAAGATATTTAAATACATCGCGAAACCTTTCAGACTTCAAGCATTATAAAATTACAATCGGAAACTTTATTTAAGTATCAATCTAAAAACTACTCAGAACGAATAAATTATTACGGTACTAAAATTTAAATTACAACCTTATTCAAACGCGAAAACATTTCAGTAAATCTCACAAATTGTATCATATAAGAAACACTGAGAGTAATAATTTACACCCACGCAAAAATTAAATATAACTTGTAATAAAGACGCAAATGCAATTAAGTGAGTAAGAACATCCTGCAAACAGCAGATAACAACATTGTAAGCATTACAGACACCTTACAGTCGCATAAACCAACGAGAGAATTAATACGCATCTAAATAAAATCGACATAACGAAATCGACTTAACTAAAAAAGTAAAAAGTTTTAACTGATTCAAATAACGCAAAACATTCACACCCGATAAACTACCACAAAAATAACCCAGCCCACTGAAACTTCGGAAATTAAAATTAAAAATCGGCAAATCAAAAGTAAACTCAACCAAACTAATACCAAGCGTAAAACTCATCAAATAACACCCAAAAAACTACAAAATAAAACCAAAATTTTTTCAAAAAAAAAAAAAAAACTTTTTACA
Source organism: Platerodrilus igneus (assembly GCA_036346225.1). NCBI lineage: Eukaryota > Metazoa > Arthropoda > Insecta > Coleoptera > Lycidae > Platerodrilus > Platerodrilus igneus. Next base: position 4,825,141 of record JARFIW010000668.1, read on the forward strand.
TTTTTAAAATTACCCAAATATTACCCCAACCAAGATGACTAATGAAATGAAGTTGTATCTCGAAATGATCCCCAGCTTTGATGGAAATAATACGTGTTTACTTAGTAATTACATTTCGGCAAGTGAAATATTCTTAAAGACATTTTATAAGCCAGGCGATAACGACAGAAACACTCTTCTTATCCGCCTCATAACCAGTAAACTAACCGGAAGGGCACTAACGCTAATTGCCAGCCGCGAAGACGTAGATGAGTGGGAAAGCTTTAAACGGATATTAATTTCATATTTCGGCGATCAACGAAACTTAAAATGTTTAATAAGGGACTTAACCGGACTGAGAATGGAACAAAACCAGTCACCCTATCAATTTGGAATGAGATGCCAAGATGTAAGAAGTTTAATCTTGACAAAACTCAAAATCGAAGAGACCGACCCAAACGTGAAACTAATAAAAACTAAAATGTACGACGAGATGGCATTAGATACCTACCTAAATGCACTACCCGAGAGACTTTCAGACAAAATTAGATTTCAACATCCCCAAAACTTAGAACAAGCAATGAATATGATAATTGAAGAAGAAAACGTAATGTACTACAGAAACCGACTATATAACCCCAACGCGAATAAAAGCTATACGCCAATGAAAACTATACAACCCGCAAGACAAATAAATCCACAACAAAAATTTAATCAATTCAATGCACAAACAAACCAAACACGAACAAATAATCCACATTTTAATAATTCAAACTTTAACAACCAATACAAACAATTTACAAAACCAACATTTTACCCGAACTTTACAAAGCCCGCATATCAACCAACATTTAACTCGAACTTTTCAAGACCCGCATTTCAACCGAGATTTAACCAAAATATAAATCAACAAAGACCAGCATTTAACGCGAATCCTAACAGAAACTCACCGATGATAAACAATAATAATCCCAATAACTATTACAAACCTACACCAATGGATACCTCATCTGGTAACACCAGACCTAACACAAAAATAACGCACATAAAACCAAATCCCAATCAAAAACGCACATTCACTTCAGAAGAGGTATTTCATCAGGAAGTCGAAGAGTATGAAGACGAACAGAATAATAATAACCAACCGTGTACGAATAACGAACAAAACCAATCAAACCATTATGAACGCGAAGAATCACCCGAAAATTACGAGGAAGACGACGAAGAGAACACATGTTCAAATTTTCAAATGGACCATTTTATAAACGACCTAACGTAATAAATCTAAACAATATGAATCACCTTGTATTACCCTATATCGAAATACCCCACGCTGAATTTAAATTACTAATCGATACCGGATCTTCTAAAACATTAATAAGCCCGCGAACAGTAAAAAAGCACTATTTAAACTATGTAGAGCGAGAACCCTTTAAAATTAAAACCGCCCATCAAACAACCATACACCAATTCGTAGCAAACATACCTTTACCAAAAACCTTTAACGTAAAGATGAAACATAAATTCTGCATATTTGAATTCAATAACAAATATGACGGACTATTAGGAATGGACCTTCTAAGAAAATTAGGAGCCAACATAGATATCAAAAACCGATTATTAAGAACCAAGTATGGACGAATCCCCATTAAATTTCAAAATACCCAAATAGACGAAAAATATACCTTAGAACCCCGAACGGAAAAAAAAATAAAAATCCCCGTAGATTCAAATAAAAACTTAGGAATTATAAACCACATAACTTTTCAACAAGGAGTAGAAACCCCAACCGCATTAGTAAAAATCAAAAATAATTACGCCACAACAACAATAATAAACTCAAATGATTACCCCGTAGAAATATCTTTAACAAACCCGATAAACGTAGAAGAATTAAACTTTGACGAAATGGAAATAGATGAATCCCCAAACGAAAATTATAACCCCGTAGAAAATGACGAAATGTTAAAACAAAATTTAAATAATATCCGATTTAACCGCGACATAAATCACGAAGAGCAGAAAGCGATACAAAAATTATGTTATGAATACCGCGATATATTCCATTGCGAAGGAATACCCCTAACGTTTACAAATACAGTTAAACACAACATTGAGCTAACGGATAACAAACCCCTATTCACCAAAGCATACAGATTACCCCAAGCAAGTCAGGAAGAAGCTGACAGACAAGTAACCGATCTATTAGATCAAGATATAATACAACACTCCAATTCACCATGGAGCAGCCCCGTACTAATAGTACCAAAGAAACTAGACGCATCAGGAAAACGGAAATACCGAATGGTAATAGATTACCGCAAATTAAATGAAAAAACGGTAGACGATAAATACCCGTTACCGAATATCACAGAAATATTAGACAAGTTAGGCAAATGCCAATATTTTTCGACGCTAGACTTAGCATCAGGATACCATCAAGTAGAAATGGAAGAAGGAGATACACAGAAAACAGCCTTTAGCACACCTAGAGGACATTATGAGTATAAGCGGATGCCATTTGGACTGAAGAACGCACCCGCAACTTTTCAACGAGTAATGGATAACATACTACGAGGGATACACAACGAAAAATGCCTTGTGTACCTAGACGATATAATAGTGTATTCAACATCATTAGTGGAGCACATAGAAAGATTAAGAGAAGTGTTCGAAAGATTAAGAACCGCAAAATTTAAAGTACAACTAGACAAAAGCGAATTTCTACAGAAAGAAGTTACCTTTTTAGGACACGTAATAACACCCCAAGGAGTGATGCCAAACCCCGATAAAACAAACGCTGTATTAAATTACCCTATACCCAAAACTAATAAAGAAATTAAAGGATTTTTAGGCCTTAGCGGATATTACCCAAAATTTATAAAAGGTTATGCTCAAATAACAAAGCCCCTAACCAATTGTTTAAAGAAAGGAAACAAAATTGTACATACCCCAGAATTCATAAAAGCAGTAGATAAAATTAAAAGCATTTTAACAAATCACCCCGTATTAGAATACCCAGACTTTTCGAAACCATTTATTTTAACAACAGACGCATCAAATGTAGCCTTAGGCGCAGTACTAAGCCAAGGAACAGTAGGTAACGACAAACCTATCAGTTACGCATCAAGAACCCTCAATGAAACAGAACAACGATACAGTACGATAGAGATAGAATTGTTAGCCATAATTTGGGCAACAAAATATTTCAGACCGTACCTATACGGACGGAAATTCTATATATATATATACCGATCATAGACCATTAGTTTGGCTATGCAAACTCAAAGAACCTAACTCGAAATTACAAAGATGGAGAATCAGACTAGAAGAATATGATTATGAGATCATATACAAAAAGGGAATTTACAACAATAATGCAGACGCCTTAAGTAGAATCCAACTCAACGCACTTGAGACAGAATCATTAGCAGGAAACGTAGACGAAACCGAAGTCAGAGAAGACCCAGAAGAAATGGAAACTATACATTCAACACAAAATGACGAACCGGAAACCGCAATAAAAATTTTAAACGAAGCTATTGACACGAAACCCAATCAATTTATAATCACAGAAGTTTTAAACAACCCCAACCCTGTAAAATACACGAAAGTGGATAATAAGAAAATTTACAAAATTCAAATAACTAAAGATGACAATGAATCACAGATAATTAAAATATTAAAGGAATACACCCCCGAGAAAAAACGATTTTACTTTTATTTTAACACGGAAAACTTGTACAAACGATTTTCAGACATATATGTAAAAATATTTAACAATTCTGGCCCCGAACTTATAAGATGCACAAGAAAATTAATAACATTAGACGACCCTGACGAAATAAATGACGTAATAAGAAACCAACACGAAGGAAAGACCAACCATCGAGGAATAAACGAGACCCTAAAACAAATTATGAGACGCTACTATTTCAAGGACATGAAAGAACTAACGACCGACCTTATCAATCAATGCGAATTATGTGATAAAGCCAAATATGACAGAAAACCCCCAAAGATACCCTTAATGTTAACTAAAACACCAGACAAACCTTTCCAGAAATTACATGCAGATACTCTAGTAGTAGAAGCACAAAGTTACCTAACAATCGTGGACGCATTTACGAAAATAGGACAAGCACTACCAATTACTTCTAAAAATAGTATAGACGTAACTCAAGGATTTCTACACTATTTTACATTTTACGAAACACCCGAAACAATAACATTAGATAACGGAAGCGATTTCAAAAACGAAACGATTCAAAACACTTTAGAATTACACAAAATAAAAATACACTTTATAACAGAAAACCACCCTGAATCAAACGGACTAATTGAGAGACTACATTCAACCCTATTAGAACAGATCAGACTATTAAGAATAAATTATAAGAAAGAACACATAAGCAATTTAATGTCATACGCATTAATCGCGTATAATAATACAATTCATTCAACTACAAATTTTACACCCTTAGAACTAACCTTAGGACATTCAGATTCACGCAACCCCTACGATATACATTATAACAAAGAAATCTATCAGCAATACGCTAAAGACCACAAGGAGAAACTAAAAATAACTTACGACAAGGTAAAGGACAAATTAGATAATGATAAAGAGCGAATTACCGCGACCCGTAATAAAAACTCAGATATAAACAAATTTTCCATAGGACAAACCGTATTCGAGAAAAATTACCAAAGTAAAAGACACAAAACGGCACCGAGAAATTTAGGACCCTTTAAAATCAAACGAATATCAGACAAAAACGTAGCCGCGATAGACGACGGCAAGATAACAAAATATGTTCACCTCAAAAATTTAAGACACCCTGTACTTTCAGATGGACAATCGTCACCCTTACCGTCAACCTCCACCCAGGTAGAACGGACACAGAAATTATAATTGAAGACATAAAGAACAACCCCGGTATACTACCAATTAAATTAGGCAGTATGCAAAACACTATAGATTATTGGACCTTTGCACAAAAATTCGATCTAACCGAGCTAATACAAGAATTTCAAATAATCAAAAATAATTATTTTCGACTAAAACAATCAATGGACACAACAAAATTCGGAAAAGAATACGCAATAGAAATGATGAACTACGACAGTATAACAGAAAGCATTTTGAAAAATATCAAAGACAAATTTAATCGACTAATACCTACAGAACAAATGACGAGAAGAAAACGAGGACTAATCAACGGATTAGGAAACGTAATTAAAGCAATTACCGGAAATTTAGATAACCAAGACGCAGAACGCTATGATAACGCAATACAACAATTAATAGAAAATCAAAACGACATTAAAACTATAATTAGTAATCAAATATCGTTAACACAATCAACGATCATCAAATTTAATGAAACCCTTAGAAAATTAATTAGAAATCAAGATAGTATAGCCAATCGAATGGAAACCTTAGAAAATAACATGCGAACTACCATGTTAGGCATGCGAGATTTAATCAGATTCAATACGATATATAACCAGATAATATCAACCCTAACTTTAATTCAACAAATCCTAGCAACATTAGAAAACGCAGTAACCTTTGCAAAACTAAATACCCTACATTCAAGTATCATAGAACCGATAGACTTATTAACAGAATTATTAAGAATAAAATCTTTTATAACTAATAGTAAATTACCTTTCGATGTATTAGAATCAAACATCTTAATATTTGAAAAAATAGCCACAGTAAAAGGCTATGTAAAAAACAACGATATAACATTTTTAATAGAAATACCAATAGTAGAGATTAACAGTTACAATTATTATCATTTATTTGCTTTTCCAATGAAAACGACTAGCACATACCAAGTTATTATTCCAAAAACCAAATTCCTATCCTTAAATGAACAAAGATATGGTTATACAAACGACAAATGTAATGAAGTCACACCCAATCAATACTTATGCCAATCATTAACAACCACAACAATTCAAGAAGACAGCCCTTGCGAAGTACAACTACTAAAATTTACCAATCACTATGAAAATTGTGAAGCCAAACCTGTATCAATCAACAACATGAAAATTCAGAAAGTAACGGAGAATAAATGGATAGCCATTTTTCCCACCGAAGTAATCGCAACAATGTATTGTAATCAAGATGAAAGTAATTTAGCATTAACCGGAAGTAAATTAATCACCCTTAAGGAAAATTGTTATTTAAAATTAAAAAATGAAATAATTAGAGTTTACCAAGACCCAGTACAAGGCAAGAAGTTAGCAAATCTACCCGATCTGCAAATCAAGATTAACCAAGAAGAAGATGAAGCAACCCTTCAAAAACCAATGCAATTGGAACACCTGGAATTAGACAACTTAAACCACGCCATGAAACTCATGGAAGACTACAAAGAAAAATTAAACGAGATCAAGACGCCCAAAGTGCACTATGATAACATTAATGTATGGACAATTATATTGATTTTATTAACTATTTTATTGATCATTTATGTAACTTACAAAATATGTATTAGAATTAAGAATAATAAAGAAAACAGTTTTAGATTTAAGAAACCCAAACAAACAAATGTACCCCTAGAAAATATGAATTTTAAATGAGATTAAACGAAAACGAAAATGATTTAATTAAAAATCAAGAAAAAGGTTAAAACCCTTAATTTTTAATGTACGTTGGGAGGAGTTATAGTAACCCATCTAATTATATATATATAAAACTAATATTTGTATTAGGAAATATTAGGAAACTAAGAAATGCTAAAGACAAAGTGCAACAATGTCGTTGCAACATTTTATTACATATTATTATTATGATTTCAGTTCCCACGAGTGGAAACGCTACAAAGTAGCCCAAGGATAAGTGACACTGCAAAAGTCAGGTCACAGACGGTCGACGGATATCACGTACCGTGATTACGCAGAATAAGCCTGCAACATTGTATTTATGAATAGCTCTTAAGATAGCAACTAAGTATTGTAGAATGTAAGCGGACATTACGTCCGCAGGTTCCCACCAGAAATGTGAGGGGGAGAAAGTTATATAAGGACCAGGAGCTCCACTCCTAGTCAGTTCATCAGACGTTCAGCTTTAACCTTGCAGTTCACTGGTAACTCACTGTACAATTAATTAAAGTATTTCGACATAGACTTATAAATCAAGTTTGTTCAAATTCCATAATTAAATTCTGTACAAAATTAAATAAATGTGTTATTGTTCAAAGAAGTCTTTTTAAAAAGGACCGCTCGAAGCCACGAACTCTAACTCGCGTCGTATTTCTGGCATTTCCGAGAATATTACTAGTCGTTTTCCAATACATTTTATTTAATGCATATGTTTTTTACGCCACCGTTCTTGTACCTTCTCATAGTTTCTGGCTTATCGTGATAAACATCCAATACTTTTAATATTCGATTCACTTCGATTTAATGGTTTAAACTTCTCAATAATTGAAGTTGATTAAATTAACACGTTTTCACTAAGAAACACGTTCTTTTGTTATTAATTGTAAATGAAAATTCTTTTAGAATACTTAAGATGTGCATTAGGCAAAATTGTATAAAAACTATAATCTGTCATTTAGTATTTTTGAAAGTACTACCCAAAATAAGAAAAATCCAATTTCATACATTTATGTTATTTTTATGTTAAGTATTAAACATGTGTGTTTAATCAATTATAACTTTTACTGCTGTTTGTATCATTGAGTATCACTTACAAATATCTGTCTAACAAATTCCAATAGAGCTTTATTGTGAGGCTGTATATACTAATAGAAATGAAATAGATATATATTGATGATTCAATCACGGATGCCATTAATTTGTAGCCAATATACTTTTCCGTTCTGCTCATTAGTTTCTAAATTAGCCCAACATTTCACAAAGCTAATATATTGCAGAATATAAAACGATTATCCAATTGAAAGTAGAAGTAAGATCAAAATCGAATAAGAATAATTTTAAAGGATCAAAATAGACTTGAAGATTTTCTAATTTTAAATACTACTGATGAAAAATTTGGATTACTTTTGTTACAATAATAATAATTAAAGTATGTTCAAGCTTTTAGCGCGTCGCCAATTACTGTATTACGCTGGGCGTAAAGTATTTGGCTGCAAGTAAACAAACATGACAATAATCCAGAACTTTACCTAGTTTTCCTCTAAAACCAAAGGCCGCTTCAGCTAATTTTTAGATTGTCGTCGAGTATACAAATTTTATGGACGAAACGAAAGTACCTACACATTAGTTGAACATAAGATAATTGGTTCTGGACAATGGGAAAGGCGCAAGAACACGAGAAGAATTATTTCGCAAAAACTAACAAGCGCACACATTCGACTTCTTTGATTGCCGGTAGACCAGCCTCTTACTTTAAAAAGCATCGCTCCCATAAATCTATATATCCCCTCCATTCTATATTTTAACCACATCCTAATTTTTAGCCTGAGAACGCGAGCGTATGCGGTTATATGACATAAATCATAGAGTGATTGTCCGAGGAACCGTGAGAGACTCTATAAATGTCACACGTAGGTGTTTAATTTAAAGAATGGAATAAGCTTTCCAATGCTAGATTCAAAAATCCCATAATTCCACTATTAAAATAAAACTTGCTGGAGCCAAAAGACACAACATTTTTAGGCATTGGGACACTAAAGTAATATTCTAAGATTTAAAAAAGATAGAAGAAGAAAATGAGGTTATAAGTATGTGGTAACTTTTAATATAATTTTTTGATAACAATTTCAATTACACTGCTACATTTAAAGTTAATTATTACATTTTAACATATTAAGAAATCTTATAATTAATTAAGATATTCTAAACGTCCATTTAAGAATTATACAAACAGAGATAAATTTTGTAACGTTTTGCACAAAATCAACTCCACAATTTCCAATAGAAATTTAAGTAAATGCTAAAATAAGATGCTTAATTTAAACAAAAATGTAAGAAAATTACCAATAAAACAAATATAGGAAATTTTATATTCATAAAAATGATACGTATCTATATTTGAATGTTAACTATATATATTGCTATGATGATAAGGTAGTTTATGGGTAGGTTAAGTCATGGGGGTCGTAGTATAAATAAAAACAACTTTCACATTAAGAAAGGCACACAGCTTCAGAAATTATAAGAGTAAATCGGTCACCCTACATATTGTTGATTGAGAGCACACTGTATATAAAATATAGTGGATTAAATGCATGAGAACATAAAGAAGTCTAAGAGTAGTTTACAAGTAAAGATAAGATTTTGAAACTCAACAAATTGTATCAAAATCAAATCACCGGAAAACCTAAATAAATTGGCATTGCAAAGATGCAACAATTGCGTTAAAAATATCATCGTACACGCATTCTAAATAATTCATTATTAGAACATCGTTATGTGACTGGAAGAAATCACATTTGTTCAAAAATCCAATATTCTGTAGAAATAAACAAACACTAGGCGATTCAATTTAGACGATAAAATTTAACAAACAGCAGAATACGTGACTTAATAGAAAGCAAAACTTGAAATTTCTCAAATAATACCACGATATGTGGGAAGGATACGTGACAGTCAAGGCATTCATTGAACGATTTAAACTAAACAATTGGTAAAAATCCCAAGGTATGTGAAATTAGCAGAAGTATCGTTCCAGAATGTAAAAAAACCAATGAAATCAGGTGGAGGTAGACCTTATATATACGATAGTGACGGAACGACAGTTTAGTCTATATTCTAGCTGAGCGACGACTATATTCAAAAGTGTTAAGAACTTATCTAACCAGTGAAGCAAAAATCAAAGTAAATTAGAGTTAAAAAATGCGAGAATTTATGCAACGAAAATAAGCCGATCTATAAATACACGTAAGTAAAACGACTTAATTGAAATCCATTTCTAATATTAATAAAACAGGGCTTTCAATCTAGACTTTAATTTTGACTTTTAATATCGACTTTTAATTTCGAGTTTTAATTGGAGACATATTTGGATTGAGATGGCTCTAATTTGGAATATTTAAGACAATTTTAATTTGGGACTTCAAACTTTGAACACTCAAACTTTGGAGATAGTTTAAAAATGAAAGTATTCTAATTTGGACATATTCTGATTTGGTACGATTTTAATTGGAAGCAATTTGTGGGGGCAGGCACATTAATAAGGAAAGCAGACACAGAAAGGGGATGCAGATCATGGACTAAGATGGAACTACAGAACCCATTCCAGGTTAGCAATCTTAATACACTTATTTATTGAAAACTGCTTCTAATTTAATATTTATCACATTGTGTATTTGTAAGAGTCATCAAAAAGGGTTATTTAACAATTTATAACAAGGGAATAGGTATCTTGGAACGTTCGGAGGTCCCTGAATAAGTAAAAGATATTTTTGCTGACTTTTAGAATACCATAAATCTGGTATATGTAGATATTCTGTAAAAAGGAAAATTTTTGAGAGTTGTAAATATTATCAATGATTATATTGTGTATTACAGAATTGCTTTATTTGATTCAATAAGATTTTTCGGGGTAAAAACCTAATTTAACATTTCACAACATTGAGGTTTAAAATAATAAAGGAATCAGACAGCTAATATCACAACAAATTTAATGACCTTATATATATATATATATATATATATATATATATATATATATACTTCATAACATAATGTAAACTGTTAATTTTACAGATACAGTGCTTCTAACGATAACAAATTTTTTTTAATTCCGCGTTCTGACCGCAAGTCTTAAAAATAGGCAATACAGTAGTTGCCTTTTTTGCTCTATTATTAATATAGATCCGGCGATTGATATTTCAATCAACAATAGATCTAATTTTCTTTTTTACTTTTAACTAATTCACAGGTAATCCCTTTAGTAGGTGATTCACTTTTAAGAAATGTTGCTTTCACTGCTCTCGTTTAGAGTCCGTTTTACAGTGAGTTTAAATTTAGAATTTGATAGAAAAAATTAAACAGGGTACAAATTACTAAAAGTATCGAACACAATTTTATATTGTAGCGAACTACTAGTAGGCAACCCATCAAACACATAAACGCCGCAAGCACTGTTTATTCTCAAGAATTCCAGAATTCTTCTAGAAATTACTGGAGCATGAGTCATCTTTTTTAATCCAGAGTATATATAAGACCGCTAAATAAATGCAAGAGTTAGTCTATACTAGAATGTCTAATAAAAATTATATCGTTGTAAAGTAATATCAATTGAGCTTTTGGGAAGTTCAAGTGTATACATAAATGTAATATGCTGTGTCTAATGTACATGCAGCTTGTAGTATACATAAATAGACAAAGTGTATAATAAAAAAATAGTTGTGTTAGTGTTGTTAATGGACCGATCCTAAATAAGTTAGTTTAAGAAGATATTAGTGCTTGTAAATTCATTAGTGTAATAGTGCTTCATTGTTAATTGAAGTGAAAACATCTATAAATAAGGCATATACTGTTAATTAGACTTGTGAACAGTGAGTAATAAAGACTCTTGTTATTACTTGTTTTAAATTAAAGAAACGCGGTAGCAGTAGCCCGTTACAATATATTACACAGAGTTTAGTACTGCATCAAAACTTACATATTACTTTAGTCATAATTATAAGTTCCGCAGCTTCTATTGAATACAGAAAAGTAATAGCAAATCGATCAATAAGTGTTTAAATCAATTTTTAATTAAATTAAGAACTACCAAGAAATAAATCGTTATTAAGAATCTACTTACTCCAAAAAGTATATGCATTTTTGTGTATAGGATTATTTTAATTTTATACGCTTAGATTAAGTGTGAACAGTTTAGCCATTAATGAAGAATTTAATAAAATTTTTACTTTTACGTTTAAATTTTGTATCAATATTAGATTTTATAAGAATAAAATCTAATACTGTCACTATAGGCACTTAGCTGTGCTGGCTTCGGCTCGTGGTAATTTTTCTCTTATTGCAGTATGCGTCACGAAACGGGCATAATAGACACGTATTTTATTGACACTTCAAAACAGATTTTGAGGTTATTTAAAATATTTTAACCTCAAAATATAAATTTTAGATTTAGTTTAAGTTCAGATTATTGTTTCTATAAATAATGAAATATGACAAACAAATTGCTTCGCATTACACAATTAGACGCTGTGCATTTGGATAATGAAATTTATAGAATTTTTTCACGACTAGTTCAAGAATTTTCAACCTATTTACCTGTAAGTTGATCATTAACTATCTTGTTTTTTGAATTAGTAATAGTTTTTTATGTGCCGAGCTCGAGCTCGGAAAGTGGTACTTAACAGGACGAACATGCGGTTTTCTGGACGACGCCGTAGATGGAGCCCTAAAAGCATGCAAGCCCTGTAAAGACACTTTCAGAGTGTGGCACGTACAAAAAATGGGCTCCGGTTTACCGTTACAGACCACAAGCAGAAACTTCTACATTACTTTAAACAGAGGACTGTTGTGTATAAATCATCAATCAAAACAAATTTTTGCGGGTTTTCAATGATTTTAGCAGAAAATTGCAATTTTATACATGCCTAAATATCAATATAGTTGTAAAACCAAATATGGTTGGTAATAGTAGGTGCCTATGCAAAACTATGTTGAAATCCATTTATCAGGAGCACCTATGTGGAATAATTAGAAACCAACACTTTTAATGATAACAAATTTGACAGTACTACATAACCTCATACAATGATTTGAAATGTTCAGTTTTGAAAGAAATAACCACACCTGATGATTTCCCGGATATTTAAGTTTGGTGCAAGAAAAGACAAATATTGAGTTTTTTGGAAAAAGAAAATATACTCTAGAAATAAGCATACTGTGCACTTACAATAACAGAATCTTTATTTGGATTTTCGGGTTTCACCAGGTTAGGTTGCTGTTAATAACAGTTTTACTATTTAAAATCATGTCTATTAAAGAGCATCTACTACAGATTTTGATCGGTTTAGATCTCCAGGTTAGGTTAGTAGTTAGTAGCAGGTTATTTATTTAAAGTAATGTCTATTAAAGAGCACCCGCTACAGATCCTCATCGGCTTAGATCTCCAGGTTGGGTTAGTAGTTAGTAGCAGGGTATTTATTTAAAGTAATGTCTATTAAAGAGCACCTGCTACAGATCCTCATCGGCTTACATCTCCAGGTTAGGTTAGTAGTTAGTAGCAGGTTATTTATTTAAAATAATGTCTATTAAAGAGCACCCGCTACAGATACTCATCGGCTTAGATCTCCAGGTTAGGTTAGTAGTTAGTAGCAGGCTATTTATTTAAAGTAATGTCTATTAAGGAGCACCTGCTACAGATCCTCATCGGCTTAGATCTCCAGGTAAGGTTAGTAGTTAGTAGCAGGCTATTTATTTAAAGTAATGTCTATTAAGGAGCACCTGCTACAGATCCTCATCGCTTACATCTCCAGGTTAGGTTAGTAGTTAGTAGCAGGTTATTTATTTAAAATAATGTCTATTAAAGAGCACCCGCTACAGATACTCATCGACTTAGATCACCAGGTTAGGTTGCAGTTGAAAGCTTAGTACTAACAAGTTTATGTAAGTGCACCCACGCAGATTCACATGAGCTTACATCTCCTTGTTAGGTTAATACTACTTGCACTAATCATGACCACACCAATACTTAAATTTTTGAGGATGCTTACAAATTTTAATCACTGTACCTATATAAATAACTATAGAAACAGCATTTATTTGCAGGCATTGTTATTTAAGATATAACAAAATAAGTGCAATATGTTTTACTACAGTATGAAATATTAAGTGCAATATATTTTAATTGTAAAATATTAAGTACAATACTAAGTTTTAAGTGCAATATAAATCCTCTATGCATTTAGGACTTGTGGTTGAGCAATTTAGGTATTTATATTTACAAGCATTTCCTTTTACAGTATGTACAAACATCAATACTTAACAGTGGTGATAAAATAATTTACTCGGTGTTTTAGTAGAATTACACGCTGGCTAAAAACACTGCACGAGAAATATCGCTGCACATTTTTATAGGGTTCTGCTATAGTTAAGCCGGGTGTTGTAGACTATGAACTTGTTGAAAACACTTCACACGTAGAAATGCACTTGGCACATTATTGAACTGATATTAAGTTATAGTTGTCGATGCTGCAGCAATACACTTGTTTAAAGCACTATGGTTAATTTTAACAATGTTATTTACATGGGGTAGCGTTCCTGAACATGGCTTATAAAATTATTGAAGGTATCCTTAGCGAACCATTGCCAAAGTGTTGCCTCCACATGAATTCATCTATGTAGTCGTCCAGCATAGGGGAACTTAATACAGATAATCTACGGCAAAATCCTTTTAATCTGCTCCAATAACCTTCAATTTCATTTGTACACACTCCTGTTTGGGGATCTACAAAGTTTCTATGATGATTGACGGTTTCGTGGTTATAACCCATTCTATTTAGACGTCTGTACACCCGCCACTCATCAGTCCAAATTGTCGAGCCTGGCAAGACATGAGCTAGGATGATGGGTATTAAAGTGGTCGCTGTACGGTTTGGTACATGAACGATATAACCAGACTTAGTTACGGTATCATATATGCCTAATATCCAACGCTGCTGCAAAACACGACCTCTGTTGTACTTCCGTCTAGTAATTAAGCTTTCATCGATTTGTACAATGTGGCCTGGCCCCCCCAACTGAAACAAGTCTGGACGTTGTAACAACTTCCAACTACAAATGTCCCGAAAGTAACGATTATGCTGGACCACACTTTTCTTCGTTACTCCTATTAAATTCAATGTAACACCTACGGGTGACTTTATACACCAACACCACATCACTTGGAACAGTGTAATCAAAGAAAGTTGGCATTTTTCAAAAAGTATTTTTGAATAAGCTTGTGGTAGTATGGCGTCTCGGCAGCGGTAAAATTGACCAAGTGGGCGGTTTGGATCCATCACTATTACCATCTGGGCTCGGCATCTTCTATTCTTACAACGTGGATTGCATTGAACCAAACGGAGGCACGTGGGTCTGCTACTAGCAGGGCATTGTCTCTATCGAAATATCGTATAACACTAGCGATATTAGCGAAGTCCATTTTAAAAATATAATTAACTCGATTAATTAGTCTTTAAAAGACTGTTGACAAAATATAAACACACAAATAAAGAGAACAAAACAACTCAAAAATAAGGTAAAACCAATGTAGAAGGGGCGACGATAACAATAATATGGCTGCCGGCTCGATGTAAAATTGCACCATTGATGACGGGAACATCTAATGCGCACGCTCTGTATTATATTCCTCCGCGAAATAGTAGTGAAAATGTTTTACTGAGATTTCATGGGCACGGTAAGTAGTACCGAATTTTTTTTCTTTTTTCGGAATTACTCAAAAATTAAGCAAAAACCCGCAAAATTTTCTAAGTTTTTATTAAAAACTTCAGTTGTAGGGCATATTTTTCAGTTTTTCGTTTTATTTGGAGTGGTCTGTAACGGTAAACCGGCACCAAAAAATGTTGTACAGCCACAATTACTTTAATAATGATTATGTTTACACAGACAATTAACGCAGGTTTTATCAAAAACGGTTTTATAAATTCCATTTACACATATTCTTGCCATCTAACCACTTTATCTACATTTTCTATGATGACGTTTCCTCCACGTCCCATATATTTTTGCTATACGGTTTTATACCCCTAAAATTGATTCTAATTAGTTGGCATGCTTCGTCTGTCTTTTCTATTTCCATCGTCGTTTGTATCTCGTTGCACTTTTCATCAATCCATTGTTCTTTAGCCTTCCTGCATTTGCGAGTAATTTCCCATTTTATGAATTTGCATCTCTGTTTTCCTGATTTGTCTGATCTATTTTTGTATTTTCCTCTTTTTTCTATTAAATTCCGGATATTTTTTGTTATACATGGTTTCTTATTTTCTTTTCGTGTATACCCCAGAATATTTCTGGCCATTAGTTCTAAACTGGATTTAATGTTATTCTATTCTGTTTCTACTTCCTTAGTATCAGAAATTTTCCTGACATCTTTCAGCGATTCATTTGGCTTTTTTCAAATCGTCCGTGGATATTTTTATCTTTTAGTTTCCCGAAGTCAAAGTGCCTTTTTCCGTTCCTTTTTTTCAAATTTTTAAATTTAAGAGTGGCTTTCATAATCACGATGTTGTGGTCAGTGTCTATATCTGCTTCTGTATAGCTTCTACAGTCATTTACTTGATTTCTAAACCGTTGTCTAATTAGAATGTAGTCTATTTTTATCTTCCTATATCCTCTTGCATCTTCCACGTGTATCGTCTTCTAGCATGATGTTGAAATAATGTGTTTGTGATGGTTAAATTGTATTTGTCGCAAAATTCTACCAACATATTTCCCCTATCGTTTCTTGTGCCTAAGCCAAATAAACCTACTACCGCTCCTTCTTTACCCTCACCAACCACTGCATTAAAATCCCCTGGAATTATTAAATTTTCTTGTCCTTTTATGTATCTTAGTATGTTTTTGATATCTTTGTAGATCGCTTCTACCTCTTCCTCACTGCGGCTAGAGGTGTGCATGTATACTTGTATTATTACTGTATTTACCAGTTTGGATTCAATCTAACCATGAGTATTCTTTCGTTCTTTTGCAAGTAGTTTTCTACACAATGCTACATCTTTGGTGACATAACTATCCCCACACTGGAATTTCCTTCCTCTGATCCTGTATGAATTACCCTAAGGTCTCTACTCCAAAAATTCCCCGCCTCTGGCCATCGAACTTTGCTGATCCCTACTATGTCTAGTGCTAACCTATGCATTTCAGTTTTTAAGTTCTCTAGTTTATATATTTACTTCATACTTCTGACATTCAACGCTCCGACTTGCAGAATGTTCGTGATCCTTTCTCTAAATTTTACGATCACGTCCTCCGAAGTAGTCCCTCCCGGAGATCTGAATGGGGGAGTATTTTAACTCCGGAATCTTTTACCCCAGAGCATGCCATCATCTTAAATACAATTTAAATACGCTGTGTACTTGGGAGGCGGCTCTGTGGCGTAGTGGTATGTGTGTGACTACTACGCCCAAGGTCCCAGGTTCAAATCCCGACATGGTCCGCTTGAAAAATGTTAGGCGAGCATTTTTCACAAAAATACACCCTCGTTCGGATGAGAGGTAAAATGGAGGTCCCGTGTGTGAGTGTTGTCACGCACGTTAAAGATCCCTACCTTGCTTGGAACAGCAAGGGTTCGGCAAAATTCAAAATTTTCCAGGTAAAAAAAACTCGCTTCCTGGCCAATGTAGTACCTTCGGGTGGAGCATTGGAAAATCACATGTAATGTGTACTTGGGAGGTAATGCGGTAATGCTTTGAACGTTCAAAGAAATATCCCCTTTCTTAAACATAATTCTACATAACAACCAAAATTGTGTTGACCTTTTATACAAATTATCTTAATTACACACAACTTTTGAGCTCACTTCTGAATACACAAATTACGTAAGATTATAAATGCAACATGGTATAAATTAATGAATAATTTTGCCTAGCATGGAGAAAGTAATTCGAGCATAGAGGATCGAAATCAATACATAAAGTGTTGGTTATTTTGCAAAAAGACAAGCTCGTGTAGTACCTTCTTAGAAGGTCCGCCAGTGCTAGGTAGGTAACAGGTCATTTGTTTATTTAATGGTATAAATTGTATAAATAATTCTGACCATATATTTCTCCTGTTTCTTCTTGCTGTAGTTTCCTGGCCCAAATCGGTCGTTTGTTCAGTAGCTTAGAGTCGTTAACCAGCAACTTAACGTATTAACCCAGTACTTTGAAATATTTACCAGCAACTTGGAGTCGGTGGCCCAATAAATTGAAGTATTAATTTTAGAGTATTAGTTGGAGTCGTTTGCCAGTACCCAGTAATTAGAAACGTCAATCATTAACTTCGAGTATTTATCTCGTAACTTGAAGCCCTAAATTAATAAATTGCAAAGATTTCTATTTACATCAATTATTTCTAGATTTACGTTTATATTAACAGCAAATTTTGTGTACACTTATGACAACGTACCCTTTACTGTTTATTTCACTTGAAATTATAAATTTTTTTTACGAATAATATTTAATATTTATTTTATTTAAAGTAGGTAATCCTAATATTACAATACATTAGAATATAAAATAAAAAGAACATGTTTTCTTAATTTAAGTA
This sequence comes from Platerodrilus igneus, assembly GCA_036346225.1. Classification (NCBI taxonomy): domain Eukaryota; kingdom Metazoa; phylum Arthropoda; class Insecta; order Coleoptera; family Lycidae; genus Platerodrilus; species Platerodrilus igneus. The sequence continues at coordinate 4,843,315 of JARFIW010000668.1, forward strand.
AATATAAATAAAAATAAAAATACATTTAGTGTTACTTAAAGCAACTATTACTTAACTAGAAGTGTGATTCACACATGTTTCATTATAAATAAATAATAATAATAAAAAAATAAATAAAAAATAAAAAGTGTGAAAATTATAATTACTCCTACCAAGTTTAGGTCATTTGGTTTATTTTATAAATCGCGACAAAGCCATAAAAGAAAAAAACTTAAAAAAAGAAAAAGACTGTTAGCACAGTAACATCTTAAAATCTAAATCCTAGCTACCCTACGTAAATCCTAACTTAAAACCTACAAAATGTTTATTTGAGGTGCCACCTGGTTTTTTCAACCGATAACACGTCTTCCGAAGTACCAGGAAACGGAAAATGTAGCCCCATTGTCTTTGACTACATTAATAATCGACAGCACAAATTTGTCGGGGAGCATGAAACACTACTTAAAGTAAAACAAATGCGACAAGTCGCCTAACCTATATACTAAAACTAAAACTAACATTAAAGTTTCCTAAATGCAAACGCACATGAGCGTTGCATCAAAACTATTTCCTTGTTGGCAAAAAGTGTCCAAATTTAAAAAAGTTCATGAGAGTGAGTTAGTCTACACTCTAGCAAATTTTTGTTACTGGTACTTTGGTTTAATAACGATACACATCAAAACTTGTCCATGACATGGTTGTGAATCAACAAATTTACCAAACATACCACCCTACTAAATCCTTACATTGCTAACCTAACAAATTACATTTCTACCATCAGGTTAGCTTTTTCACTTAATATTCAAGAAAAACAATTCCCACGTCTGGTCGTAAATACCAAACGTTAGGAAGATAAAAAGATAAAACAAGATCTCAAGTTGTTATCGAAGATAATAGATAAGATAACAATATTGAGCTTAAGTTATTATCAATGGTAATAGGTAAGATAACGCGATATTAAGCTAAAGTTATTATTAGAGATAGTAGGTAAGGTAACGCAATATTAAACTAAAGTTATTACTAAAGATAATCGGTAAGATAACGATATTAAACTAAAATTATTATTAGAGGTAATCGGTAAGATAACGATATTAAACTAAGGTTATTATTCGAGATAATAAATAAGATAAAGATATTAACTTAAGTTATTATCAAAGACTATAGGTAAGATAACGATAGAGTGGCTCCGTGGAGCCGTTAAATGGGAATTTCTCGTACCCTCTAAAAAGAGCAACCTGTGAAGCAGGCCCGTTTGCAATAAACGGTACGAGGGACCGGCAAAGGCATTTGGGTGCATCCCTGCACCCGGCATTAATTCATATCGGTGATATAATCACACGATATCCACACGATATATAGCGACATCTATATAATCATCCACTCACACATACACACACTCATACCTTCACTGTTAGCGACCATATGCGCTGACAGCGGCACCGCATGACCTCACGAAAGATTCCCAGAGACGTGGTCCGGGTGTCTGTGAAAACCTCCTGCTCAACCACACGGTGACTGACGGAAATGAAAAGGCAGTAGAAATAGGAACGGTAGAAAGAGGGAGATGGGTATGAGGAAGGGCTCGCATTGAACTAAAGAGACAGAAAAAGGTGGATAGCAAAGCACTACTCAACCAGCCAATGTAGTCAGTAGCCCGGAGTGAGGGAACATCACTCTTATGTGGCAGACGGGTGTTCCGGGACAAGAACAGGTCCACCGAAGGAAAGATAAGGCAGAAACGGAGACAGTAGGATAAGAAAAAGTAGAGTTTTTGGACAAGCGTCCGAGAGAAGGTAGAGAATTGTCCCTATTAAAACAGATCGGTCTGAAGGACCACCTGCGATATTAATCCGACAAGATAAAGTATATCATAAGTTAACAAAATTCACTAGACTCTTAAGAGAACTAGTACAATCATTTTCCTAACGAGTGCATCCACTACGGTAAGAAAATCAGACAAAAGTTGGCACAACAACTTAAAAGTATCACTACAGATACAATCACACGAAAACAAACTGTTTCAAGGTAATTTTTTAAAGATGGTAACGCCGTAAACACACAAGGATGCCTAATTATAAGCAATTAAATACAGATACACTGTCCCAATATGCTAAAACAACTGAGAATTTAATAAGATATCCATAAGAAGCGATAGCACCTCACCACGAAGTTCAACAAAAAACAATGAAAAAAAATGTTTATAGGTTATGGCGACTTAATAGGAAAAGAAACAAATAATGATATAGTATAATGTGGGCGACTCTAATAATTCAGAGGAAAAACACGTGGAATAGAAAATCCTAGTTTTTTGCAACTGCGAATATGAACTATTTCTTACAATGGCATAGTCCGCATCTCCTAAGTGAGCCCAAAGAAGAAAGCATCCACTCTAACATCAGCTTAAACCAATCATAAAAATTCAATGAGTTATTACAACCAAAGTTACGACAATTACCACACCATTAAACGATGTAAGAAAAATACTGCTTGTTTATTTCTACAGAAAATAGGTTTTTTGAACAAATGTGATTTCTTCCAGTCACGTAACGATTTTCTAATAATGAATTATTTAGAATGCGTGTACGATGATATTCTCGACACAATTGTTAGATATTTGCAATGCCAATTTATCTATGCTTCCCGATGATTTAATTTTGATGCAATTTGTTGCGTTTAAAAATCTTATCTTTACTTGTAAACCACATTTAGACATCTTTATGTTCTTATGCATTTAATCCCGTGTATTTTATATACAGTGTCCTCTCAATTAACAGTATAGAGTGACCGTTTTACTCTTATGATTTCTGGAATTATGTGCTTTTCTTAATGTGGAAGTTGTTTATATTTATTCTATGACCCCCATGACTTAACCTACCCCTAAACTACCCTATCATCAAAGCAATATATATTGTATTTAAACTGAATTAAATGTTGTTCAACAAAAACAAAATATTAAAATACATTTTTGTTTCAGCCTGGATTGATAGCTCCGTATACGGCTGAAATTAATTTATTAGTAAAACTTATTATACTGAACTATTCTGTTTTAAAACAAGGACGAACCTTTGGTCAGAAGCTGTTAATGATCAAATACGAAGATATATCAAAAACTAAAAAATTTTTGTATTTGTTAATTAATTCTGTAGATTATATAAAATTAAAATGTGAATCGCTTCCACTATTTAAACAAATAATACGATTAGAAACTATTATAAAAATACTAAGTTTGATAAATCTTTCGATATTTTTAAAAAATGGTGAGAAACCAACACTTACAGATAGATTATTGTGTTTAAATCAAGTTTATGATCGTGAAAATGTTCAACGGCAGTTTGGCTCTAAGTACATGACAAGAGAACTGTTGTGGAACAGCTTTATTGTGAGTACATAACTGTAATTGTTTAATATAATTGTAAAAATTCTTTTTGACAGGAAGTGTTAGTTTACCTATTACCTTTAATTAACTATCATAAACTAAGACGAATATTTAACAGCTTGAATCCATTCCATAGACGTTTTACAATTACTCGTACTGCGAGAACTATCACATTACATACCACATGTGCCTATTGCAGTAAACCACCAATTTTACCGTATCATATGGGATGTTCACATATTTTTTGCTACACATGTTTAAAGGTGAGAATTATTATAATTATTAAAATCTCATTACTGTGTTTATATATAGGGAAATTTAGTGGCCGATGCTAAATATGAGTGCCCATCATGCGAGTTTAGTAGTGAAAATGGAATATTTGAAAAAGTTGTGATAAATTAAGAGAACATGATCGATAATTTTTTAACTAGTTTTAAGCATCTACTTAAAATTAAAATTACGTTGTATGAAATTTTTTGGTATTTATAGCCTTTTATTCAGTAAAATTGTTTCTAGTGATTTTGATTATATACAAGGTAACTCACCGAAATGGGACAGGGACAGGGTACGGAAAATCGGGAAAGTACTGAAAAAGTGCTGATTTTGTACAGCAAGTCCGGATATGTCGAAAAAGTGCAGAATTTATACTTCACGTAAGGAAATTAAGCAACTACTTTTAGACATTACAAAGTCTGACTTTTATTTTGTAGTCTTTCATTGTGTATAAAATAAAACTTTCGTGATTGCTAAAGTGCCTAAAAATATATAGGTAGATATATGCGAAAATAGTGTGCAGGTATTAGGTTATTGTTAGAAATGTTTTACTACTAAAAATTTCCCGAACGGATACAACGGCTGTAAAGACATTCATAATCGAAAACAAATTACATTACATCTTTCTTCAAGCTAAATCCATTCTTCTCAATTAAATTATTTAAGTGCCTTAATGCTGGATCTTTAGGCACTGTAGCAAGGGCGGTCTATTTCTGTCCGTATTGATCTGAATAATACATCTCTGTTGATAATTGATATATCATCACTTTACGTCTAAAAGGATTTGGCGAAAGAGTACCTCAAGTCATATTATAACTTATTAAAAACGCAATAAGAAACACGATAAACTCTAAATTACTTTCGAATGCAAGTTGTTCAGTGGTGAAATTTGTAGAGTTGTTAGCAGAAGATAAACATAATTATTTTAAAACGTTTATCCGCATTCTAGTTTACTAGCCAACAAAATGGATTTCTGACAGTTTTCTATGCCCTTCTACTTCGCAATTATTCAACTGTTTTACATTTTTAGTTTAAACATCCCATCTTGTTATTGTGAGTATTACTCATAACGGGATCTTTCTGGACCATTCATTCAGAGTTGCATTTTTCAACTTACTTCAAAGAAGTAAGCTATTGTTTTTCCTTCCTCATTATACTTATTAAAAGATTAAATTTAGTTAGCATACTCAATTGTTATTTATAATACAAGTTACAACATGTCGGTGGTGATTTTATTATGTGCTGATAATATAAATTACGGGAGTTTTTATTAATATTTTTGTTAATTATGTTTGTAGTGTACTCTAATGAAGCCAGACGTAGGCTGCGTCTATAAAAATAAAACATAAGGCCATACATACAATAAGGCTAGTGAGGATGTTAGGCAACCCAACTTACAGAAGATACAATTGGTGTTGTCTACCTAACATCTCCCCAATTAAATAAGTAAAAATTAATTATGGTTTTTGTTTTTAACTAAATAATCTCTTGCTAATAACTAACATAGTCCTGAAATTTTCGAAGTAATTTCATTTCATGTTTGTAGCACACTTCACTTTTACAACTTTATTTAGGATACACTGTGACACTGTTGTTATTCACTTCATTCGGACTAATGACATAATCTGCTGTATGGGTAGGTGAAAAGTGTATGTCATGATTACTAGTGTTTCTGATTTTTATGTAAATTTCATTTCTAATTATGCATTTTCCATCTTCCTTGACAATTTTGAATGTATTATCCCTGATTTTCTCTACAATTTTACCTTTTCACCATTAATCCAGTCAAAATAGACTAAATTATGATTCAAGTTTGCATTAATTCCCAACAAGCTGGATTTTTGTGCAGGTCTTGGATGCGTCATTACAAATGACATGTCAAAAGTCCCCATCGATCCCGCTTGTGCGTTGTTTTTTATTCGAGGTCAAAGGTAACAAATTTGCGTTTTTTGCGTATATCTCTGAAACAATGAGATCTATCGGAAAAATGGTTTAAACAAAGTTTGTAGATCGTAAAATTGTCTACAAAAAAGATTTCAACACTTTTTCTTCTACGTTGCACTGTTCTCGAATTATGGCTATTTTAAACATAGAAAATACGATTATGCACTCATACGTGGCCAGTATGCATCATCGGGTTAACCATTTGAACAAAAAATATTAGAACATAGTTTTATTTGCCCCATGCACACAAGTACGTGAAAAATATACATTATGAGTGAGTCATCGTCCGTCCCTAATTCTATTGGGCGGTTGGCCTTGAGAAACATCTGCCTGCGACACTACATTTTTCGGGTCGAAACCAGCGTATACATGTTTTTGCCGAAGGACATAGCTCTCATATACTTGTAAATACAGTTAGATTTAAACGATTTTTCGTAGTGAATAGACGTGTTTGTGAATTATATTCTCTTTTTAAACAGTGCCGTTACAAAATTTGTAAAAATGTCAGAAGTTTGCTTTATTTGCAATGAATGTTTGACTGAAAGTGAAATTGTGGTTGTTGATCGTGGACTTTAATGGATTTAAGTACTGAAAGGGGTGATGGATTCGATGAATATTTGAGGGACAAAACATCTGTAACGATACATAAGCAGTGTCGTAAAGCATACACCCGGAAGAGCAGAATCGCTGCGGCTAAAAGACAGCGTGAGATGGAGATAGCTACCACATCTGGGATTAGTCCTCCTCGTACTAGAGCACGAGGTAATGAATCATCTTTTTGTTTCAAGAAATACTGTTTGTTCTGTGGCAATGAAGCAGATAAACGGCTGAAATGAAAAAGCGCAGCATCTTCGACGAAGAATGTCTCAAGTTTCAACCCTTGACTTCAAGAAAACCATCTTGAAGGAAGCTCAGACTCGTTCTGATGAGCTAGCAAGAAGTGTCATTGCCCACATTCAGTATGAATATGACTTAGTTGCTGCTGAGACTAAGTACCACAGTGATTGTTACACTTCGTTTCTGAAACCCATTAGTGGAGGTAAAATCGGCCGTCCTGAAAGTGATTCTATTACTTCAGCGATGGAAGAAATATTTGCATTTATTGAAAATCATATTGATTGTCAATTTTCAATACAAGAATTGAAAGATATTTGCAAAGAATCATCGATCGATAATAGAACAATTAAGTCAAAACTCAAGTTAAAGTATGGTAATAGAATCATTATAACTGAGAAATTGGGAAGTTCAACATTTATTTGCTTCATCGACAATCAGCATGACGTCCTCAGCAAAGCTTGGTATGAGAATAAAAAGCAAAATGAAAAGGAAGAGAGGTTGAGAATACTTGAAGCAGCTGCAGCAATCGTTCGAGAAGATATTCAGTCGATAGTGTTTGACACTGATAATTATCCTCCACCTACTCAGATGTTCGAAGATATCAATAGTGATATTCCAGAATCTTTGAAAAATAAACGATCCAAATTGGAACACTTGAAATTAATATGTACAAATGTCAGTCACTGTATTATGGCTGCTGTTCGGCCTAGGTCTTTCAAATCACGGTTACAATTGGGTCTCTCATTGTTTTTTCAACGACGGTTTGGATCAAAACGTCTTATTCAAATTTTTTTATCTTTTGGTTTGTGTGCATCGTATAATGAAACTATGATGTATGAGGCAGCAGCAGTTCTTCATCGTCCACCTCATATTCTACCACCAGAAACTGGAACAATTATTCAATATGCTGCAGACAATGCTGACATCAATGTACATACTCTAGACGGTCATAACACGCTCCACATAATGGGTATCATTCAAATTATAACTCCAAAAACAGCAGTTATAGCGGAAAAACCCATATCACGAGTAAACAAAGTCCTTTCAGCGAAAGATTTTGCAGCAAAAGCTCATGTACCGATAAAAGTCTATCAAAATGATGGTGCAGTTAGGTATAGTAAAATAGTTGCACAAAATTTTGATTATGAAAGTAGCACAGCAGTATCTTTACTGAAAAAAGTTGATATTTTGTGGTTGTATGGGAAATGGAAAGATTTACTATTACCTGGTTGGAACGGTTACATTGAACGTTTAACGAGTAATATCATGGATTTTTCAAAGTCTCAAATTCTCTTTTTACCATTCATTCAGCAACCAGCAAGTTACTACAATACTATCTACACAACTTTACTCTGCGCTTTGGAAAATACAAAACGTTATAATCACGATGTATGCATTATTACTTTTGATCAGCCTTGCATGCAAAAGCTCGAGAAATCGTATCAGCAGCACCTGAAGGATCTGAGGTATCGAAGATCGTAGTAAGACTTGGAGGTTTCCATTTACTCATGTCTTTTTTGGAGCAATTGGTCATATTATGCAGGGAAGTGGCATAAAAGAGGTGCTCTCTTTGATTTATGCCACTAATTCATTAGACAAAATGTTGAATGGCCATGCTTATGCAAGAGCAGTTAGAGCACACACATTACTCCATCTCACTTTAGCAACAATAATATCAGAAGAACTTGACATCGATGATGAGATGCATGCTAATCTACAAGGCACTGTAGACCTTCTAATGAATAACACAATTCCGTACGTTGATATTGAGAATGGCGATGAGATGGCTGAGGCATTACTCGAGCAGTTCAATCAAAATTAAAGGAATATGAACAACGTGGACCAACTGCAAAATTGTGGACGCAATATTTTCACATGGTATCAATTGCTAAGGAGTTTATAAGAGCTGAACGTATGGGAGATTGGAAAGCTCATTTGAATAGCATTTGAGAAATGCTTCCTTACTTCCACGCATCAGGACATTTTCCTTATGCCAAATCTGCACATTTATATCTACAAGATATGCTACAATTGGAAAACTTGATTGATGATTCTGAGTTTTTCGAGAGATTTGCACAGGGATTTTTCACAATTAGACGTTCTGATAAATTGAGTTGTGGAACTTCAACGGATATGGTCATTGAGCAATCGATGATGAAGTCAATGAAAACAGATGGAGGTGTTGCTCGAGGAAGAAGTACGCAAGAGAGCGTCATAAGTAAATGGATTTATGGCATGCATGCAATGAATACTGTGTGTGAAAGATTGGAGGATTTAGCGGATGTAAGAATGGACACAACAGATCAGCATGTCGATGCAAGGGATTCCCGCATAAAGAGAGATACTGGAGACATCAAGAAACTTCGTGAATAGTTTTCATCACATGATCCTTTTCCTGAATTGAACAAAATCATGTCCATTGCTAATGGAGTCGTCGGGGATGATAAAATCAATTGCCATAATGCTCGTGAAGTGGGTTTTGCATCTATGAGTAAAATGATGGACCAAACATTTAATAATATTAAATTGAAACGTGCTGATAAAGTACTATCTCTATTATCTATGAACAGTACCATGAAGATTCATGATGAGAAGATCCCAATAGATCCTGTATTATTATTTCAACGCATGAGTATTACGAAGACATTTGAAGATGAGCTTGAAAAATTCTTGATGCAATTAGTCCCTTATCCTTTATCGCTCTTTGATGCAATTGGAATGCGAAAGACACAGAAGTCAGCCATTTATGATTGCTTTAAATGTGTAAACATTGATATCGAAAGTGCAAATGCTACCTACATCATCGATGGAGGATACCTGTTACATTGTGTTGTGTGGGATCGAGAGAACACATTTGAGGATATTTTGGACAAATATCTTCAGTATGTTCGTAGACACTTTGGTCATAACGTTACTATAATATTTGACGGTTATACTGATTATACGAAAAATATCAAAGCTGCAGAACAACGTCGTCGAGCTAAACAAACATCTTCATCGTCTGATATCGTTTTTGATCGATCAATGACTGTTCCGACAAACCAACAGCAGTTTCTTGCTAATACTCACAATAAATCTCGTTTGATTTTGATGTTATGTGAAGAATTTTCAGCTGCCAATATTGTTGTGGAACAAGCTCAAAATGACGCTGATGTCCTCATAATTGAAACCGCAATTGAGCAATTCAGTAGCACCAATCCAACTATCGTTGTTGGAGAATATGTAGATTTGTTAATAATCTTAACTGCACGAACACCTAGTGATAAGATCTTTTACGTTTCAAAACCTGGGAGAGCTCAAGTTCAAACGAAAATATATTCTTTACAAAATTTAACTGCATATCCAAAATGTCAGCCTCATATATTATTTCTTCATGCGATAACTGGCTGCGATACGACATCAGCAATTTTCAAAAGAGGCAAAAATACAGTATTCAAATTGTTTGAAAAATGTGAAGACTTAATTGATAACGCAAAAGTATTTACAAATATTAACTCGTCAGCAGATGTTGTCCTCACCAATGGAATTCGTGTTCTCCTTGCTATGTATGGAGCTCCAAAAAAAATGGAATCGATAGACAAGTATAGATATTTGAGCTTTGTCTCCCTCCAACATCTGCTTCTGCTTATCAACATTTGTTTCGTGTGTTCTACCAAGTGCAAGTGTGGCTAGGCAATGATCTAAATCCTGAAGATTGGGGCTGGAAATTAATGAATAATAGTTTAGAACCAATCCAGACTTTACTGCCACCTGCTCCAGAAAAATTACTCAATACGATTTTTGTAATTGCAAAAAGGCTGCACAAACAATTGTGGGTGCAGAAAAGTTGGATTGTATTGTTCATCGGTATGTACCAATTGTCAAGGCCAATCTTGCACCAACATTGAATCAAATGCAACAGATGAAGATTGTTCGAAATTGATGAGGATATAACTGATATATCTCTTCTTGGAGCAGTCTACACAAATCGAGCAAGAAGAGGAAGAAGACAGTGAAGAAGAAGAAACGAGTGACTATGAAGAATTTGACGATGAATGATGATGTAATTTTCTTGCTGTTAAAATTTTCATTAAATTTAAATAAAAAAAAAATTTCATCAATAAAATAGTGTCCCATTACATTCCCTCGATCAAAATATAGTGTGGAGTATTGTTACTGGGAAAACCACGTTAAAAAAAAGCGCCGTGTACACTACCTCAGAAGTGGTGCGGAAATGTGTACATATAGTCGAAAATACGACTTTCCTGCGGTCTAAAGTCAGGATATCTCGAAAGCGATGCTTTGTAGAAGAAAAGTGTTGAAATCTTTTTTGTAGAAAATTTTACGATCTACAAACTTTGTCTGAACGATTTTCCGATAGCTCTTGTTGTTTCAGAGATATACGCAAAAAACGCAAATTTGTGACCTTTGACCTCGAATAAAAAACAACGCACAAGCGGGATCGATGGGGACTTTCGACATATCATTTGTAATGACGTATTAAAGGCCTGCACAAAAATCCAGCTTGTTGGGAATTAATGCAAACTGGAATGTCTATTTTGACTGGACTACATGTACTTTTTGGAAACATTTGAAACCATCCCAAATCATTTTGGTCTGAAACCTACACATCTTTTATCATAGTTATTTTTAGCAATGGTTTGTTGAACGTCTAGTTGTTTGTTATAAATTTTATTGTTTATTGGTTTTGGTGCGAGGTTTTTATTTTCAAATATTAGGTGATCTCTTAGATATCTAGACATTAGAATTTGCATAGGCGAGAAGCTACTGTTTAAAACAGGAGTATTACAGCAGGCAAGAAGTGCAAGATATGTCTTCATCATTGTCTAAGCATTTTTTCAGCAATTTCTTAACGGTCTGTATAGTTCGTTCTGCGAATCCATTGGATTGTTGATGAAGCGGGGAACTATTGACAATATTGAAATTCCAAATGTTTGAAAATTCATTTAGTTTTTCACTTCGACATTGAGTTGCACTATCACTCACGATTATTTTAGGAATCCCATGTCTTGACAAAACCGATCTTAATTTATTAATTATATTTTCTGACGTTAAATTGTTATTCAAATTCATAACTTCAGGATATCTTGAATAATAATCAACTATTATTAAATAACTTTTACCATAAGTTTCAAATATATCCATTCCTGATTTTTGCCAAGGTTTCTTTATTATGTTGTGTGGAGTCATGGGCAATTTTCTTTTTGAATTTGCATATTTATTGCACATTTCACATTTTTCTATAAGTACGTACCTCTATATCATTATTAATTTTTGGCCAATAAACTGTATTTTTTGCTCTTGCTATACACTTTCGAGCTCCTAATGACCTCTGTGTATATCTGATAAAATTTTGTTTCTCCATTGAATAATTAGTCTGTTACCAACATATATCAACCCTTGTGCCGATTGAGTAATAGTTTCTTTTAATTTATAAAATGGTTTTAGACTACTCAGTACTTGTTTAATTTTTTGTGGCCAATTGTTTTGTATGCATTTTAATTTGGCATCTCTTCATCATTTTGTATTGCTTTTATTAATTGCTTTAATCTTTCATCAGTCTATTTTGTATTAGGCAAACCTGCAATTCTAAATCTAAATTATCTTTTAGATCTTTGCTCATATTTAGTCTTGAAAGGGTATATGGGACCAACAGATCCTTTCCACTTTTGTAAATTAGTTTGATATTATATTTTTAAAGACATAACCTCATTCGTTGTAGCCTGGGTGGACAAAGATTTAATGACTTTTTAAAAATAGACATTAGAGGTTTGTGATCTGTTTCTACATAAAAATCTCGACCATAAACATATTGGTAACATTTGTTAACACCAAAGCAAATTGCTAGGAGTTCTTTTTCTATTTGTGCATAGTTCTTTTTGGGTGTCTGTTAAGGAACATGAAGCATATGCACATGGTTTATTATTTTGTAACAAAACAGCTCCCAATGCGTGATGTGAAACATCTAATGAAATTGTTACGGTTTCTTTTGAATTAAAATATTTTAAAATTGGTTCAGAAGCAACCGTTTCTTTTAATGTTTTGAATGCATTTGCTTGATGCTTATTCCATTGAAACACAATCTTTTGTTTTAATAAATTTTGAGATAAGTTATTTATAAATCTACCTAAATATGTAATCATACCTAAAAATCATTGGAGATCCTTTATATTTTGGGGTTCTGGCATATGTTTTACAGCTTCAATTTTATTTTCATCTATACTTATACCTTCTTTTGAAAATTTGTACCCTAAATATGATACTTCTTGTAAACCAAATTGACATTTAGATAATCTAAATTTTATATTGTTTTATGATGTAATTTCAAATACTTTGCATAACTGTTCATCGTGTTCCTTTTTTGTTTTACCATGAATTAAAATATCATCTATATAGATTTCTACACCTTCCGATTGAAATATTTCAGTAAAATATTCCTGAAATACTTAGCTAGCTATTTTTATACCAAATGGCATACGTAAGAATTTAAATTGACCAAATGGAGTACCAAATGTGCATAATTTGTTAAATTCTTCATCAAATGGAATGTTCCAAAATCCACTAGTGGCATCTAATCTAGTAAAAATAGTTGATCCGTTTAGTCTGGATGTAATTTCATCAATGTTTGGTAATTTATATTTACTATCTTGCATAACATCATTTAAATATTTAGAATCTAAGCAAATTCTTAGAGAACCATCACTTTTTCGAGTTAAAACATATGAATTGACCCACTTTGTACTTCCTTGTACTCTTTCAATAATTTTTAATGTAACTAATTCATCAAGGCAACATTTGAATTTTTTGTGTAATGCAAATGGTACATTTCTGACTGGATTTACTACTGGAGTGACATTTGTTTTTAATTCGATGTGATATGGTTCGCAAATCTCTCCAATTCCTTTAAAAATTTCACCATACTTATTAATTAATTAGTTATAATCATTGTCAGTAATGGCATTGATTGTTCTAACCTTTACTTCCTTATGTAATTTGATAATTCCTAAATCTGAACATGTAGTTAAACCTAAAATCGGTTCAGATTTACTTTCTGTGACATAAAATTCTACATTTTTAATAAATATGTCATTGAATTTTAAATCTAAGTAACATTTACCAACAATTGGAATATTTTCATCGGTATAGGTTGATAAATTTTGATGTGTTCTATCAATTTTCTTTTTTGTATCTAACTCCACTTCTTAAATTAAATTAAGAAATTAAATTTGTTCTGGAACCTGAGTCTACTTTAAACCTAGTATGTACATTGATATTTGAGGTTATGGGAATATTAATTGTAGAATGTTGGTGTACATTTGATGAACTGATACTATCAATTATCAAATCGCTTTCTAAATTAATTTCATTGACATTATGTCTATTAGTTTGATTTCTACAAACATTTGCAAAATGATTTGTTTTTTTTACAAATGTTGTATTGCTTTCCATGTGCATAACATTTATTAATTCTATGAGTACCACCACATTTTTTGTTGATAATTTTACCTGTATTAATTACGTTCGGTACATTTCTTACAACTGAAGGATAGCGATTATTTGACCTTGACCTCTTGCGATTAGTTGTATTGCTCGTTCCGTTAGAATGCCCTGCCTGTATGTTGTTTTGTCTAATAACATCTAGTTCGTGTTCTTGTTCTCTGTATGAAGTTGATTTGCTTTCAACTTGTTTTGCATTAGTTGAAGATTTGTTCTACAACTTTCCGTTATAATACAAAATTCTATTACCTGAGTTAGCTCCTTATTTTCATATTGCAGCAGTTTTTCCCTCAATATGTCATCTTTGATGCCTATAATGACCATCGTTTTTATGAGATCATTCTTTAATTCCTCGTTTCCGAATTCATATTGATTTCCTTGATTTTTTAATTCCGTTACAAACTGTTCGATCTTCTGACTTGAATTTTGTCTTGATGTAAAAAATTTATATCGTTCATAAGTTCAGCTCTTCTTTGGCGCAAAATAATAATTAAATTTTTGTTTTAGTGCTTTAATTTTATCCTTTTCTTGCTCGGTAAATAAGAATGTATTGAATATTTGAATTGATTCTTCTCCCATGCAGTGTAGTAATTGAGCACATTGTATTTTTTCTGGTTTCGCATCTAGTTCTGTTGCAGTTGAATATATTTCAAAACGCTGTAACCAGTTTTTCCAATTCTCTGCTGAGTTTCCTTTAAAACTGAAGGTCGGTACTAAATTATTTTTTATTTCAATATTAATAATTAATTAATTGTATTCAGTTTGCTAGTATTTTAATTTGCAGCACACGAATATGTTGATGTTCTTCTACTATTATGTTTGTAGTGTACTCTAATGAAGCCAGACGTAGACTGCGTTTATTAAAAATAAAACATAAGGCCATTCATACAATAAGGCTAGTGAGGATGTTAAGCAACCCAACTTACAGACGATACAATTGGTGTTGTCTACCTAACAATTTTGAAACAAATTTACCACAGTAGTGCTTTTTTTTATTTTATATGCCTGGTAAATGCCAGTTTAATCCGTTATGGTTAGATTTAGAGAAGTGTAGATTGTGGTTACGGCTGTGTGAAGATAAATTTCGTGCGCTTTGTAATATGTGCAGAAAGGAGTTTGATGTTAGTTAAGGTGGTATACATTGTGTTAAAACACATGCAAAAGATAAAAACATTTGAATTTACTGATGGGGACTCAAAGTACGCTTTTAAAGTGCTTACAATTAGTATGGGTATTGAATGCTTAAATACAAATACAGGACTTGTCGTCGCTGATGGTGATAAAGTAGTAGCAAGTACAAGTGCACCTAATTGTTTAACAAAAAATAGTTCAACGTATTCTGGTAATAGTAATATATTAAAGTTAACCTACTTACAAACAGAAGAAGTAAGTTTAGCAGAAATTTTATGGTGTATTCAGAAAGTTATGACACATTCCTGAAGAGAAGTTTTGCAACTGCCACCGATGTTTTGCCTGCTATGTTTTTAGATAGTGAGATTGCAAAAAATTTACAGCTTCATAAGGATAAAATAGCTTAATCTATAACGTATGGACTAGAATCTCATATCCAAAATGAACTTTCTAACCAATTAAAAGAGTGTACATTTTATACTTTGTCATTTGACGAAAGTCTTAATAAAATATCCCAACTTGGACAGATGGACATAATTGTCAGATTTTGGGATGAGGCAACAGATGCTGTACAAACACGATTTCTAAATTCGGCATTCTTGAAACGTGCAACTGCTTCTGATTTAAGAATAAATTGATTGAATCTATAACTTCGTTGGGCTTGTCTCTGAAAAAAAATTGTACAGGTAGGGATGGATGGTCCTAACGTTAATCTAAGAATGCTTGAAGACTTGCTCAAATATTTAAAAGATAGAAGCAGTGAGGATCCTGAACTATTTTCCACTGGAACTTGTGAAATACATGTAATCTGTAACGTGCATTTTTTTAATGGCTTAACATTTTACACTACCCAATTCGTAAATACTTCAGAATAATTCAGATTTGTATGCAATTTAACTCGTGTGTAGTAATTTAAAGATAGATAAACTGAAGTTTGATTTTCAATTAATAAATAAATTGCAAGGAACGAATTTTAAATAGGATTATTCGTAAATTACTTTCCAACTTATTGAAAATTATAAACCGCTTGTAATTAATTATAAATTGCATCGTTCTTGGCTTGCTGCTCGTTTAAATTTTGTTCCTTATGTGGATATACAAGTCTAGATAATAGGACGATAAGAGGTTGTAATAACAACTATTGAATATAAACAGATGAGAGAATAGTTGTAGTTTGTTCTTCGTTCCTATATATATGAATTACGTTAAAAATACTGTTTCCTTGTTGCTTTGAAAATAGTGAAATACAAGTTGTATATTAACTGTAGGCAGTGTAGTTCTTATGGCAATTGAAGGAAAGATGCTTTATAGGCGAACGTGTTTTACTCGACCGCACGTGCTTGTTTACGGAACATCGACGGACTCATTTAGTGATACGCGTTGCTTTACTAATTGTTTTTTTTGTTGATTTTCTGTTGGAAATAAAAGTGGTAGAACTTGTTGGACTCGACCTGCACGCGTGTGGTGCGGAGCATTTGACGGACTTGCTTAATGTTTGTACGTGCTTTATTAATTGTGTTTTTAGTTGAGTTTCTTTTGAAATAAAAGTTGTACAACTTGCTTGCTAAACTTGGCCGATTCTTCGTAGGATTAATGTGTGTGCGATCTAGTGTAGTGGTCCCTTTTTTTATCAGGGTAAGTGCAATAAACTTGTACAGAATTTTTCAAGGAGCCACTTTAGTCAGGTTTTAAACTCCCTAAAACATTTGCAAAATGAAAATTGCAAAAGTGTTTAACTCATTCCGTATTAATGATATGTTAAATTTACCTTGCATGCAATAATAAGTAAATAAAATATGAACGTACTTTTTTTAAAGACGAGAGTGATCGTGTTTTTTTAAATGTTTCACCGTATTCAACCAATGCCTTTACCAACTGAAATTAGCTTCAGAAGTTGACGAAGTTCTTTCTGCTGAAGCAGATCCGCAATACGAAAAATTCTTGGCGTATGTTTGGATCGGAATTATATAAACTTTAATTGTTCTTAGTTGCGTTTGTAAATTGAACTATTTCATACTTGTTCTTACTTTAAATATCTATCTGTTTGTTTCGCAATATCCTTCGTCGTTCTGATACCTTTTACAATAGAATTGCATGCTATTAAGAAACAAAAAAAAAAAGAAAAACAAAAAATACTACTGAATTACTCATATCAATTGTGACTTACCTATTTATCTTTTGTTAACATTTTGTCTGCTTTATGTTTAATTGGTGTGCGAGGAAACGTTTCTGCTACTCCCCAATATTACCTCACTTTGTGATAAAAATTTTTGTAATGCTTTTATCGTGATTATATTATATAGTGTATCTAAACAGTTTTATTTACATTCTACAAAGTACTGAATAACTTAGACTTTTCATTGCTGCTATGCTTATTTTCTTTTTTTTTCAGGTTTGCTTAACTAATTTTCTTGCAGGTTGTTAGATATTAAGAGCGGACTGTAAGGGTTGGTATACTTGCTAATTGCGGGTAAAATAGGTAAAAGAAATATGAAAGGAACTTATATAATCTGTGGTACTCACCGGCACATTGATGTGGGTAACTATAATGAAGACAGTGAAGATAGTGCAGTTTAGGATCGGCACGGGATCCTGGTCTTCCACACTTACACGAACACGTTTCAATAGACAATGATTGTTATTATACTACACTACACTTGCACACGCGCAAAAGTATTTGAACCACATTTTATAAGGAAGGGAAATGGTTAAACTAATAGGAAAATTTCATTCTTATTGCAATCGTAAACATTCCCCCCAACGAAATCAAAGGATTTCTAATAAAATAAAGAAAAGTTTTCTATTAACTATAATTAATACTGTGCATATATCGCATGTTTCACAAATTAAAAAAAAATTAGAAAATTCACACCTTAAGAAACGAAGAAACTTAATCAAATAATAATAATATTAACATGTGATACTTGCACTTACTTTAAGAGTAGTGGACATAACTTAACTACAGGCCGAGTGAATACACCGGTTGCAGTTTGGACAGAAACAACACGGACGATGTTGTCTGAACCTGGGATAATTTCTTTGATTCTGCCCAATTTCCAATTTAGTGGCGGTTGATTTAGATCGATAATCACAACCAAATCACCAATTTTTAAATTGGCTGTATGAATATCCCATTTTGCACGTTGTTGAAGGGTATAAAGGTACTCTAAACTCCAACGATGCCAAAAATGAGACTGCATTTTTTGTAGTAACTGCCATCGATTAAGACGATTATTGGAAACATCGCTGACGTCTTTAAATGCGGGAACTGAAACTAATAATGAACCAATTAAAAAATGTCCTGGCGTCAAAGCTGCATACTCATTAGGGTTAGGAGATAAATCGCACAAAGGACGAGAATTCATTATTGCCTCTATTTTAGAAAAGAGTGTAGTCAATTCTTCAAAAGTTAAAGGTTGGTCTTCAGTTACCCGTTTTAAGTAATATTTTGCGCTACGAATCCCAGCCTCCCAAAGCCCTCCAAAGTGTGGAGCGGAAGGTGGGTTAAAGTGCCAAACGATTTGGTTTTTACTTAACCCACTAGTGATCTCTTCTTGGATCTCTGTTTTGGCTAAGTAGGCAAAAACTTCAGATAAATGTCTTTGCGCACCCTTAAAGTTTGTACCGCAGTCGCTATATATGTTGCTGTATAGACCTCTTCGAGATACAAATCTATCAAGAGCGGCTAAAAAGGCATCTGTAGTAAGATCGGATATTACCTCTAAATGCACGGCTTTGGTGGCCATGCAAATAAATAATGCAAGATACGCCTTTTGTAGTTTTGCATTACGCCGTTTGCTTTCTTTTATAATAAAGGGTCCTCCAAAATCAACCCCTACATTTAAAAAAGGTCGTGATGGAGTTACACGTGGAGGCGGTAAATTTGCCATATACGGGTTTACAGGCTTAGCTCTCAATCTAATGCACACCGTGCATTTTGATAAGTTAGACCTGATGGCATTTCTAATGCCTAGAATCCAGAATTTCTGGCAAATAATAGCTTGTAAGCTGCGAGGGCCTACGTGTAAATAAAAAATGTGATAATAATCGATAATAAGTTTAGATAAATAACATTTTTTTGTAACAACAAAGGATGCTTAGCATCCTGAGTCATACTGCTATGTTGTAATCTACCCCCCACCCTGAGGAGACCTAGGGGATCTATCCAAACACTTAGTTTTCGAAGAGAAGGAGACGGAGGTTCTCCTTTTGATAACAAAACGATTTCATTGCTAAAATGTACTTGTTGAGTTAGCTTTACTATTTTAAACGTAGCAATACGTATTTCTTCAGAAGTTACGGAACCGAAATTACGATTCGCACGATTGACACGGCAATTTAATATAAAATGAAAACACCAGGCAAAAACCCGCTGCAAACGTAAAAAATTAGAGAAGCGTCGAATAATGTTACAATCAGGTGGTTTAATTTCTGCAATATCGCGTTGTAACTTGGGACCTACATATAACACATCATTCAACGACTGACACTTAGGTAAATGAGCAGAGGCATCGAACACCACCCTTAACTTAGTGGTACTGCTGGACTGCTTTACGACACAGTGATGTGGAATGAAGTATCATGCGTCCTCACTATTTTTAGAAAATTCCATATGACCTAAACTTTCATATTCGCGAAGAAAATTTATATAATCTTTCTTAAGATGCGGTTGTCAAGCAAGGCGACGTTCTAAATTATATAAACGGTTGAGTGCTAGATCATAAGTATTTCCAAATTGATAATTGTTTGTTTTGAAAGGCAAGGGTACCACAAATGCACCTTCCTTCGTACGAGTATAAAATTTTTTAAACACTTGTTCGCATTTCTCTTCATCTGGATTTATAATTTTACGATCAGGAATATTTTCAATTTCCCAAAATTTTTGTAAAGAGTTTTCTAACGAATCTGCTAGTGATGTAAATAATACAGTTTGAATATTTGTAGAAGGGTCACTATAGCGTAGATTAATTTTGCCTGTAATAACCCAACCAAAAACACTATTAAGTGCCCATGGAGAATCAGCACTGGGACGCAACCTCTCGCCGGTAAACAGGCATGGATATACGTCAGCGCCGAGTAACAATTCAATGCTAGACGGCAAATAAAATTTTGGATCCGCCAAATGTAAATACCTGAACTGATTTACAATATTAGTATGTATTTCTACCGAGGGCATTTCGGCAGTAATACTTGGCACTAATACAGTTTTAAATTAAACTGAGGTTTTCGCTACTGTAAGGTTTAATTAAACAATCAGATGTACCTTTGACATTTAATATGGGTTTTGACCCAAGCTTGCAACAGTAAAGTTGCAATTTTGAATATGTAGACCAAGTTTTGAGCGCAAGACGCGGTTAAAAATGAAGTTTGAGCACCAGTCAATCAACGCTCTGACTGGTTGAAAGACGTTGGATGAATCTTTTATGTGAACAATAGCTGTTCCTAAAAGGACAATTTGATTTTGTAGTGGCACTGAAGCACAAGATGATGCATGGGTCAAAACAGTAGATTCGGAATTAACAATATTTTCACTATCAGAAGCGAATGACGCATGGGTCATAATACTGGGTTCAGAATTGGCATTATTTGCGCTATCCGAATCGAATGTAGGATGAAGCAATGAATTATGCCTACGACCACAATGAAAACAACTAGTTTTCGATTTGCTATTATAGACACTGTGGTCCTCTTTCGAGCAATTGAAACACAGGTTATGAGCCTGAACCTTGGCCTTTTTGTCGGTAAGAGACAAAGACAAAAACTTCGGGCACCTGTAAATCGTATGCGTATTTTTGCAGCAAGGGTACGGTTTCGAATAAGAAGTAGTAACAAACGACCGCTGCAAATTAGAATTTGGCGTTAAAATTGTGTTACTTTTTATCGTTTGTGAAGGTTTAACGTTTTGAGTAGTATTTGGAAATTTTGACAACTCAAAAATCTGAATTTGATTTTGTACAAACTTAACTAATTGGTCAAATGTAGGAATTTCCACGCCTATATTAGACGCTTCAAATTGTTTTCTAGTGTCATTGGGCAGAATTCTGAATGCCAAGTGAAACAGAATAAAATCATCAAGTTTGGGTATTTGCAAGGCCCTTAATGACACTACTGCTTCATAAAATGTTTGGATAAACTGCGTAAAATTGTTTAGATTTTCCGTATGAAATTGCTTAGATGCAAGCATACTATCTAGCAAATCGCCGGCTAATATTCTTTTATTTTCATATTTTGCAATCAAGATGTCAAAAACAATATCATAGTTTATTTCTGTCAGTGGTAAACTTTTGGCAATACTCAATGCCGGTCCTGAAAGAGCATTAATTAAGTGATGAAACTTTTCTATTTTAGTTAGGCCTTGATTATTATGAATCAAAGATCGATAACTATCATAAAAAACTTTCCAGTTTCGTAACGAACCGTCAAACCGGGGTAGGTTAATTTTTGGTAAACTGCTACTGGATATATGAGACGGTCCCGAAGTTGATATTACAGTAGGAAAAATTCTCTTCGCTACCGCTTTGATTTGAAAATACAGATCTTCAAAAGACAATAGAGGTTTCATATCAACTTCTTGATCAGGTGAAATACGCAAGGTTAAATCCATAATTGCATTTTGAATTTTTTCAAATTCACAGTAAGTATCGTCTAGTTTGGAATATCTCGATTCAAAGTTATCAATTTTACTTGGATCATTTAAAACGTTTTTTGACAGATCAAAAAGAATTTGTGCACGGACGTATAATTTTTCTCTATTAGCTAACAAAACTTTTAATTCTCTTTCTGACATTGTAATCAAAATAAACAAGAATTAGTTACCAAATAGAAATTGGAATACACTGTGTTTATTAAGATAAACTCAGGTTTCTCTAGAAGTGATAAAACAGCTGTGCAAATAAATAGCGTTAATGCCCACACATCTGTTTCTGTACTTAAATGTAAGTATCTAATAATTTGTGTATCACTTGAACACATGCACAGATTATCAATAATTTTTAATTTTAATATTTAATGCAAATATTTTAATACACCCACAATTAAACAAAATGTCTTTTAATAATTCGGCCTCGATTGCGACCAGAACTTTTGTTAGATATTAAGAGCGGACTGTAAGGGTTGGTATACTTGCTAATTGTGGGTAAAATAGGTAAAAGAAATATGAAAGGAACTTATATAATCTGTGGTACTCACCGGCACATTGATGTGGGTAACTATAATGAAGACAGTGAAGATAGTGCAGTTCAGGATCGGCACGGGATCCTGGTCTTCCACACTTACACGAACACGTTTCAATAGACAATGATTGTTATTATACTAAACTACTTGCACACGCGCAAAAGTATTTGAACCACATTTTATAAGGAAGGGAAATGGTTAAACTAATAGGAAAATTTCATTCTTATTGCAATCGTAAACACAGGTATTGTCACTAACTCCTTACCGCCGCATACATCATATGTCAGTCTGCTTTCTACAACCCCCCCTAATCTCCTATTGAGCCCGGTCATTCCGTGATATCTTTGTGCTACGCACGGCTACGAGCCAACGTAGCATAAATTTTGGCGCCCAACGTGGCTGCCACGAATTAACGTAACAGATTCATGGGGCATTCAAAACAGCAGAAAAAAGGATGGGTTGGGAAATGTAAGATTTTTTATGATCACTCTATTACCTTTTTAAAGACTTCCCTTCAAGACGTGCTAACTATACAGCCTTTTCTGGTTCTATTGTATTTCCAAAACGATTTTGCAGCATACGTTGGGTGGAAAATCAAGCAGTTATTACCAGAGCCATTGAAATCATAAAACCTGTAGGGGTGTATGTTGAACAAGTGTCCTGAGAGTAGAACATTCCAAAAGATAAAAGGTTTTTAGCAGATAAACTTTTACTAGCTAGATTACAATTTCTTAAATCAATTTGTGTAGAAATTTTTAAATTTTAAAAATTTTTAAAAATTTTTCAATCAGACGATCTCCTAACACTATTTTTATATCAGGAATTGTATACTATTTTGCATAATATCGGAAGTCGTTTCATTAGTGCGAAAATTATGATTGAAGCAAACATCCCTAATAAACTAATTAAAATTGATATAGCCAAAATTGCAAACTTAAAGTTAATTGCAAATGTGGATATTGGTTTTGAGGCATCTGTTGTTTGTAAGGTGAAGGGTTTGAAGGAACTTGATGTCGTTAAATTTAAAAACAACTGTTTAGCTTTTCTAAAACATTTTTTCCAAAAAATTACAGAGACAAGTCCTTTGAAATACAAAATTATCAAAGGTGTATTTTGTTTGTCACCTATGGTAATGTGTAGCAACGTCCTAAAACACCCAGGTTAAATATTGCTCTTGAGGAATTTATTGAGCAAAAGCAGATAATTGCATCTGATGCAGACATTGTAAAAAAACACTAACCAATTATGTGAAGACAAGAAGAATGCTTGGAAAAACGAACAATTCCCCAGAAAAGGAAAGATTGGGCGTATTTTTAATAAGGTCGTGTAATGAGTGTGGCTTATCAAAATTTGTATTTTTAAACTTTATTAGAAAAATTTTAATCATGTTTTATGGCAATAGTAGGTTGAAAGGGGTTTGTTTTATGATAAATAAAGAATGCCTCCGTAGAAAACACTTTAAATGAATCGCTAGTTGCCCAACGATTTGTTTATGACAAAATTTTAACTTCTAAAATAAAACACCTTTCCGAATTTACAATTTCTAAGAAGATGATTGTAGAGTTTGAAAATGCATCTTCCAGAAGGCGAGAAGCATTAAGAGTTAAGCATAATGAAAAACTTACTAAGAAGCGAGAGGTTGAACAATTGCATACTGATATCAACACACTCGAGTTAAAGAAAGTTGAGGTAACAGAAAAGCGCAAGGAAGAAGAACTAGAGATCGATGGTGAATTATAAAAATTAAAAAAGAGACTGAAGAGTTCAAAAAAAAAATATTTTCTATGCACTTTATTCTTGAATATGTAGGTATATTCACTTTTAACTAATTAAAATATTTGAATGTTCTGATCACGCTTATTTTCCGTTTTTCATGCAACAAAAAGTACTGAATTTTTATTCAGTTGTTCGAGTAGACACCCTGGTAATGGACAATGCGAGCTACTATAGTACACAAATCAATAAGGTACCAACGGATTTTTGGAAAAAGGTTGATATTCAAAAGTGGTAAGAAAATAATATTTAGTGCAATGATACAATGCTAAAATGTGAATTAATAACATTAGTGAAACAATATATTATTTTACATAGCCTTTTTCTTATTGTTTGTATTTCTAGGAATAAGCTAAAAGTTACATACTTTATTTATTTATTTTACATACATCTATCTTACAGAAATTAATCCACTTACAAGATAGAGCTACAAACAAAGAAGATAAATAAAACATAACTATTATAGTGTGGGAAGTGAGTGGTATTGTGAATACAATTCATTTAGCTAATATAATTTCTTTAATATTTTTAATTGAGGTGCAGAAAATGTCTAACTGTGTTTGAATTTTTGAGCAATTAGAACAGATTACTGCAATGGGGAGAATTTAAGAACATTAGTAGGCGGTATGACACAATGAAACGTGATAGGGTTACGGGAATTAGGACGGGGTATAGAAAATTGTATCTGATGAAGAATTGTAGGGCAGTGAGATAGTGAAAGGATATTATTCAGAAATATTATGGAGTGCAGAAAACGACGGTTTTGTAACAAATGAACATTAAATGCAGCTAGTAAAATGTTATGTGGATATCCAATAGGCGGGTAAATGCCTTGAGTACGCAACATAACTAACTTCAAAAATTTTCTCTGAACATTTTCCAGTAAGTTAATGTGTATAGCATAGTAAGGGCACCATATAATTGAAGCATATTCCAGACGAGAACGTATATATGCATTATATAATGTTAGAATAGTGGAAGGATTTGAGAAACTAGTTGAATTGCGGATAATGAAACCCATTGTCTGATGTGATTTTTTAACTAGATAGTTAACATGTTCAATGAAGCGCAATTTTCTGTCAAAAATCACTCCCACATCTTTAACATGAGGTGGTCTATGAAGAGTTGTATCATTTAACAAATAATCAAATCTAATCAGATTATCAATTTTAGAGAATGTCATGACGTAACATTTTTTAACATTCAGCGGGAGATTATTGATAGTGCACCAAGTAGTTAAAAGATCCAAATTGGTCTGCAAATCTCTACAATCCTCCTCTGAATTTATTTCATTGTAAAGTTTTAGATCGTCTGCATATAGAAGATAGTTTATTTTTAGTGTGTCTCCAATGTCATCAATATATATTAAGAAGAGAAGTGGCCCTAGAATTGACCCTTGCGGCACTTCTGAAGTAACATTTATGAAATTCGATTTGTGGCCATGATACTGTACGTACTGTAAACGGTTTTTTAGATACGAAGCAAAAAGTAATATTAGATTATCTGAGAAACCAATGCGTGTTACGTGCCAAGGGTCACTTTAACATTGTATTTAGGTTAAGTTGTTGTACGGAAGTTTCCCGCCATATTTTCAAATACGCGAGACGCGGGAATTTTTAAATAGACTAGGCGGAGCTTCCGATACGCCAGAGTAGTGAGTTTGCGTAGTGTGCATATCCCTATAGGGGTATGGCAATACTAGACAAAGAGGGGGGTCGAGTTTTGGTGACGCTGGGAATCGTGGCTGTTTTCTGGGGATCTTCCAGTGAAGTGGAGTTAAGTGGAGGTTTTGTGGTGACGTATCGTAGCTTACCTATGTAGTTTCCCTGCTTAATTATCTTTGTTTGTCGTACCTTCTACCTTTTTCCGTCATTCCCTGCGTAGGTAAATTTACAGCAACCTTCGGCTACTGGACCCGAGACGACCCTGAGGGACATGCTCCGCTAGCCGCTCCGGAGAAACAGCCATCTCTAATCCCTCCGACATGGAACCCTGATAGAGGCCAACTTTGGTTCAACCCCGCCGGGTTCAGATTTCCGGGGTGAGTAATACCGTGTTTAAATGGTTCACGAATGTGAACTTTTGTAATTGTTTATTTAATTTTTATATTTCCGGTTATGACGCAATAATTTCGGCAAAGATGACGTCATGGTGGTTGGCCACGTGAAACCTGTAAAAGGGGTTCGCGTTGTCCTCCGCTAGAGGCGTCATTCGCTTTCCTTATTGCGCTTGCGCGGTGTATCTTATGAACTTTGGTAACTGTATTACAGGCTTTTAAGAACCATCTATCGCCATATAAATGTACCACCATCTAAGTGTAATATTTCGTTAACTGTTTTACCGACCATATAAACTTTCACCAGTGATAGTCTATAAGATGCGGTGTAACTTAGCGAGAAGAGTAGAGTGGCAGATGCGATCAAATGCTTTTGAAAAATCAGTATAGACAACGTCAACTTGAGTACGGCGGTCCAGAGAATTAGCTATAAACTGCATAATACAAAACAAATTCGTGGTGGTGGATCTACCTTTGACAAAACCATGTTGATAAATGTTTAACCTATCTTTTACTTGTTCCGATAGGAAAGCATGAAGAATGATTTTGAGAACTTTACAGAAGTTAGATATAATGGCAATTGGCCGGTAGTTATTTATGTCACTCTTATCACCGTTTTTGTGAACAGGAGTAATTCTGGATAGCTTCCACATTGTTGGAAAAGTCTGTTTTTGAATTATCAAACTGAATAAAAAGGTCAATGGCCTTAACAATATGTGTTTACAATCTCGTAGAAAGAACGCAGGTATGCTATCTGGACCCATCGTCATATTCGGCTTAATGTTTTTAATCGCTTGTAGTATGTCATGTTCAGGAATAACTGCCATATTAAAACTGACCGTTTTATGTAGTGTTACATGCCAAAGTGGCACTAAACATTTTCTTAGCTTAACTTTTATGTGCGGAAGTTTTCACGCCTTCAAATTTAAAAGACTCGGTGTGCGTATTTCCGTCACGTTAAAAGTGGGTTGGATGAATAATTCCGCGCCGACGCGGGAAAGGACAGAAAGGTGGGTTTTTTCCGGTGGTCTTTTAACGTGGCTTTTTGCCTCTGACCATCGTGAAGAGCGGTTTTGTTCAGGTATCGTATCGTGCCTTATCTTGTATCTATGTAGATTTCCTTGCCTTGTTTAACTGTTTGTCGCTCCTATACCTGGTTTTCCCTGTTTATTCCCTACATAGGTAGGAGACAATTTGAAGCCGCCTAGGGCAACCGAGTCCACGACCCCGGGAACAAATTGGAGGCCATGCTCCGCCAACAGCACCGGAGCAGTCACCATCTGTAAACTATCTTAAAAGGGGCTCTAGCCATTTGGAAGGCGTACCCTCCGTAATTGCCTTAAAAGGGGCCATCAGTAGCCCTGATGGACGTCAACAGAAGCCAACTTTAACTCAGGGACATATTCATGTGAGTATTTCGCTGTTATAAACTATTGTACGAAAATTGGCATATTTTCCGTCAATGGCGTATTTAATTTGTTATTGGTGACGTCATTGACAGATGGCCGCGCTAAAGCCTGTGTAAAGCTTGGAGCTACCACCTGCCCGTGGTGTCGCTTATTCCGCGCTTGCGCGATGTAATTATGAACTTTTAAATTGTAAGAGTAGGATCGTTTGTGGTAATCTGAATGTATTTTGTAAATTATAGCTATAGCAGGTAGAAAAGTATTCTGAAAATGCATTCACCACTTTCGGGCCAGTGTTGACTGTAGTTCCATTGAAGATCATGTTAGATGGAAGAGAAGCACGTCCATTTTTATATGACATGAATAACCAGAATTGTTTTGGGTTGCTTTTGATATTTATTTCCACATTTTGTAAGAAGTCTTTATATGATATAGCAATGTCTTGTTTAGTTTGAGATCTTAGTTCACTGAACTGCTGATATATGTGTAGGTCGTTTGTTTTTTTATAAAGCTTCCATAGCGAATATTTTTTTTTTATATTCTTAATAATTAACCTAGTAAACCAAGGTGGATAACCATTTTGTTTTGGAACTGTTTTCGGAACATTTTTGTCAAATACACTATATAAAATGTTATAGAAGTAATCACAAGCCTTATTTATATCAGTGTAGGTATAAAGTGCTTCCCAATCAATTAAAGTAAGCTCATTGTATAAGCCTTTAAGATTGGCTTTGCGAAAGTTATAAGCTGGGATATCGGAATACAATAAACTAGAATCTATTATTTTGCCCATGGAGAGTGAAATTGTTAGTGCTGGATGATAACAGTCGTCAGTGAGTATTGTGTTTTCTGGTTTACAAACTGTGCATGGTGCCGATGAGAAAACTAGATCCAGTAGTCTTCCATTGATGTTAGTTATTTGATTATATTGATGTAAATTGTAAAAACTACAGAAACTTGAGGTATATGTTAATGTGAGACTTGTAGTGTTGCCTTTATTAATGTAATCCGGTATATTGAAATCTCCAATAAATATTATATCTGGACCATAGTTATGTTCCATTGAGATAAGGGCTTCAAACAACAGCTGGTATTCATTTGATGGAAGAGATGGTGGTATATATAGGACAAAGACGATTAGATGTTTATTATTTACTGATATTTTGACACCAACCATATCCACTGGCAGATTTACCAGTAAGTCAAGATCTGTATTTATTTTAGATGATACTATTTTTATTGTTTATAGCAAGTAAAACTCCACCTCCTCTTCTTGCTTGAGTTATGGAGAGGTTTCTGTCAGACCGATAAACCTGAAAGCTACTGGGGAATAGTTCACTATTTTTTACACTGTTGTTAAGCCAGGTTTCTATGAGAGCAAACATATGGAACTCATCACCGTTAAGTAGTATGCAATTAAAAAGAACGTGAGTTTTGGTATTCAAACCACGAACATTTTGGTAGTATACACTTAATTTTAAACGATCGGAGGGTTTATGTGGCAGTCCATTCATGACCTGTAATTGCTTTATGCTTGTGTGTGGTTGTGTACCAAATAAATTTGCTTTAAGTTTTGCAACTGCTTCTTTATACACTGTGCAGGAATTGTGATCCCATGCGGCATGACAAATATCAATATTTTTACCAGATTTCTCATTTACTAACCTACAGTTAATACAGCGAAACTCAGATTTGTCGACAGTGCAGTATTTTGGTTCATGTCATGACCCACATTTAGGACAGTAAAGTTCGTGTTTACACAACTGAGCAGTGTGATTGTAGCCATTGCACTTGAAACATTTGGTAATTTCGACATCAAAGACTTTGCATACATCTAGACCAACGATTATGTGCCCAGCCTCCAGTATTTTACTGTAAGTGAGATTATCTAATTGTTATAAAGCTTGATACTTATTCTCTTTATTTCTTATAGGATCAACACTTAATACGGTTACGCTAGCTGAATCAGGGAAGATAGCAGTGTTTTGTTTGATTGCATAACCAGTGAGAATGTCTGTAGAAAATTTCTGAGATAAGCCTGAGATTCTAACTCTTGGAAGTGCCTTTTTTAGCAGTTGTACCTCATACTTTGAGGAGAGTTTCTCACCCAGCAATTTGTACTAATTTACCTACATTTTCAGCATCATTACATCTAACAATCAAACCACCATTTTGAATATGCTTGACTGTGTTAATTTTAATGTTAGCTTCAACAGGATTGACACTATCAACAACCTCCATTTTAGTTTTAATATTTTTCTGAGTGTTGTCTTTTGATTTAATTATCACTGATTGTTGTAGCGACTTAGACACAATACCGGCATAGGTAGTACTTATGGGAACTTGAGCATTTACTGAGACAATAGAAAGCTTGTCAGCGGCTATTTGCATGAATTCTGACTTGAAGTTTTCAAACCGTAATTTCAAATCTTTCATGGCTTCCTCAAACTTCGTTTCTAACACTTCCTTTACTAAATCAGTAGTAGTAGTACCATCGCCACTCTTAGCTAGGCAATTCTTACAGTGGAACCGGAGTGTTCTCTTTTTTAGCTCCATACACCTTAGTTCTGATGAGGTAAGATCACTGCAATCATAACATACTGGATTTTCACATTTATCACATATGACAATTTTATTGTCACCGGCACAGAAAATACAAGGGGACATTTGTGTCACCCTGTATGTATACTTGTTTTATTATATTTAATTCCACAATATTAATAAATATCTTTATCTCAAAAGCAATAATTATTTGTTTATTATTATTTGGAAGTAGATAAAATTTTCAACATTAGAAATGTGATTAGTGCCAGATGGTGTTTATAATCAATATTATGATAGCTGTTATAAAATGATGAAGTAAATGCTCACTTTATATGATGTAAGTTTATAAGCAGCTGAACGCTACAGTCATATGGTTTTGAGATTTCCACCATACCACTGTATTTTTAACCCCATAGAACACATTTGAGGTATAGCAAAAAGTTACTATACGGATCACGTTTAATACAGTGGTGCCTCTGTCGAGAAGTCACCGACTGTATGGAGGGAAGCTTATGAGGGCAAGCACATTTCGCTATACAGAAAAAGAGATACAAACCTGGTGGAATAGGGAAGTAGCATTTGACTATGAAGATACACTCCCATTGATTATCAATGTAGATAGTGAAGACAGCGAGGACTCTGTGGAATGATGAAGCACAAGTTAAAATTGCTTACAGCTTTGGCACAATATAAATACATATTTGTTAATTAATATATTAACGAATTAAATAGATTTTTGAGTATTACTTAATTTTGGTTTAGTTGTTTCGTGTGAAGCATGAAAACATTTCTAAGAACGTTGAAATGTATTGATTATTTTAATATTTTCGTCCCAAATGCTTTCTTATAAATTTTGAAAGTTGTATCCAAGATATTAATTCGATTAACTTCAAACTTTATGTATATTTTATATGGAACGTACCTGTTAAAGTTAATAAACTACTTGTAAATATTTTGTACTTATTTAAAAGAATCAATAGTTCACGACCTCAAATAGTTGGTGAAGTACTGTAAATTTTAAGAACCCTCACATTTTAGTAATACTACAATAAATATTTGTACCAAGCTCCTTTTAAATTATCCTAAATTGGGTGATGCAAGATGAAGTATAACTACAGAAGTTTGAATTATTACTGTTTTATATGTCAATATACTGTCAAAACATTTTATTTTGATTTATGGAGTGCGTCATTGTTGCTAGACATACCGCTGCTGGCATTCCTGAGTATGTACATTTAATATAACCTTCATCTATAGAATTAAAACTATACATATAATATTGGCAATGTGGCATTTTATCCAGTTGTGATGTCATCTCAAAGTGAATGGACTATACCAATATCCAGGCTCTTAACGGATTGCATGGATTTACATCTAAATGCAGCATTTTCCACACCTGAGAGTAAAAAAATTAGCTTCACTGGTGGAATCTAATAAAAAATATAACTATATGCCGATTTCTTAGTTTATAAAAAATATATACAACCACAGTTGATAACAAGGTGGCAGAACCCTGCTTCACAGTTGCACAAAACACAGAAGTATTGATAGAGGTGGTTTCAACTCTGTCATATCCATTTTTATCCCATCCCCGTTCCATGATTGACTGCTTTTAATATGCAACTTATTGCAAATACTATTGTTGCTTTCACTCTTTTCAAGTAAGGCATCACAAATGAAGTAAACTATTGTTTATTTTTACAAATTTTGCACAATACCGTGCTTTTACAAAAGATTACCTTATAATTTCCAAAGCAACTAATACATAACCCCTTATCTTTAACTGCTTTAACAATATTGTACCTTTTAATGGTAATTTTTTAAAAAATACATTACACTGCATTAAATAGTGTTAATTTGATTGGCAAACAATGCATTCATTAGAACTCATTACCTTTAACAAAGAATGATCGAGGTTTAACCTGGAGGAATACGATACAAGTTTTAATTGAACTGACAGACATGGCAGAAACTTGCACTTGTTCTTTGATTAATTCAACAACCTCCTTATGCGTCAAAATATCTGACTTTCGACGGGTATTTTCAAAAGTTATTCCAGTTTCAGAATCTAATTTACTCCACAATAAGTAGGCGTATGTGAAGTCCAAGAAATCCTCAATTTCTAGTTTTTGTAATGCATTGTCGAGTGCTTTCCTTCTCAACTCTGAGTTGTCGTGGATAAGTTTCAACACTCTTAGAATGCGCTGGTTTGTATGTGAAGGACCCTTGATAATTTGAGGAAATATTGGAATGGTTTTCGGAACGTAATTTATTGTATAAAGGGCAGTTTAATTAATGCCAATACAATTGTAATAAAGGTTGTTGTGGTTAGCATTATTCATAATTTAATTGGAAAAGGTAGTTTATACAGTGAATGTTGCTACACGAAAAACTTTAACTTTTATAAACTCAAAACATACAATCTCTTAACCTGCCAATCAGTTAATTCTAAGGAGCACTTGATTAATTAATATGAATGTTTTATACAATACTTATCATGCCCCCAGCAAATTCAAAATTCTACAAATTTTGGAATTTTAAATTGGTAAATTCCTAAAGAGTCTAAACATAAAGGCATAATTACAACTAAACGAAAAACAACAGACAAACACAAGTAGTCTATATCGGTACTATTAAATAGATATGAAGGAATTACACGCGTAGACAGTAGATCGCCCATGATTGGTTGAGTGGGTTTGGGAAACATCAAAGACACCACACACACCAATGAACAACTTTTCTTGTAAGCGTTCGGCTGAACCGCTTATGCTCATCAGCAAACAATTCAACTTGAGCTATTTTTACTAGTCTTAGTAGCGAACATTGAATTTCCATAGATATAAGGGAACCATTAAGGTGTTCACCTTTACAACAATCACCATTATGAATAAATATTAAACAATACAACGCAATGATTCTTTCAAGCCGAGAAAGACGAATAATCTGAGAAAGGAATCGATTGTTTAGAAGCTACGAAACAATAAGATTGCTCTTTCAACTTGGGAAGTTCAGTCATACTTAAATTAGAAATAGGCCATGAAGATTGGTGAATCGAGTAGCCAAGGAGGAACATGTCACCAAAGGTCTGAATTTTTGAGAATTTGAGAGGTAGTTTCTCTTGATACTAAATCCGCAGGATTTGACTTATTGGGAACGTGACGACAGACCGCATCTGGTGTCAGACCTTGAATTGGCAACTATTTGCAACAAGCGTCCTTAGTAAATTGGGACTGGTTTTGAGCCAAGCAAGAACAATTGTGAAGTCAGTTCACAAGACACAACTTAAAATTGAAATATCTAAAGCTTTCAGAATCTTATCTACAAGCTTCGCCAGAAGTAATGCTCCACAGAGCTCCAACTTTGGTATTGTAGTTGTTTTGAGAGGTGCAACAAAGTAAATGAACTTGAACAAGGCCGTTAGCATCTACAGAACGGATATAAACACATGAACCATAACAATAAAGTAAAGCGTCGGAAAACCTACGAATCTGAACATTGACATGATTTGGACATAGCACATGACATGGTACCTTAAGGTCGTTCAGACCTTTAAGATCCTTACGATAAGCAACCTAGTTTGATCGAATATTTGTAGGAAAATGATCGTCTTAACAGACCTTTTCTAACCACAGCTTGTGTAGAATAATCTTTGCACTGATAGTAGAAGGTAGATGATAGTAGATAAAAAATCTGAGAGATTTGTAATAAAATTAATCTATTTAGAATGAATTGAGTTGCATAGACAGAATCAGCAATCGAATACATTAAATGATCCGTGGGAAAAGACCAAATAAGACCTAACTTTTTTGTATGCTCGTGACTATCAAACGCAAGAGCACCTGGATGTAGATGAATTTCAGGAATATCTGATAGAACGGCTGGATCATTGAAGATCCACTTTTATGAAACTTGAAATATCTCGATTTTAAAACATTTGAAAGTAGTAAACAAATTTCACGAGCGCCGTTGAGACTGTCTATGCCTGTCAGCAGGCCAGGCCGTCTACATAGAAATCACGTTTGATCATCTTAGAAATCTCGGGTAGGGAATTTCTAAGTCAATGCCTAACTGAAATAGGCATCAAATAGCTAAGAACGAAGCACTAGCTGTACCATAGGTAATTGTATTCAAATCGTGATTGAATCTGATCAGCAGGCGAAAACCGCCACAGAATGCATTGTAAAGGCCTCTGAGCAGACTCCACCTGAATTTGTTGATACATCTCTATATCTGAAGCGATGCCATACAAGTATTTTCTGAATCTAACTAGGAAGGAGAGAAGATCTTGCTGCATAGTTGGCCCTACCATTTGTAAACTGGTGAGAGACTGACCACTTGTGGTTGCTTGTGAACCGTCGAATACCTTATATGTGATTTTCCAATGCTCCACCCGAAGATACTACATTACTACATTACCTGGAAAATTTTGAATTATGCCGAACCCTTGCTGTTTCAAGCAAGGTAGGGATCTTTAACGTGCGTATAACACTCACCCACGGGATCTACATTTTACCTCTCATCCGAACGAGGGTGTATTTTTGTGAAAAATGCTCGCCTAACATTTTTCAAGCGGACTGTGTCGGGATTCAATCCCAGGACTTTGGACGTAGTAGTCGCACACATACCAACTACACCACGGAAGCTGCCAACCGTTGAATACCGTGAAGCTTTGTGGTTAGGCTGTCGTCCTTTAAAACCCCGTGATGAGGCAAGTAATAGGAACTAGCATTTGGATTAGACAAGGACATGTGACGTAGATCCAAATATTCACGCATGAATACTGTAGCGTTCTGAAAATGTAGGATTAGCTTGAAGACATTTCTCCAAAGCTAGAAATCTCCTTTTCGCTACAACAAATGAGTCACATAACACTTCTATAGGCAATTTGAACGGGATAGAGACTATAAATCTACCCTCAAAAGTTTCTGTGTGTAGTTTTTGAAAAACGAAGCTCACAAGCATTCTCTTCTGTAGAGAGTACCTTGTCAGTGGGATAACTTTCAAGTTCCCAAAATCTAGTCAATTGATCTTGAACTTGGAGGGTACTTAGTTGACACTGAACTAGATAAGTGGAACTGGTAGAAAAAGATTCGCATAAGGCCCAACCAAACCGAGTATTCTGTAGAATACAAAGGTTGACACCAAAGTGTAATTGACCAACACATAGAAATTCAAAGAAAGCTGGGGAACCAATACGCAAATCGATTTTTGCTGGTTGATCAAACAATTGATCAGATAATCTAACTTTATCTAGAAACGAGTTTGGAAGTGTTTACCTTGAAGGAAGGTATAGTGCCTATAATCTCATGTAAAACGAGACACGACAGTTTAATTTTATAGGAGGATTGGCAGGCACCAAGTTCAACATCACAACGTGAATGGATGAAAGAAAGAGAGGTCACTTGGTCCAGAAACTGAAATATTTACCTCTTGAGTAAGTAGAGCCTACTTACCGATTAAGTCGGAACGCACAAAGTTTGACAGACTGCTAGAGTCAAGTGAAACACGAATTGAACGCACCAGACCATAACAATCGAGGATCTTACAGCTAGCTGTTGGAAGAAAAACCTTGATGGTGTTTGTACAAGATGCAGACACACGTGGAGGTGGTGCAGCAGAAACTTGTGAACTAGTTAGCACCGGTCCCGGCTGTACCACCAATGGTGGTGACGAATATATGTAATAACAAATGATGCCTAACCCTGCCCATCGTCCACCAAACTTGGATGAACATTGAGACACCATATGGCCCCTGCTTAGACAGTTGAAGCACACCAATGCCTTTATCTTTGAAGTTCGTTCTGTAGAACACCACGCAAGGAAAGCTTCACACCTGGATAGATAGTGGACTCCTCTACAAAGTGAACATGTCGTTTTGCTTGTAACAAACGACTTTGAACGAAGTTTAGGTTTTTTTGGTACAGCCTTAACTTGCCTAGTTTCCACACTATCCAAGAGATTGGCTTGATCTGTGAGGAAAGTTTTAAACTCTTTCAAGGTTGGAAAATCAGAATAGGCGTTGTTTCAAAGAGTTTACCACTGATGGGAAGTAACAGAATCTAGTTTACCTGAAACAGTGTGTATGATAACTCCCTCAAACAATTGTTCTGCATTAGTACGAGTGGAGGATTGTAACATGCTTAAACAAAGAATCATTAACCTTTCTAAGGCTTGGAGTTGATTCCATTGTTAGACAATCCAATCCCAGTAGAAATTTTAAATGGCTACGTATCAGCAGCTTAGGCTGATCATACCTCAAAACTAACTCTTTAAGGGGGGTATGAAAATTTGCTGCAGAAAACTCCAAAGACTTGACTTCTGCTGCTGAACTGGTGATACTACTTTTGAAGTAGTGAAAGCATTGAATATCGCTTAAGGTAGGGTTGTCTGTGATTAAACTGTTAAAGATGTTTTTAAACTCGGTCCAATTCTCCAAATCACCACCAGAAAACTTTATGATATCTATTTTCGGCAGGTTGAACGCTGAAAATCCTCCTGCACGGCCACTAGAAATTTGAGAGTGAACTAAGTTATTTTGTGAATCACAATGCAAAACATTCATTAGTTTGCTTATCAAACTCTCTCCTTCCGATACAGACTTCGAATTCTTCGTTGTCCTCATCTGTATTGGTTGTAGCAATCGAATCGGTTGTTTGTACAATTTCCGAATGAATAGCGTCGTAATCTGCCAATAAGCTAGAGTCATTGGCTTGCCTTTTTTGTAATTCCACTATTTGTGCTTCTGTAATTTTAGCATATACATTATCGTAAGTGACCTTTAATTCACTTAGAAATTTTTTGAATCTGGTGAACTTTCCCTTGATTGTGCCGTGGCTACGAATTAGAGACTCCATTTGTAAGGATATACTCTTACAATTTAAAAGTCGATAATACAGTTAAAAGTCGATAATACAGTTAAAAAAAGTTCATAAATACATCGCGCAAGCGCACTGAATAAGATAGCGAGCAACGCCCCTGGCGGATGGCAACGACAACCTTATTACAGATTCCGCGTTGCCAACTTCCAATGACGTCACCAATGCACAATTTATATTGCGTAATAATCGGAAAATTTATAAAAAGTTAAATCAACAGGTATTACATAATTTACTCACATGATAGGTCCAGATTTCCACGAAGTACGCCTATCGTCCTTCCGGATAGATAAAGATGGTATGCCCGACGCTCTTCCAAGGCGTTCGGACCAGCTCCAGCAATCCTGAGCTCGTTCTCCCAGGTCGTGCAGTACGGTTCGCCTAGGTGGCTTCAAATTTATTCCTAACTATGCAGGGAAAGACGGGAACATGGTAAAGGTCGACAACAAAGACAATTAGGCAAAGGATACCTACATAGGTAAAGATAAGCACGATACGATATCTCAAAG
Source organism: Platerodrilus igneus (assembly GCA_036346225.1). NCBI lineage: Eukaryota > Metazoa > Arthropoda > Insecta > Coleoptera > Lycidae > Platerodrilus > Platerodrilus igneus. The sequence goes on from JARFIW010000668.1 coordinate 4,880,688, forward strand.
CGTCCACACTCCTTGAAGATTCTGGCCAAACAGCCACGTTATAGAGAGAACAGGAAACTTGTCCCCACTTCTTGTCTTTATTCACGTCGGCGCGAAGTTATTCGTCCAACTCTCTCGCGTCGCGCGATCTGCGCAAACGCACTGTGACGTATCGGAAGTACGCGCCTAGTCTTTTAAAATTCCGCGCACCGCGTCTTCTGAAAATATGGCGCTAAATCTCCGCACATCAAACTTAACCTAAACATATTTAAGGTCCACTTTGGCACGTAACAATACGGTTAATTGAGATTCGTACAGTATAACCTCGATACCTAAACTTGGAATGGCAAATTACTTATGCATCAATTTATTGCATTTTAAAGAACATTTATTTTAAAGAACACCAATCAACATGTCTGCATTTGAAGGAATAGCTTATGTCTAACGTATAACTAATCTTATTTTATTCTTATTAAGAGAAAAGCTGTAAATATGCTAACGCTGGTAGAATATAAAGATTGAAATGCATATTCAATCAGTGAATAAATACTTAGTTATATTTTACTTGTTTTGGAAACCCTGCCTTGATAGGTAGTAGCGCAGCTGCTAAGGCTGATCTTCCTGAGTCTGAATGCCACTGAATGACATCTGCTCATAATTATTCACTTGTGTACAGCAAATTTGAATGGAATTTTGCATCCTGAACCATTCTAATTTTACATTACTAAACTAGGACTTCCTAAGACTGAAGATCGAGCAATTACATCTGGCTCGAAATACACCATTTTATGTTGAGTGCTTTCCTTTCTAACTGTGTGATGTTGCAAATAGGTTTCAACACTCTTGGAATGCGCTGGTTTGTATGTGAAGGACCCTTGATAATTTGAGGAAATATTGAAATGGTTTTCGGAACGTAATTTAATTAATGCCATTACAATTGTTGTAATAAAGGTTGTCAAAGCTAGCATTATTCATAATTTAATTGGAAAAGGTAGTTTATACAGTGAATATTCATCATCATCATTGGGTCTTCAATCCTGAAACTGGTTAGATGCGTACCATCATTGTTTCCTATTCTGAACTAACCTACACATTTCCCTGAAATTTGCACAGTCTGCATCTATCACTATCTGTTCTAGGTCTACATCCAGCTCTTTTTTCCTATCTCTGCTTGTCATATATCCCATACTATTCCCCAAAAATGCCTTAGAACGTATTCTGCCCTTCTATTTCTCATATTTTTTCCCAAAGATATCCTTGTTCCCCTACTGTTTCTATAACCTATTTGTTATTACGTTTGTCTGTCCATCCTCATGCATCTGAAGCACGGCATTTCAAAGGCTGCTACTGTTCTTCTGTCTGCTTTTCAGACTACCCGTATTTCGTAGGCATACTGTCTGTGCTGTGCTCCACACATACGTTTTCAACAACTTTTTGTTCTATGTTTCTTGTCTTTCATCATAGGTGCCGTTCTTTTTTGTTAGATGCAGTTCGATCCCCTTCTATTGTTTTACAATTATATACCCTATTTCTCCGACATTCAGTGGTTGCAAAGGGGGGTAAGCAGCCTGTGGCTGCCAAGCTCCCCCAGCACTTAGACATTTGCCTAAATAATAGTTTTCCAGTAAATGCTTTCACACAATTACCATTATTCGAGAATATTGCCCATCCAATGCTTGTAGTTGCTTATAATAATCATCATGTTTAAGTGCAGTTACTTTCTTCGTCATTAATTTATCCATCTTGGGACTGGTTGGATGGGTACCTCCATTGATTTCTATTCTGAGCTAGCCTACACATTTCCCTGAAACTCCTACAGCCTACATCTTTCACTATCTGTGTGCAGTAGTCTAACCTCTTCTTCTCTTTTTTCCTATCTCTGCTTCTAATATATTCCACACTATTGCTTCATGCCATAGTATGTGGCCTATCATCCTATTGTTTACCGTTTTCCACATATTTCTTTCTTCCCCTACCATTTTTAGTACCTCTTCGTTCTTAGCTTTGTCTGTCCATGATATCTTCATCAATCGTCTGTAGCACCACATTTCAAAGGCTTTTACCTTTTTCTTGTCTGCTTCTCCTACTGTCCAGGCTTCACAGCCGTACAGTGCTGTGCCTCATACATATGTTTTAAGCAATCTTTTCCTTGTTTCTATGTTTGTTGTCTTTGAACACAGTAGTTGCGTTTTCTTGTTATATGTAGCACGACCTTGTGCTAATTTTTGTGTTATATCTTTTGTGCTTTTCCCATCTTGCGATATTTGGCTTCCTAGGTAGCAGAAATCCTTAACCTCTTGTAAGTTCGTGTTACATATTTGTATTCTTGGTTTTGATTTATTTTCCCCTCCTCTGCATACTAGTACTTTAGTTTTTTTTTTTGTTAATTTTCATACCGTATCTCTCTGTTAGAACCGTTTCCATTTCATTGAGAGCAGCTTATAATTCTTCCTTGCTAGATGCTAATACCGCTATATCATCTGCAAATCTAAGCATATCAATTTTTTGTCCCTGCATAGTAATTCCAAATGTCTTCCTGCATTTGATCTTCAATGTATAAGTTAAAAATTAATGGGGATAGGAAACATCCCTGTCTCACCCCTTTCCTGATGTTTACTTCTCTACGTTCCTGCTCTAATTCTATTACTCCTGTTTGCTCTTTGTATAAGCTATGTACTATCAGTCTATCCCTATAACTCATTCCAATCTTTTTGAGTATTTCGAACATTTTTTTCCATTTCACATTGTCAAATGCTTTTTCCAGATCTACAAACCCTATATACACGCTTTCCCCTTTTTCTATTGTTTTCTCCATTATCACCCTCAGAGCTAAGATAGCCTCCCGTGTTCCCCTGTTTCGCCTAAACCCAAATTGTTCTTCTCCTAGTATTTCTTCAGCCCGTTTTTCCATTCGTCTTTGTACAATTCTAGTTAATATTTTTGACACGTGTGCTGTCAAACTTATTGTTCGAAAATTTTCACATATATCTGCGCCTTTCTTTTTTGGTATAGTTACTATGATGTTATGTTTGAAATCTTTGGGTATCTCGCCTGTTTCATACATATAGCTTACAAGTTGGAAGAGACGTTCTGTTACTGCTTGACCACCAGATTTTAGAGTTTCCGCTTGCACCTTATCTGTAACCGGCGCCTTACCATTTTTCAGACCCTTTAATGCTAATTCAAATTCATTTCTAAGTATAGGATATCCCAAGTCATCATTTTCAATGTCTGATTCCTTTTCTAATGCAGTTAGTTCTTCTTCTGCATATAAATTCCCTATATATTCTTGCCATCTACCCACTTTCTCTACATTTTCTATAATGACATTTCCTCCCGCGTCCCTTATATTTTTGCTATACGGTTTTATATCACTAAAATTGATTCTATTTAGTTTGTATGCTTCATCTGTATTTCCTACTTCCATCTTAGTTTGTACCTCTTTGCACTTTTCATCAATCCATTGTTCTTTAGCTTTCCTGCATTTGCGAATAATTTCCCATTTTATGACTTTGTATCTCTGTTTTCCTGTTTCGTCTGATTTATTTTTGTATTTTCGTCTTTCTTCTATTAAATTCAGGATATCCTTTGTTATCCATGGTTTCTTATTTTGTTTTTGTGTATGCCCCAGAATATCTCTGGCCGCCATGTCAAGGCTGGATTTAATGTTATTCCATTCTGTTTCTACTTCTTTAGTATCAGATATTTTCCTGATATCTTTGAGCAATTCATTTGACCTTTTTTTCGAATCTTTCTTAAATATCTTTCTCTTTTAGTTTCTGTAGGTCCAAGTGCCCTTTTCCGTTTCTTTTTTTCAAATTTTTAAATTTAAGTGCGGCCTTCATAATTACGATGTTGTAGTCAGTGTTTATATCTGCTTCTGGGTAGCTTCTACAGTCTTTTACTTGATTCCTAAACCGTTGTCTAACAAGAATGTACTCTATTTGATATCTTCCTATATCTCCTGGAATCTTCCACGTATATCGTCTTCTAGCATGATGTTGAAATAACGTGTTTCTAATGATTAAATTGTTCTTGCCGCAAAATTCTACTAGCCTATTTCCTCTGTCGTTTCTAGTGCCTAAACCAAATAAACCTACTATCGCTACTTCCCTACCCTCACCTATCACTGCATTAAAATCCCCCGTAATTATTAAATTTTCATGTCCTGTTACGTGTCTTAATGTGTCTTCGATATCTTTGTAGATCGCTCCCACCTCTTCGTCGCTGTAGCTAGAGGTGGGCATGTATACTTGTATTATTACTGTGTTTACCGGTTTAGATTCTAATCTAACCATGAGTACTCTTTCATTCTTTTGTAAGTAATTTTCTACACAGTAGCCTATCTTTTTCCGCATAACTATCCCCACACCCAAATTTCCCTCGTCTGCTCCTGTATGAATTACCCTGAAGTCTCTACTCCAATAATCCCCCGCCTCTGGTCACCGAACTTCGCTGATCCCTACTAAGTCTAGTGATAACCTATTCATTTCGATTTTTAGGTTCTCTAGCTTACCCACTTGCTACATAGTTCTAACATTCCACACTCCGACTTGCAAAATGTTCCCGACTTTTATTCTTAACTTTCCGACAGCATCATCCGAGGTAGTCCCCTCCCGGAGATCCAAATGGGGGACTATTTTATCTCCGGAATCTTTTACCCCAGAGAATGCCATCATTTTATTATAATTTAGGTACACTGTGTGCTTGGGAGGTAATGTGGTGGTTTCCCGTTGCCTTCCACATCGCGGAAGCGTGTCTTAGACTGCCATACCGACCCCTATGGACTCCGCCAATCTAAGTACCAAAAGAGCCGCTGCCCTCTTTTGGGGACCTATCTTCGTCTGGTTCCTCACTAACGACCCTACTACTTTGGTTGAACCTGTAGTTTGGCTCTTTAGATCTCTAGAACGCGAAGTCGTTATATCCGTTTTAGTAATCTAGAACTTCGGCAAGGTGCAGGTCCATTCGAAATGGACAGTGAATATTGCTACATGAAAAACTTTGACTTTTATAAACTCAAACGCATAACCTCTGATCAAAAACTAGTTAACCTACCGATCAGTTAATTCTAAGGAGCACTTGATTAATTAATATAAATGTTTTATACAACCCTTAACATGTCTTAAATGCCGAGTCACATATTGTCAAAATATTCAAATTATTAGAAAAACCAAATTGTGCTAGTTTAAATTCTAATATTTGTTTCGTATAATTATTCGTTAAAACACGACGATTTTGATATTTTTCAACGAGAGTGTCCTAAATGATTTTATAATTAGACGCAATGGGAGACAATATAGCACAAATGCGTTTTAGCAAAAAACTTATACTAAATAATTTTATCTACGTCATTTAATTTATGCTTGTAGTGGATAAGACTTTTGAAACACTCACAGAAAGTTGACCACTCCCGAAGATTACTTGAAAATGAAAGCAACGATAATTTGGACAAGGATTGACATAATACAGTATAACATACAGCCTGGCGATGCAGTCTAATTGATTTTTAGATCACCTCTTATAGCTTTTACAGGATTATCTTTTGCCGTTACTAAAATGTTACAGTATATGTCATCTAAAACTTCCTGTCCTTGGAAATTGGGCACAAACTCGTCATCCAGTTGTAATTCAAGTTCACTATTTATTTGAATAAATTTTAGGTATTCATCTTAAGTGATTTCTAATGACTAACTTGATAACAGAATTTTTAGAGTGTTTTCATTATCTACATTTCAACCAAAATCAAAAAATTCTTTAATTTTCAAGAAGTACGTTTCCTTTTTTGCAACAAACGCTCTGAGCTGCCTCTCAAAATTAACTTTTTTTTACCAGGCAAGTTATGTAACCCCTAATTTACCTATATATATTAAATAATTGAATCTAATAGAAATTATTAGAAATTGTTAAATAAAGTATAAGTTCATTGCAACATTGTAATACAAGGATAACCCAGAGAAGTTATCGACAGTTCATGATAACGAACATGCAACTTTGCATCCGAGAGGGCAGTGATACTGCAGGTGGCAGGTCACAGACGGTTAAGATATCGCAATTACCTAGAAATAAGATTGAAACAATGTAACAAAGTGTACAATTAAGAGAAAAGCAGACATGAGATCTGCAAGTTCCCACAGCCGTGTGAGGGGCAGGTTATTATAAAAAGCCCGGGAGCTCAAGGCCCGGCAGTCAGTCTTCGAACTCCATACTTCGTTGTTCAAGCTACTCAATTGAGTTGGTCTAAGTATTACAACTTTTGCATTGTTGTTTACCTAGGCTACTCGCCCCAATATTAATAAATACATTTGTTAAGATTTGGAAACTTTTTTTAAAAACATCGCTCCAAAGGCCCGAACCTTAACTGGCATAATTATCAAACTAACTATTTGTTTTTTAAAGATTAATTCTGGAATTAACTATTTACTTACCAAATGAAGCAATTGCTTGCTTATATAAAAACAACAACTAATCTATTCTTTATTCCAATTCTAATTAGTTGCAATAATAAATTTGAGTTTACGCTAAATTATCTACACTTTGAAACCAGCAAACAATCAATCGTGTTTGATAACTTTTTAATTATAACAATATCTAATAGCCCAATTAATGTCAAATAATGTTGATAATTTTAACAACACCACATGCAAAATACTAGTTAGAGGACCAATTTTATTTACGTTGGTATGACCAATACTATGGTTTGCAAGGTTCTTTCGTTGTTGAGCTGTACAAATTCTATACCAAACTAATCAAACAGTATCTACTTACCATTTGTAGTCGACTTCTTGATGTCATGGTTAGTGCTAACGATAAGCACCAACTATCCACTTAAACCAATTAAAAAGATAAACAAATAGTTCTATAATTCTTATGCACGATCCAAATGGTGGCTAGTTTGACTGTCAACTGATTTTCTTCGATCGATTTACAAGTACGAAAAATTTGCAGATAATAATTTTCATTATCTAATTAAACAAAATTTAAAAAAAGTTTTCATGATTTTACAGTATAATACAGCATTAAACATGTATTCTTTACTATTTTAATCACTCGATAAAGTCAATAAAATTTATCTTTTAGAACATTGATAAATTTTCTGCACGTTTAAACTCGTCTCGTTTTCAAAAAAATTATTGAGGTGGATTTATTTTTCTTGTGTCTATTTGCAACTGTTAATGAGATTATTATTCGTTTTGTTAGGTGGCTGCCATCATGACAGCACTTTGGTCTAGTCTCTTACGTGACACGAAATCTCAAAACAAGGGTGTATGGCCAAATAGTTTATATTGATCACTAGGTTAGGATTTGTACACTCTCAACTGCTAATGGATTTCAACCCTAAAATGCCATGGCATGATCTTTACTTAAAATAATTACAGTATTGTACTGTTGTTAGCTTTATATGAATCGAGTAATTCCAAATTAGAATATTTATTCTAAAGAAAACTCGACCAAAACATTCACTTAATAAAACTTTTCTTTTATTCAAAAATTGATAATTTTGATTCTACTTAATCATTTCACCATACATCCACCTTCAACCTAAGTACCTATAACTTATACCATAAATGCTAATCATGGTTACTATTATACTTCAACTTTAACGTTTTAAAGCCCATTTTTTGACATAAGTATCATCAATGTGTGTACCATTTCTGTTTTTTCGCTCTTTTCTACATACATCTTTCACCATTTCATTCCTTAATCTTGATTTCTTAATTGTTTATTATAATTGTGCACCTTTGTTACAAAATACAACAATCGATTTAAAATATAATATATATTTTTATTTGTTACTGGTATGTTAATTGTGTAGTTGATTGCGATCGACCAAATCGAGATTCTGAAACAAAAAAAATTTAGGAAAACGCAACTGAGAAAACAACATACGCATCAATATAATAGGTATCTTCTTTTCTGCACAAAATTTTGTCAACACATAAAAAAGGGGTACAAGTATTATAACAAGTATGGTTGACGTAATGAAAATAGCCTCATTCTTATGCCTGAATCTACAACAGTTACTGCTCCACAACGATCTTGTATTATTCATCTAAAATTACACACTACAAATACATTGTTCGATAATAATGTCTAGAGAAGATAGTAATCTCAAATTGCTTTATTAGTTACCTTATAATAAATTTAACTTTATTTATTATTATATAGCTAATTTATTCGATTCCCTTATGATGGATGGTAATTAACAGTCTTCCAGCTAAGCTAGGGGTCTATTGCTCAGGTAGAGCTTATTAGGAGTGGTCGTGGGTTATACAACAAAAACATTAATTATTTGACTGACTCTAAAATACTAAATAGGGGTGCAAAGGGGTGCCACCAAGTCCTAGAATTTTTAAACACGAGTTTGCCTTAAGGGAGAACTTTGAAGTCCTTAGAGGGAAAAATCGTCTTTGCTGCTAAAGCAGGAGCTGTAAAAAAAGATTTATTAATATAATAACAAAGGACACAAGAGATGCACTGTAGCTACCTTATATCATCAAAAAGGATGTAGCTATTAACACCAATAATTTAAACATTATTATAAAGGGAAATTTAGGTATTAAACCTCTTGAAAGTGCTGTTTAGTGCTTCTTTATCAAGTCACAGCTAAAAACTTTACTTTTATAAAAGGGTATATATCTGCTTTTACCTTTTAACTCAATTAACCCTACCTTTGGACTCATTTGTCCAAAATAAAACCGTTCTTCAATTAAATTATATGATAAGTCTTTAATTAAATTTAGCCTTCTTTGTGATAAAATTTTATATATGAAATATACATCAATAATGTGGTCTAATTTTTTAGCCGCAAATATTTAAATATGAAAATTATGATTGTCTTTACTATGAATTATTAATGTATTAAACATGTCTGTCTGTAAGGCTTTTTAAATTAATTACCTAAAATACACAGAACTGTTACCTTGGTTCACAAATATGTGTTAAATATTTAAAGATAAATAAAATTAGTACTCATAATTACTTGATGTGTCACTGAATTTAAATGAAATACTTTTTAGGATTAAATAAAGATATTCATTCGTAATCTTAATTATTTGCAGTAATATCAAATATAACCCATAATTCATACTATAGTAAATTCCAAACAACAAAAGTTTTCATAATTATTTTGTAAAACAAAAGTCGTAAAATGCTACAATACTATTTTCAATTATCCACCTCGCTGTTAAGTTATACGAACAGCTGTTGTCAGGTCAAGTTGATAGAAAAACGCTTACTTTGCAAACTGGTACTTTGAACTTCATTGAAACAAATACCTTGTCAAAACCACATGTGTTGGCCTGCAATCCTTCGACAAACAAGTGACGTCCGCCAACTTTCCACATATTATTGCATATTATACTGGATCACTACTGGGAACCATTTACACCAACTTGTTGTGCAATTCATTGAAGCAAATCGAAACAAAACTAATCCATAAAACGCTCTATCCAAAGTACATCATTTTCGACGTTTCTTTAACTTGTGTTAAAGCGAGATTATTTAACAGTAAATTGAGGAATTGAATATGATATTTGAACTTATAAATTCGCAAGCTTATCAACAGCGAATGTGCAGAATTAATATTTATTACATTTTTGTTAATGAAATTCAAACTTGATAATTTATTGAGATTGAAAATTGGTAAATCAGTGAGATTAAAATTAGCAAACCATTGAAATTATTATTGATAAATCAGTGAGCGCTATAATAAAATCATTTAGTCTAACATAATAATAATTTAATTTGTTTAACATTAACACAAACAGAAATAAAGTCAAGTGCTTTCAGCACCTGATTATGTTGCCATGCCTATGGCAATTCGCAAGTTACTCGCTCGAACTAAATTCTGAGTCATATTGCGTGCCACCAGAGTGAAAGCTCGAGCTTGACTGACCTTAGTCGTCGGGATGCTCACAAGGCACACGAATCGTCTGACATTTTGAATGTTTATGAATAGAGCGTAAGCTACATTAATATACGCCTCATGGTTGGGTTACACTGTACTGATCTGTACATTTATTAATATTGCAAAAATTAATTGTTTATTTAAATAAATAGTGCAGTGTATTTTATAAATAAATTTATAGACCTTAATAATTGTCAAAAAAATTGTTATAACTTCCTACTTCTATACATTCACGACAATGAAAATATTGTCAAATATTAAACTATTCGGCACATGCATATGCAGTGAAAACCTTCACACTTTTTGTTAATGCATAAGTACTTCCAAAAAACACAGGATGTTGTAATTAATACATCTAGAAATGCTTCTGCCAATGTTATGTTATGTGCTGAATTGACTTTATGCTCTGAATTCATTTTACTTTTCAGATGGGGAGGGTTAAGTAACAGCAAGTTAGTGCACAACCAGTTTGAAAGGTAATCTCTGTTTCTGTTTTGCCTTTGAGGATCAATTCACCTGGAGAAACCCCAAATAAAGAATACCTTGAAGGTGAATATTCCGAGGGACGGCTTAGCTGTTATCACTGCAGTTGGAGGTTGATGGAGGCTTGCTTACACCTTTAACACCTCCTACTAGTCTACTATGAAAAAAATATCATCATGTATACCTGACCTATATTGTAAATCATGATTAAAATGGTGAATACTACAAAGAAAAACTATGATCTATAGCTAATTGGCTAAATATGCATATACCTAAAAAACAACCTAATATTATCAATGATAGAAATTCATCCAATTTAATTTTTACATATGAATTATGCAGAAGCAATTGCAAGTTTCTCTTTATTAAAAGTCGGTATCTACAATACACTCTAAATAAGTGTGCATCAATGGCAATAGTCTTTAATAATGATGAACGGCACATATGATCACTACCACGAAACTCAATGATTCAATACAAGAAAACAGCATGTGATGGTTAAACGATATACTTAACAAAAATTTAATTGACTTACAGAATTTGGTTCTCCTCAATGCTCTGTTGACTTCTAGTGTAAGACTGGTCGTAGGTAAAAATTCAACTTGAAAGTTGCACAAAAGTACCAAACATGGGCAACTTCCACATTAAATACAGATAATTAAAATCTGCATGTTCGTACTTAAATTCAGAAAAATTGCTTTCACTAACAATTCCGTGGTTTGGATACCGTCACACTAACCATCTGGTTCCCAACCTCATCTCCACCTCGATGGTGGTCCACATGTATATTCAAAGCTCTGTCGATTGATGTTTAGTATCGAATAAGTGATGAATGAATGAATCCCTCCCAATTACTATCCATCGGTTTTTATAAGTTGTTCGTCCCAAGGTCATTGTATACTAATTTTCTTCTCATGGAATGTGCATCAAAACTATCCTCATTCGGAGGTCAATGTCGTTCTGTCCATGTAAGTTATTTTGTTCCCACACTTTTTATATTTAATATGAAACCTGTCATTCGTTATTAATTATGTGTTTGTTTTTATGAGACAGTGGTTTATATAGGATGTATTTCCCATTGTTAACGGTCTTTGAATTCATATGAACTTGTACAAACAATTTCATTATACCAGTTATTTCCTGTGTATCTAATCTATAGTCGGAATTTAATACAAAAAGGTATAAAGTCGTGATATTTATTACTGTTTGTATTGTATGTATTAGATGTTTTACTATTTATCCGTTCATCCTAATTTAATATATTGGAATAGCAACGTTATTAAATATAAACTAATACAGCTTCTAAACCTTTCAGGATGTTTTCTTGCCAAAACCTCATTTAAAACTACAATTAATAAACTCATTTCTATTGCCTAATGTTTGCAAGACAAATTATTAGACAACGGTTTAAGAATCAAGTAAAAGATTGTAAAAGCTACACAGAAGCAAGTATAGACACCGACCACAACTAATTATAAAAGCTCCTCTTAAATTAAAAAAATTGATAGAAAGGAATGGAATAGGCACTTTGACTTTGAGAAACTAAAAAATAAAAATATCCACAAAATATTTGAAAAAAAAGTAAAATGAAATGCTGAAAGACATCGTGAAAATTCTTCATGTTTAGGAAGTGGAAACACAATGGAATAACATTAAATCTAGCTTAGATATAGCAGCCAGAGATATTCTGGGGTATACACAAAAAGAAAACAAGAAACCATGGATAACAAAGGATATCCTGAATTTAATAGAAGAAAGACAAAAATACAAACATAAATCAGACGAAACAGGAAAACAGAGATACAAAGCCCTAAAATAGAAAATTATTCGCAAATGTAGGAAAGCTAAAGAAAAATGGATTGATGAAAAGAGGTATAAACTAAAATGGAAATAAGAAAGACAGATGAAGCATACAAACTAATCAGAATGAATTTTAGGTATGTAAAACGGTATAGCAAAAATTTTCAATCCGGTTTTTGTTATATTTAAAATTTAAAAAATCTGCAATAATCTGAGCATTGTGTGGTGGAGCGCCATCATTCTGAAAGAACATATTTTACAATATAGCAAGTGGAAGCTCCATAAATCTATCTGACACATTTCCTTGCAATAAATTAAAGTACCTCGCAGAGCTTAAATTTGCATAATAAAAAAACGGAACTATGAAGTCATCATCATCATTAGGTCTTCAGTCCTTGAACTGGTTAGATGCATAACCTCATTGTTTCCTATTTTGAGTTAACGTACACGTTTCCCTGAAATTCCCACAGCTCATATCTTTTACTATGTGCATGCAATGCTCTGATTTACGTCTATCTTTACCTCCCCGTTTTTTTACTATCTCTGCTTGTAATATATGTCACAATATTCTCCAATTGCTTTAGAACTTGTCCTGTCCTATTTCTCTTATTCTTTTTGTTTTCCATAGATATCTTTCTTCCTGTACTATTTCTAAAATCTCTTTGTTATTAACTTTGTTTGTCGATGCTATCTTTATCATACATCTAAAGAACCACATTCCAAAAGGTTTCTATTTTTTTTTCCTGTCTGTTTCTTCTACGGTCCCTTCCTATTTCGTAATCACACAGAGCTGTGCTCCACACATATGCTTTCAAATATATATATATATATATATATATATATATATATATATATATACTGCTGTGAAACCTCACCATTATTCGGGAACTAAGGTTTTGGAATCGAGCCCCAGCGTTGGGCCATCATAGTTTGCTGTGAAACCTACAAAAAGCCTCACCAGAGTAAAAAATATTCGTGCCTCTCGAATTTGGCACCCAGATTTGCTGTGATTCTCGCCCTGTTGAATCTCTTCTGATAATCACCTCTTTACTCTTTCCGCCTCGGCTGCTCACCTAGTTAAAACTTTCATCCTCATTCATAAAAAAAAACAAACACATTCCTACCACAAACATCAACGTTAACTCTATTTACATCAATATTCATAATACATTAAAATTTCAAAATTAACTTTCAGCATAAATTTCAGTATCATAAAATTTCAAGTTTAAATTTGTCATCAGTTTTAATTTGCATCCAGAATTAAAGTCCTGGTAGGATGCCTACTAATTAATTTAACAATATTTGCAGACCTGACTCTGAGTACAAAGGGAGCATCTCCCACCCCTTTACGTTAATCAAACAGGTTAGTCTAATTGAGCTCAAAGACAGACCCAAATTTTCATCATAATCAAGAACATAAACTGCTAAATACTCCTTTCTACTTAAACAAGAAAATTTCACCTTAAAATTAAAAATTTGTTGTTTGTACAAATTCACTACTGTCCATTTTTTTTAGCAAACAAATTATAAAGTTATTCAACACACACCAAAACATCAAAAATCGAACAACAAAGCATAAGTTACCTGAAGGTTAATGCACTCGTAGCTCCAATGTACATTGCCCTTTGTTAATCACACCATTCCAACTGGGTTATGTTTACGGCTTCTGATTCTGAACGCTTTTAAAATTTTCTACACCACCATTCATCTAAAATTGTTTCAGGGCTTCTCAGGACTCATCTAAGTATATCAAAATCTTGTTTTGTGGATCCAATCACGATTACGAATAACATTTGATTATTAACACCCCCGAAAAATAGCAAAGAAATTCATACTTCTTTCACGCTATACCCAAAACTGCCTACTTTTGTTTATTCATTTATCGTTACTAATTTTGATAATTGGTACAGTAATACTTGCAAATATAACTAGAGTTTATTACCTTGTATCTTCTTTTCTAAGTGCACTAATGCATAATAACTTGTATCGTAGCACGTAAAGAGCAAACTGTTTTAAAGTATTCAATAATCACCAAAATATAAGAGCAAACTGTTTAAAGTATTGAATCAAAATCGAAAATCTAAGAGAGCCAAACTGTTTAAAGTCCGGGTTTATATAATAGCCCGCCCGTGCGTCGGTTTTGTCCCACAACGGCCAGTTTTCAGAATTTCGCATACTATGTTCCCTTTTCGACAGTCCGGCACGCGGTTCTATTAAATTTGCACACGCGCCAGTTGAAAATCTAAGAAATTTTCACACGGCTCGCAAACACGTCCGAGAACACTAATTAATTTTGTATAGAAATCGTTACGTTTACACCTCTCATATCTGCATCTTATTACAACCAATCATTTCCTCGTGACGTTGCTCAAATCACGCCTTTCATTATCTGTGTCTCTGCCTTGCGCATTTTATCTGTCTTTTTCTAACTTGCTCCTAGTGGTGCAAATCGATACTCTTTACTATCGGTTATTTCAGTCCACGTGTATTCTTATTTGGGTTAAATAACCCCGTATCTAGCCTTCCCGTTAACATAAGCTACGGTTTATCCGACCGTTTCCAATATACGCAGAATTTTCATGTTTATCCAAACAAGTTAAACTGAAATTGACTTTTAAAAATACGCAGGTGTGTGCTCCTAATTAACGTTTTAATCTAATTCTCAGAGCTTTTATTTCATGGTATTTTAACCTTGGATTTTCACAGGCTTTTATGCTTATTATATTATTAATAATGGTTCAATTAACTCCAACTAAAATGATAATGAATGGCATTGACTTCTACCCTTTAATTTTTAGCGAATCGCACTAAATATTAATTTATTATTTGTACACTTTGTTTAATACCCATTACTTAAAAATTGACTTAATTAATATAAATTTTGCACGTAATTTCTATTTGTTTCTTGGAACAATTAAATTAAATACACGTTGAGCATTTTAATTCTGATTCTTTTTATAGAAAGCGTCCTTATACACGGTGATTAAAATTATTTGATGTCGTTAATTAATTTTCTACCCTGGTCTAAATTTGAGTAATATATATATATATATATATATATATATATATATATATATATATATTTAATATAAAGATGAAATTAATTTATTGGGATATTTTTGGTCATAAATAAAACAACTGTCAAATAATCTTTCGTTTTTAACGACGTTTCGATCATTATTCAGATCTTAATCATAAGATAAAACTTGATTATTCTTAAATTTAAGGCTAGTATAAACTTATGTCATTCAAAATTAGTTTATACTAGCCTTAAATTTAAGAATAATCAAGTTTTATCTTATGATTAAGATCTGAATAATGATCGAAACGTCAAGTTAAAAACGAAAGATTATTTGACAGTTGTTTTATTTATGACCAAAAATATCCCAATAAATTAATTTCATCTTTATATTAAACATTGATTCCTGGTCAGTAAAGTAGAGTTTTATAATTTATTTATATATATATATATATATATATATATATATATATATATAGGTTATCACAAAAGTTATTTCAGATGTTGCCTTGTATCAATGTTGGCCAAATGCGGACGTCATGTGAAAATAATAAAGAACGCTTACCTTGTTTCGTCAGGTTCTTGTTTGTGTGACAGTGTTACATTGTATTAAACCAGAAGTGCATACACACTGTTCTTTGACAAACAACTTACGTCGCTGTTCACATGTTGTAGTGAAGCCAATCAACTGTACGCTTCTTGGACCCAATTATACAAGCTCAAAGCGTATTTCTTCTACGCAATAACGGAACAAACCAAAATCCAATCAAACAGTTATCAATAAATGCAAAGCTTTCTTCTATTACTGCATTTCGTTCATTATCCAAACAATTATCTTGCGTGTAATTATCCACATTATTACTTGTAAATTCATCATAGCAATTAAAGGATTATCGTAAATGTTAATTATGGAACGTTTAGATTAAAACAAAAGAATTGCTATTAAATTGAAGAACATTCCTGTTAAATCTCAAGTATTGCGGCCTCATTGAAGAACGATTTATTAAATCTCAAATATTACGGTCAAGTTGAAGGACGTTCATATTAGATCAAGAATTATTATCGCCACATTGAAGTATATTCTTATTAACTTTAGAATATTACAATCAATTGAAAAATGTTCACATTAAATGGTGGAACTGATGAGCGGAAACGAAAGAAAAAATCACATAAGATTAGACAACACAAAATTAGACAGGATAAGATAAGAGCGCTATAACAAAATTATTTAGTTTGTTTAAGAGATTATATCTATTTGCTTACCAATAATCTATAGGAAAACTGTGGTACAATTTGAATAAAATGGAAAAAACCCTTACCACAAAAAATATTTAAAATGCCAGATACGTATTTCGACCACTATGTGGTCATCATCAGTAGGAAATCTGTAATTAAATAATAATTAGCTGTTGTTCTGGAACACTTCAGAGGATATTCTCCTCACCACTTAGACTGAAGTGAACCTTCCCAACATACAATTTACTATATTGCTGCTTTAAACACTATCGAGGATATTCTCCTCACCCGTAGGCTTGTGTTCTCAAGAACAAACAAGTGAATTGTGACATTATAACTTAAATCTACTTAATTTATACTAATTCTAAATCTACTGAAGCGGAACCAATTTAATCTTGCTTTCTCATTGGTTGTTGACCAATAGGGAAAGCAAGGCAGATGGCTCTATGGGCCCTTTATCGGTGTTTAAGAGGGGTCTTTTATGTTTAACAATTTTAATTGATTCATAGGCATTTAAGGAGGAAAACGTTGGTACCGCTTTTAACAATTTAACATTTTCTATTTTAACGGGATGGCTGGTTTCAAATATATGTTTGGCGACCTGAGACCTTTCATATTTACCATATTTGAAGTGAACAATGTGCTTTTAAATCTTGTTGTTATATTCCTCTTGGTCTGACCAATATATTTTTGAAAACACCCTGGCCCTGCACAACTAATTTCATAAATCACCGACTTTTGCAATTTTTCCACCTTGTCTTTTGGATTACCTAGCAAATCTTTAATTTTATTAGTATTAGTGAAAGCAATTTTGAAATTACACTGTTTGAATATTTTATCAAGACCCTTTGTGGTGTTGTGAAACGGAAGTTTAACATATTTAACATTATCGTTAGAGGTGGTTGATTGCAAAGTCGTTGATTTACGGATGTTGATCCTATTTTTACACTTTCTAAAAATATTATCTATAATATCAGAAGAGAAACCATTGTAATTCGCTATTTGTTTAATAAGAGCAAATTCCTTATTAAATCTGTTTTTATTTAAAGGGAAATTCAATAATCTATTAATTAAAAAGTTAAATGAAGCCAACTTATGTTGTATGCTATGATTAGAGGAAGACAAAATAAAGGGATTTACATTGGTTTCTTTTCTATAAATGTCAAATTCTAATTTATTACCAAGAATATGGTTAAGGTATGTGGATGATATTTTTGCAGTTTTTGACACTTCTAAATCAAATTATGATTTTCTTAAAGAAATGAATTCAAAATTTCAAAGCATAAAATTTACGTATGAACTAGAAAATAATGGACAATTACCCTTTTTAGATACATTAGTAATTAGAAATGGTAATAAATTAGAATTTGACATTTATAGAAAAGAAACCAATGTAAATCGCTTTATTTTATCTTCCTCAAATCATAGCATACAACATAAGTTGGCTTCATTTAACTTTTTAATTAATAGATTATTGAATTTCCCTTTAGATAAAAATAGATTTAATAAGGAATTTGCTCTTATTAAACAAATAGCGATTTGCAATGGTTTCTCTTCTGATATTATAGATAACTAGAAGCGGTTTGTAGTCCCTACGGGACTACTTTGAGCGCCTTTACTCGCTTTGTGGACCACTCTCTTTACGTCCCACCATCTTTACGCCTTACCATCTTTACGCCTTACCATCTTTGCGCACCGCCCTCTCTACGCCTCGCCCTTTCTACGCCCCGCCCTCTGTGCGCCCTGTCCTCTCTACGCTACGTCCTCTCTACGCCCCGACCTCTTTACGCCCCGCCGTCTCTACGCCTCGCCGTCTCTACGTCCCGCCGTCTCCCCGTCGTCTCTACGCCCCGCCATCTCTACGCCCCGCCCTCTACACCCCGTCTTCACTTTCTTCTAGTAGAATTCATTAAAACGACTTTGAGAAGTTGAGCGAATCAAGATCACCTAGCTCTAGTAGACTTTGTCGAAATCACTTCTGGGAGTTAACCGGATCAAGATCACCTCGATCTAGTAGACTTTGCCGAAATCACACCGGGGGAGTCGATCGGATCAAGAATTATTTCGCTGTAGTAGACTTTGTTGAAATCACCTCTTGGAGTTGATCGGATCAAGACCACTTCGCCCTAGCAGACTTTGTTGAAATCACTTCAGTGAGTCGATTGGATCAAGATGCCCTAGTAGACTTTGTCGAAATCACCTCGTGGAACGATCGAATGAAGTCTACTTCGCCCTAGTAGACTTTGTGAAGATCACTTCGGGGAGCCGAATGGATCAAGACCACTTCGACCTAGTAGATTTTGTCGAAATCACTTCGGGGAGTCGATCGGACCAAGATCATTTCGTTGCAGTAGACTTGTTCAAAATCACTTTGGGGAGTACATCAGATCAAGATCACTTCACTCTAGTAGACTTTGTCGAAATCATTGATTGGGAGTCGATCGGATCTAGATCATTTCGTCCTAGTAGTCTTTGTCGAAATCACTTCGGGAAGGCGATCGGATCAAAACTACTTCGCCTTAGTAGTCTATGTCGAAATTACTTAGGAGAGTCGATCGGATCAAGACCACTTCGCCCTAGTGACCTTGTCGAAATAATTTCGGAGAATCGATCGGATCAAGACCACTTCGCTCTAGTGATCTTACCGAAAGCACTTAGAGGGGGAGTCGATTGGATCAAAATTACTTCGCCAAAGAAGACTTTGTCAAAATCACTTAGTGGAAGTCGATTGGATCAAGATCGCTTCGCCATAGTATACTGTCGAAATCACTTCGTGAAGTCGACCGGTTTAAGACCACTTTACCCTAGTAGACTGTCGAAATTACTGCGGGAGGCGATAGGATCGAGATTACTTTGCCCTAGTAGGCTGTTGAAGTCACTTCGGGGAGTTGATTGGGGGTCAAGATCACTTTGTCCTAGTAGTCTTTGTCGAAATCACTTCGGGGAGTCGATCGGGCCAAGATAAGTTCGCCTTAGTAGAATTTGTCGAAATCATTTTAGGGAGTCGATCGGGCCAAATAAAAATCCATACATGCAAACCAAACAAAATTAAGTAATATTTATTAATTGTTGCCAATGTTACATATGAGCACATGTGTAATAACGTGTTTGCAAATAGCAATTTATGTTGAAGATAACCTTCACCTGAAGTTTATGCTATCAATTTTGCTATTAGAGATTTAGATAAAAAGAGGTTTTTTTCTATGCCGCAACATGCGTTTAACATTTCTCAATTTAAATTCAAAAATGAGTATAATACGTATACGTAAGCGGTATTGAATTTAGGTTTTACGCCCGGAAGATTCGTGTTTTAGCACATATTTGGTATTTTATAAAGACTTTTAGTTAATGTAGGCAACCGCTTGGTTCAACCTTGTCTGCATATCATGCTGCCTCATTACTACGTATTGGGTATGCTCGCAAGATAAAGTTGTCAATTGCTGTTAATGTAAATAAGGAATAATTAACTTATTGTAGACAGTTGTATAACGTTTATAAATTTTGTTTGAGTATATTTTCCTTTGGATGTTAGTAAAATTTCAATATAAAAAAAAAGTATTTGTATTTGCGATTATGAATACTTAAGTTGAAAATACGTATGAATTTTTTCAATTGGTTTTTATTCTTAACTTTTGATGTTTGTTAAAAGAATTGGACCTTAAATAAACAAATATCAAAGGAATGCAGGACGTTCCCTACGTCTGTACTTAAAATAAATGAAATGTAGAAGAAATTAAAAACCAAAACGCTTGAAATGTTAAAGTTTTTAATTACTGTTAATGTAAATAAAGAATGGTTAACTTATTGTAGACCATTTTGTAGGGGTTATAAATTTTGTTTGGCTATTAGACGCATATTAGACGCTTGTTAAAAAAAATCAAAAAAAATAAAGAAAAAAAATTAATGTAATTGGGCATTGAACCACCGAGGTTGCGTATGGTAGACGGAGGAAAGGAAAGAAAGGAAAGAATGGAAAGAAAGGAAAGATAATCTATTTTTAACTTTTTCATACAATTTTGCGGAATATTAACAATAATAACAATTGATTTCCTTAATAGTACCTACGATGCGACGTTTAACTATAAGCAATTTAAATGACAATATTCGGTATCTATACTAAAATATTTACCTAACTGTTTAAAATAATTAACTTTTTCTTCTATTTTGTTTGTATGTTATAACCATTGTTGTGTGTTGTACAATAGGAAAAGCAGTGGAAAAAACCTAATTTAAACTTAATTTTAACCTTAATACTACCTTAAACTATAAAAACTAAAAAACTATATACAAATGCGGGCAGACGGAGGTGTTAGCCTTACGCTATCGAACCTTATTTTGTAGAAAATCCTTTGGTTGTATACTTGTAGTAGTCGAAGCCTCAAAAGATACATAGCGTTTTATAAATTATTCACGTAGACTTGAAATTTTTCAGATGTATTCGGTAATAAACGTCAAATAAAATGTTTAACTTTTTGTGTTTAAAATAGACCGCGTCTATTAATGCGTGATACTTTTTTATAATCAGAATTAATAATTATCAGTACGATAAAGAATTATTATGTAATTTAGAAGGTTTAATTGTAGATATTTGCAAATTAACTGTGTTAACAGAGTTTCAGATAGTGCGTGCTCGTGCTTCAACGTCTTTGCTCGTAACATACGTTAGATGAGTTAGTATATATGCGCCATTTCCTGTTTGTAAGACGTTGGCGTCTTTGTCCGCCATTTGGGCGGAAAGTGTTAATACTTCCTTTGAAATTATAGGTTTGGTTAGCATATAAACTATTTTGAAAAGGTTAAAAACCCTGCTATGGTTTACATCTAAGAATGCATTGCAAATGAATTTGAAAGCTTATAGATGCAAAAATGTATATTTCTATATTTCACTAAAATGAATTACATACATACATTATGTATGTACATAAGTCAAATTTATAAAACTGAAAATATAAGTTTGTACATCATACATGGATTTTAAGAAATGAAATAAACATTTTACCAAAGTATATTATTGGCTTATTGCATATTGCAGGAAGAAGAAAACCGATTTCAGGTACAATTGACAAATACAACAAAACACGGGCCATTGGCATACAAATTAAAAAATAATCAAGAAAACGTAATTTTATTGTTATAGGGATTTGAAAATCTATCCCTAGTGGCATTCTTATTTCCGCAACTTCTCACATAGTAGAGAACGTATCTATAATCCACGATTCGGATTAAAATATGTAATCCATTATTTTAACATTTGTCACAAAAATTAATAAATACGAATCTCCTCTAAATACAGTAATGTATAAACAAACACCAAGCTCTAACATTAAGACATCAGTTTCTCTTAAGTTTTAGTTTTACAATAAATTATTTGTCCATGCAATATCGGTAGGTACGTAATAACAACATTGACGGTGAAATAAGTACCTATAAAAACATTAGTAATGTAATATTAAGTAAAAGTAATTGTTTTTTAATCACATACCTGGATATATTCAAGAAGTCGATTATTAATATGACAATTCATAATGAATTTTTTGAAATGCAGCCAATCAAATTGAACAATCTTTGAATAGCGCCAAACGAAACGTCAAATTAATGTCAAATGAATGAAAAACGTAATTGCTTTTAAAATTGTGGGCGCCATCTATTCGGATAGTGTTAATACTAAAATGCGCCAACATAATCCTTTATAGAGTGCCACCACCGTGTTCGTAACCTGCTTTTGACATTTCTCAAATAAATTACACAAATCGCAGTAAAAGTTTTAAATAAAGTTGTAGAGTTTATGATAGATGCAATATGTTTGGTACATATTAGAAAATTTGTTAAGGATCGTATACCAATTTTTGAAACCAACTCGAACGTCTGTTCATAAACGCAAATGTACCGGTTTGTAGTTCTGTGCGTTGGGTTTTTAGGGCGTAAAATATTAAAGGTTTTTAGTTTTGATACACATATAAGCGAATACGTACCTGTAAGTTGGACAATCTGTGAAAAGTAAACTTTGTAAATGATTTTTGAGTAAATATAATTCACAAATTGTAGATTGTAGATCGCATTGAAGCATATGAAAGATAGTGTTGGTTTATTTAATGCATATTGTTAAGTAAATGCTATTGCATGTTTTAAAAAACAACACAAAATTCAATTAAAAAAATGAATTTGACTGGGAACCGAACCACCGGGGTTAGCATTCGTAAGCAGCGATGTTAGACTTGCGCCATCGAAGCGTTGTTTATTGAAATCGCATTGGTTGTATACTTACTATGCTAAGTGTCACATAAGAAATACATCGCTTTAGGAATAAATCACGGTCTATTGTAGTTGTTCGGGCGATTCCGTAAACAAACGTCAAATGCAATAAAAAATTATTTTTCAAATAAATAGCCCGTGTATATTAAAAAGCCATGTTATTATATACTAATAATCAATTATTGAAAGTATTACGTAATATTGGATGATTTATAATTTTAAATTTAACAAACTTAAAAAAATTGTGTCCTCATAGATTTTGAAGGTACATATTCGTTCGCTTCCGTATGCTTTCGCTACCTGTGTTTGACATTTCTCAAGGTAATTATACAAATTTTAATACCTGTTTTAATAAAATACTATACTACCAGCTTGCAAATTGTTAATAATTCAGGTTTTAGAATACAAATCGCGTTGTTTGGTATATATTAGATATTTTTTAACGGCCGAATACGAATTTTAGAAACCAACTCAATGTTTCTTCTCTCTCGTACCAATGCTAACGGAATAGTTGCCGACCTCGTCGCACGGGCCGTTCGGTTTTTAAGATCGGAAATTTTTGAGGGATCCAAGCTTTTTTAACACGTTAACGAATACGTCGCTTCAAATTAATCTTTTCCCGGAAAATCCTTATTTCTCCGCAAGTTATCGGTTTTCCGCCATAAAAACAGGCCTATCCTAAGCACGCAAAAATTCTCCACCTAACCACCACCCGTCCGCGCCCCCAACTCCGAAACCCTCGGACGCAAATCCCAATAAGCGATCGATTCGCGCCTCTCAACTTTAACACAAAGACGGGCGTACAAAACTTATAGTCATTAGAAGATATTTTTAGAAAGTGTAAAAATAGGATCAACATCCGTAAATCAACGACTTTACAATCAACCACCTCTAACGATAATGTAAAATATGTTCAACTTCCGTTTCACAAAACCACAAAGAGTCTTGATAAAATATTCAAACAGTGTAATTTCAAAATTGCTTTCACTAATACTAATAAAATTAAAGATTTGCTAGGTAATCCAAAATACAAGGTGGAAAAATTGCAAAAGTCGGGGATTTATGAAATTAGTTGTGCAGGGCCAGGGTGTTTTCAAAAATATATTGGTCAGACCAAGAGGAATATAACAACAAGATTTAAAGAACACATGGCTCACTTCAAATATGGTAAATATGAAAGGTCTCAGGTCGCCAAACATATATTTGAAACCAGCCACCCCGTTAAACTAGAAAATGTTAAATTGTTAAAAGCGGTACCAACGTTTTCCTCCTTAAATGCCTATGAATCAATTAAAATTGTTAAACATAAAGGACCCCTCTTAAACACCGATAAAGGGCCAATAGAGCCATCTGCTTTGCTTTCCCTATTGGTCAACAACCAATGAGAAAGCAAGATTAAATTGGTTCCGCTTCAGTGGATTTAGAATTAGTATAAATTAAGTAGATTTAAGTTATAATGTCACGATTCACTTGTTTGTTGTGGATAACACCAGCCTGCGGGTGAGGAGAATATCCTCGATAGTGTTTAAAGCAACAATATAGTAAATTACAGGTTGGGAAGGTTCACTTCAGCCTAAGTGGTGAGGAGAATATCCTCTGAAGTGTTCCAGAACAACAGCTAATTATTATTTAATTACAGATTTCCTACTGATGATGACCACATAGTGGTCAAAATACGTATCTGGTATTTTAAATATTTTTTGTGGTAAGGGTTTTTTCATTTTATTTGCTTACCATTATTAAAAACACTTCTCCAAGTGCTTATTACACTTTGTTACGTGCCGAAATCGGCCGTAAACATTTCAAATTTTAGTTTTAATTTGTAAGGATTTCACGCCAATAATTTTAAAAAGACGTACGTGTATTTCTGTCACTTCAGACAGTGCGTTTGCGCAAAGGATTACGCGGAGTGTAGTTATCTTTGTGCCGTATCGTGTCTTTTTTTTGATATGTAAGTTTCCTGCCTTATATCTGATTATCGTACCTTTTCCTGTATTCCTGTCGCTCTCTACAAATAGGAAGAAGAAGACAAATTTTGAATTTGGATTGAACCGGGGGCCCAACGGATTACCCACGCCCGAAAGGCTCAACGAAGCCCAGCTGCCGTTATACTAGCGCAATGCTGTAAGGAGTCCTACAGTTACGTAAGTACTTTTCTCGCTTTTTGTATGTGATAATAATTTTAACATTTATATGACATAATACCTTATTTGCGTGTCATTTTGCAATTATTTATCATTGCTACCAACTACTGTAGTGGCTTGCGTACCTCACCGTCAGGGGTATAATAACTTGAAGTAAACACATAGGCGTAAGACCACTCGGAAATTACAGGCTAGAACTCTCATGTTCTCCATGATGTTCTCGTATCAGGTGTCCCAGCCAGAGTGAGCGGTTGGCACGCTGCACATATTATATCAGTGGTTTGACATTGAAATGTTTATTCAAACAGTTAACGCCTGTTGTTAGCAACCAAACTAGCATCTGTATTATGGTTGGGCTACATGATCCCAATACGGATATTTATTTAAATGACGATACTTACTTGTTTAATCGAACATACAAAAAGACGTATTTGACTAATAAGTTTTAGGCGATTTGCAGTCGTCAAAAAAAATTGTTACACACAGATTCTAATATATTCTGCAGTATCCCTCATTCCTTGGTATGTGAACTATCATCCTATCTCTCTTGCTTTTTTACTGTTTTCCATATATTTCTTTAATCCCCTACCATTTTTAGAACAATTGTTCTTAAATTTGTCTGTCCATAATATCTGCATCATATGTCTGTAGCACCACATTTCAAAGTCTTCTATCTTATTCCTGTCCACTACTCTTACTTCCAAATTTCACAACCGTACAGTGCTTTGCTCCACACATGTTTTAAGCAATATTTTCCATGTTTCTGTATTTGTTGTCTTTGAACATACTTGTTGCTATTTCCTGTTAAATGCAGCACAATCCTGTGCTGATCGTTGTTTTGTACCTTCTGCACTTTCCCCATCTTGGCTTTCTAGGTAGCAGAAATCCTTAACCTCTTGTGAGTTCTCGTTTCCTATTTGTATTTTGGTTTTGATTTATTTTCCTCTCCTTTACATACTAATACTTTAGTTTTGTTTTTGTTAATTTCCATACCGTACTTCTCCGTTAGAGCTGTTTCCATTTCATTAAGACATGTTTCTAACTCTTCCTTGTTAGATGCCAATACCACTATATCATCTGTAAATTTAAACATATCAATCGTCTGTCCCTGCACAATAATTCCAAATGTCTATCTGCATTTGACAGTATTCATTGCCTCTTCAATGTACAATTTAAAAATTAATGGGGATAGGGCACATTCCTGTCTTGCCCATTTCCTAATATTTACTTCTCTGTTCCTGCTCTAATTCTATTACCGCTGTGTGCTTTTTGTAAAAGCTATGTACTATCCATCTATCCCTAAAACTCATTCCAATCTTTTTGAGTATTTCGTACAATTTTCCAGATCTACAAACCCTATATACACACGCTTTCTCCTTTTTCTATTGTTTTCTTCAATATCACCCTCACAGCTAAAATAGCTTCCCGTGTTCCCCTGTAGTGCCTTAACCCAAATTGAGCTAGTATTTCTTCAGCTCGTTTCTCCATTCAACTTTGTACAATTCTAGTTGATATTTTTGACACGTGTGCTGTTGGGGATTATAGAATTACTAGCATGTGGAATTACTTCGTGTTTGTGCTGAGAACTACTTTTGTGGCGGAATGCGCTGATGTTTTGTTGCGTGCTTCGTTTCCAGAATTCATTCGTGTTTAAGATGTCTGAGGGGTCAGCTCGTGACACCTGATACCCATTCATTCTAATGTATTTTATTTAAATTTTCAATTATATTCAGTTATAATAAATGTATTCCACGTTGAATCATTCTTATATTTCTATCTTGGCAAGAAACAAGTTTTCAGTTTTATTGTTAAGTTGGTCTTAAGAGTTAATACTACAACGAATACAAGTGCAGCAGATTTGCATAGAAAATGTACAATTATACAAAGATATCCCAAACAGTGCTGTTAAACTTATTGTTCGAAAATTTTAGATATATCAGGGCCTCCCTTTTTAGTATAGCGACTACAATGTTACGTTTGAAATCTTTGGGTATGTCGCCTGCCTCATACATATGACTTATAAGTTAGAAGAGACATTCTGTTAATGCTTGCCCAGCGGCTTTTACAGTTTCTGCTTGCACCTTGTCTATACCAGGTGCCTTACCATTTTTCAAACCCTTTAATGCTAATTAAAAACTCATCTTTAAGAATAGCATATCCCAAGTCATCCTTTTCAATGTTTAAATTCTGTCCTAGTGATGCTAGTTTCTGTCCTGCATATAAATTCCCTATATATTTTTGCTACAACCACCTTTTCAACGTTTTCTATGATGTCTCCTTCCACATTTTTGCTATACGGTTTTATATCTTTAAAATTCATTCTAATTAATTTGTATGTGTCGTCTGTCTTTCTATTTCCATCTTAGTTTGTACCTCTTAGCAGTTTTCATCAATCCATTGTTCTTTAGCTTTCCTGCATTTGCGAATAATTTCCCATTTTATGGCTTTGTATCTTTGTTTTCCTGCTTTGTCTAATCTATTTTTGTATTTATGTCTTTCTTTTGGATAGCTTCTACAACCTTTTACTAGATTTCTAAACAGTTGTCTAATAAGAATGTAACCTGTATGATATCTTTCTATATATTCTGACATCTTCCATGTGTATCGGCTTCAACATAATGCTGAAATAATGTGTTTGCAATGGTTAAATTGTTTGTGTTGCAGTATTCTACCAGCCTCTTGTTGTTTTCCGTGCCTAATCCAAATAAACCTACTATCCCTCTTTCTCTACCCTCACATATCACTGCATTACAATAAGCCGTAATTATAAAATTTTCATGTCTTTTTACATATTTTAGAATGCCTTCGATATCTTTGTAGATCGCTTCTATCTCTTCCTTACTGTACCTAGAGGTTGGCATGTATACTTGTATTATCACTGTATTTACCGGTTTAGATTCTAATCTAACCATGAGTACTCTTTCGTTCTTTTGTAAGTAATTTTCTACACAGTGTCGTATCCTTTTTTGCATAACTATACTGACACCCAAATTTCCTTTCTCTGATCCTATATAAATTACCCAAAAGTCTCGGCTCCAAAAATTCTCCTCCTCTGGCCACCGAATTTTGCTGATCCCTATTATGTCTAGTACTAACCTACCCATTTCAATTTTTAAGTTCTCTCGCTTACCTACTTGCTTCATACTTCTGACATTCCACACTCCGACTCGCAACATGTTCCGGCTCTTCTTTTATACTTACTGATCACATTGTTTGCAGTAGTCCCTTCTGGAGATCAGAAAGGGAGACTATTTTAGCTCCAGAATCTTTTACCCCAGAGGACGTCATCATCTTAAATAGCAATTTCAATACGCTGTGTATTTGGGAAGTACCTTCCAATAATACTAATCCAGATGTTGAATCTCCATTTGACTTGCTACCTTACTTGATGATTTAAATGTGGATTTTCATCTGCCCAAGAAATTGTGTTTTTATGATTGAACATCTCACAATTTGAAAATCGACTTTTGTCAGACCACAAAATTTTATAGTAAAAAATTGGATTTTCGTTGTGCTTCTATACCAGTCGTGAAAGACTACCCTTCAAATTTGATCTTCATTACACAATCCCTGAGATGGTCGTTCATGGTGTGGACTGTACTTGAAATGTTTTAAAATAGTTCTTGGAGTAGAGTCAGCAACACCTGTTGCATTCTGAATTTGTCTAAGAGATGTATGAGGATTTTCGACAACTGTTTGTAAAACGCTGTTTTAGTTATCTTCCTTAGTTCGCCTATTTCTCTTAGGCAGGACAAAACTTTCGTAATATATTAAATTGTTCTATAATCGCTGAAACATACATCTTGTTTGGTTGGTGTCTTTATGGGTAGTTATTTAAATACAGTTCAGAAGTCTTAATATCGTTCCATCCAGAAAGAGTAAAACATATTAGCATGTGATATTTATCACTGTTAGAAAAACGATACATTTGAAACTCAAATGCTCTGTTTGAATTTCTAAGTAGATTAACTGTCTTTTTACAACATAAACTTCAAACTATATAAAGGACAAACTTTGACGTCTCTAATGTGTAGAGCAATTGTTTCTTTTTGTCGTTGTCGAAATTAAAGCCTACTGCAACCAAAACATAGTTTTGTGATTTTGAATGTTTTGATTACATCAAACATAGCCATGTTTACAATTCTTTGAAAAGAATTTTTGTCGGCATTTCGAAAATAAAAAGTTGAACATTGTTACGTAAAATCTATGAACCTTAAACAAAATCTAAGTACACAATGCAATGTGCAATGGTAAAATACCATGATATACAAAATTTATGCATTCTATTTTAATTAGCAACCTAGCTATAAGCAAATAAAAAAATCGGCAATTTTGTATCTTTCGCTTATATTTAGTTACCTAACCGATCTGAGACACCCTTATTATTGTGCTACTTCTGTACCATTTAGCCAAGATCATATCTTCTACAGATTTGAAGATCCTTGTGTACTGTATCTTAAACTGTACACTTTGTATAGTTCAACCAGAGATGGCATTTGAAGGTGCATTGCAACAAATTATTATTACTTAAGATATTTATATTGGAAGCTTAAACTATACTAAATACTTTATTAATTAAAATAGAAATGGAACAACAGTAATATAAATAACCAAACAAATAGAGATTATTATCTTTCTAATTGTGTGCTTAAAAAAATAACTTACCAAATCAACAATATCCATGCAAATATCAATTTTTTCATTTTCATTACTAATAGGTATATAATAATCATTTAAAGTAGTATAATCATTACTACATGCACTACAAAATGCAGTTGTGTTTAGATTGCTCTTATTAATGCATTTCCATAAATTGCTATAGAGTTCACTGAACTTATTCATTTGAACAGAACTTCTATTTGTTAGCTTGCCATCCGTAAGTTCAAAGCATTCTGAAAATAACACACAAGAAATACATAAATCACATTTATAAACTTACCATTGCATTTAGCACGATGCCAAAGATTGTAACTATTATCATATAATGTTAGTAGTATTTCTAATCTATCCAAATGGATATAGTTATTTATACACAAGTCTTTATCATCTCGAAACTAAAATGAACGCACTATTATAGATTCAGTTTATACATTACGTTACATTACAAGAGCCATGCATTTTCATTCATTATAAACGTATATAACTTTTGAGTACTTGAAATTATGAAATGCAGTTTCTGCCAGACTTTTAATTTTGATCAGTTTTCTTCCCAGATTCTGTGCATTTATGCTCACTTCCGGTTTAACTGGAAATGACAAATTATATTTCCAGGGATATTACAACTTTGTTATTTCAGATGAAACGCACTGTGTATTTTCCACAATTGGCCAATTCGCCATTTCTTTCTCTTTGCAACAAAAAGATTATTCAAAAAACATGATCACAACTAGAAAAATATTTGTGAAAATAGCATTTCATTATTAAATAGGCTCAAAAGTTATAAAGGAACAACTTATATAAAATCAAGTGAAAGACTATCAATGACATAATATCAGATATTCATACTGTCCAACTAAACATGGAAAAGATAAATCGATTTAGGGTATCATAAATAACTATCAAGGAAAATGCATTGATAACTTTCTTAGGCCAGTTACATACCCAAATCAATATATATATATATATATATATATATATATATATATATATATATATGTTTATTTAAATGGATAATAATCTATAGGAACACTGTGGCACAATTTGAATAAAATGAAAAAACTTTTTTTGTGGTAAGGGTTTTTTCATTTTATTTAAATGGAATTATTAAGATTTAAGAATTATTGTTTCATTGTATAGTTGAAGGACATAATAAAAGGTTAATGAAAGTTCACAAACCAGATATAAGAATAGAAACAGTTACATTGTATTCCAGACGTAACATGATACTGTAGGTGCAGGTCACAGTAAACAATAAAACAGCAATTATTAGAATTAAGATTACTAAAATGTAGTACTTTATATTGTATCAAGAAATAGCAGACATGAGATTTGCATTTCCCACAAAGTGATGTAAGAGTGGGGATAGCATAAATACCCTCAGGAGCCCAAGATGGGCAGTCAGTCTCGAGCTTCACAACCTTAACATTGTTGGTTGTTCAAGCTACTCAATTTAGTTTTAATTAATTAATTAGTAAAAGTAACTTTGATTATTTTTATATTTAAACGTTAATGAATAACGTAACCATTTGTTAAATTCACTTGTAATTTCTGTATAAATTAAAATACACTTGATAGGAGTGTAAATTTGGAAATAAAGTCTTTTTAAAAAGAAGCTCCCCGGTAGGATTCCAGAAGGGCACCAAAATTCGAGGAAACTGTTGGTCTTGAATTTCTATTCTTCATCTGGAACATAAAACCAATTGGACGAAGTACAAGAATAGACCAAGTCTAATAAAAAAGGAGAAAGACTATAATGGTACTGGCAAACAAACTCTTGTAAGTATCAAAGTTCATTTTCGTAACCATTATCAACTGAATATTGGTATTAGCCAGTAAGAAACAAAAAGAATATTTATGCACAATTTTATAATCGCAATTTATTACCATTTCTGCAAGAATTTACTCAGGAAACTTATTTTAACAAAGGAATTTTATAGACTCATTTATATGCATAATTATTACAATTTATTACGATTTATAAATGAAACGATTTATTGAGCAAAGTCTAAAACTTTAGTGTATAATTAGAACGCAATTCTTTGTACCATTTTATTACAGCAATTATTCAGAAAATATGAAACTTGATGATATTATAAAGGTTTATAATTAAACACTTTCAGTGCAAACAAATTAATGAAGGTGTATAATTATAAAAGCATTTTATGTACTGTATTATTTCAACACTTAATGAAATAATTATTCAGCGGAAGTCTGAAACCGATGTAATTATAGCCAAGGTTATATTATAATTACATACAATAAATGTAAAGATAAATAATACTTTAAATAACTCAATACAAACTAGACTGAAAAGTAATTATTAATTTATTATAACCATAATGAACTCTGACATGAAATTTAATCTCAAATCAATTCCCCTATATAAAGAAAAACAAACACTATTAGGTATCTTCATCACTGCTTGCGAGATATTTTTAAAATCTTTTTATAAACCTGACGACAGCGAACGCAACGTTTTACTTTTACGCTTGATAATCAGCCAACTAACCGGCAGAGCATCAACACTAATTGCAAGTCGAGATGACCTTAAACAGTGGGAGGACTTCAAACGTATATTAATTGCATATTTCGGCGACCAAAGAAATATCAAATGTCTTCTCTGCGATTTAATAAATTTACGGATGAAAACTAACCAATCACCCTATCAATTCGGTATAAAATGTCAGGACGTACGAAGTTTAATTTTGATCAAGCTAAAAATTGAAGAACCCGACCAAAACATACGTTTTACTAAAGACAAAGATGTACGATGAAATAGCTTTAGACACATACATCAATGCCATACCTGAACGCTTATCTGACAAAATAAAATTCCAACTATCCCAAAATTTAGAAGAAGCAATGAACATGATTGTAAAGGAAGAACACGTTATGTACTACAGAAATAAATTATATAACCCTAACGCAAATAAAAATTACGCACCGATGAAAACAATACAAGCCGCGAGACCAATACCCACACAACTGAAATTTACATCATTTAACGCACAAATGAATCAACGACGAATAAACAACCCAAACATTAATAACACAAATTTCCACAACCAGTTTAGACATGTTCTAAGACCAAATTCAAATTTTACAAAACCCGAATTTACACCAAATCACCACATCAAAACGCAAATCAACCAAGGCAAACATTCGGCGCAAATTCTAACAGAAACACACTGATGACGATTAATAATAACAATCCTACCAATTATTACAAACCAACACCTATGGACACTTTATCTAGTAACACCAAACAGAATACTAAAATATCTCAAATTGGACCAGATTACACCCAAAAATGAAACTTCACTTCCAAGGAACTATTCCATCAAGGAGTGGAAGATTTTAATAATCACGATACGTATAATTATGCAAGCTCCAGTAGAGATGATGAAACAAATCATTCATAAAACTATGAACATAACGACCCATACGAAAACTACCAAGAAGACGATGAAGAAAACGCGTGCTCAATTTTCAGATAAACCGATTTATAAACGACCAAATATAATTAATTTAAATAACATTAATCAACAAATTTTACTTTACATAGAAATACCTCATGTAGAACTTAAATTACTAATCGACACATGATCTTCAAAAACATTAATTAGCCCCAAGACCGTACACAAACATTTAGATTTTGTAGAAAGAGAACTCTTCAAAATCAAAACCGCACACAAAACGACATTACACCAATTTATAGCAAACATACCCCTACTAAAAAAAATGAAACAAATTTTGCATCTTTGAATTTAATGACAAATACGACGGATTAATAGGCACGGATCTTCTAAGAAAATTAGGAACGAATATTGACATAAAAACAGATTATTAAGAACAAAATACGGACAAATTCCCATTAGATTTCAAAACAGTAATATTCAAGCCGACCAAAAATACACCATCGAGCCTAGGACAGAAAACAAATGAAAACTTTAGTAAATTTAAAAAACGACGTAGGCATTATAAATCACGTGTCGTTTCAACCCAGAGTAGAAACACCCACAGTGTTAGTACAAATGAAAGACAATTATGCCACTATAACAATTTTAAACTCAAACGATTACTCCATAGAACTATCATTGACAAATCCAACAGACATAGAAGAAGTAAACTTTAGAGATGGAAATAGACAAAGACTCTGAGAACAATTTCAACCCTACAGAACACGACAGAATGTTAAAAGAAAATTTAATTAACATTCGTTTGAATAACGACATTAATAACGAAGAGGAGAGAGCAATTAAAGACATGTTTCGAATACCGAGATATATTTCATTGCGAAGGAATATCTTTAACTTTCACCAACACCGTGAAACATAACATTGAACTAATAGACGATAAACCAATTTTCACCAAAGCATATAGACTACCTCAGGCAAGTCAAGAAGAAGCAGATAGACAGGTAGCAGACCTGTTGAAGCAAGACATCATTTAACATTCAAATTCACCATGGAGCAGCCCGTATTAATAGTACCAAAGAAATTAGATGCCTCAGGCAAACGCAAATATCGAATGGTTATCGATTACAGAAAACTTAATGAGAAAACGGTAGACAACAAAAACCCACTACCCAATATCACCGAGATTCTAGACAAATTAAGAAAGCGTCAACATTTTTCGACATTAGACCTCGCATCAGGATACCACCAAGTAGAGATGGACGAGAGACACAACTAAAACAGCATTCAACACACCTAGAGAACACTACGAATAGAAACGCATGTCGTTTGGATTAAAGAACGCACCTGCCACTATTCAAAGAGTTATGGATAACATTTTAAGAGGGGTACATAACAAAAAATGTCTTGTGTACTTGGACGATATAATAGTATATTCGACATCACTCTTAGAACACATCGAAAGATTAAGAGAAGTTTTTGAACGATTAAGAAAAGCTCATTTTAAGGTTCCATTAGACAAAAGTAAATTTTTGCAAAAAGAAGTATCATTTATAGGACACATAATAACCCCACATGGTGTTATGCCAAACCCAGATAAAACGAACGCAGTATCCGTTACCCTAAACTAATAAAGAAATTAAGGTATTTTTAGGACTCGGTGGTTATTACTGAAAATTCATCAAAGGTTACGCACAAATAACCAAACAATTAACAAATTGTTTAACGAAAGGTAATAAGATTGAACACACCCCAGAATTTATCAAAGTAGTAGAAAAAATTTAATGTATTCTTACAAACTACCCTATATTAAAATACCCCAATTTTTCGAAACCATTTATATTAACAACTGATGCATTTAACGTAGCATTAGGTGCAGTATTAAGCCAAGGAAAAGTAGGTAGCGATAAACCAATTAGCTACGCATCACGGACACTAAATGAAACAGAACAAAACTACAGCACAATTGAGAAAGAATTATTAGCAATAATTTGGGCAACAAAATATTTTAGGCCATACTTTTATGTAAAAAAATTCTACATATACACCGATCATAGACCATTAGTATGGTTATGCAAACTCAAGGGACCGAATTCTTAAAATTACAGAGATGGAGGTTTAGAAGGAATGTACAATAATAACGCAGATGCACTAAGCAGAATACAACTCAACGCAATAGAAACAGAGTCAGTTATAGGTAACGTAGACGAAACAGAGATAAGGGAAAACCCAGAAGAAATAGAAACCATACACTCAACGCAAAATGACGAACCAAACATTGCAATCAAGATATTAAACGAAGCGATAGACACAAAACCAAATCAATTCATAGTTACCGAAGTTTTAACCAACCCCAATCCAGTAAAATATACAAAAACAGATAATAAGGAAATATATCAAATTCAAATAACGAAAGACGATAACGAGGAGCATATAATTAAAATTTTAAAAGCGTATACCCCAGAGAAAAAACGTTTTTACTTTTATTTCACCACAGAACATTTATACAAACGACTTTCAGAATTATATATTAGATTATTTAATAATTCAGGACGTGAAATTATCAGATGTCCACAAAAATTATTAACTTTGGATGACCCAGACGAAATAAATGACGTAATTAAAAACCAACATGAAGGAAAAACCAACCATCATAGAATCAACGAAACATTAAAACAACTCGTAAGAAAATATTACTTTAAGGATATGAATGAATTAAACACGGATTTTATCAACCAATGTGAATTGTAAGACAAAGCGAAATATGACAGATCACCCCCAAAAGAACCTTTAATGTTAACCAAAACACCTGATAAACCTTTTCAAAAATTACATGCAGACATTCTGGTAGTAGAAGCCCAAAACTTTTTAACAATCATAGACGCATTCATCAAAGTAGGGCAAGCGCTACCCATCACTTCAAAAAATAGTATCGATCTAACCCAAGGATTCTTACAATATTTTACATTTTACGGTACACCAGAAACAATAACTTTAGACTATGGTAGCGAAATGAAATGAAACAATACAAAATACCCTAGAACTCCATAAAATAAAAATCCACTTCATAACAGAGAATCACCCGAAATCAAATCGACTAATTGTAAGATTACACCTAATTATATAAGAACAAATTAGACTGTTAAGACTAACCTATAAGAAAGAACATATCACTAATTTAATGTCATATGCACTAATTGCTTACAACAACACAATCCACTCATCAACTAAATTTACACCACTCGAATTAACATTAGGACACTCAGATTCCCGCAACCCTTACGATATACACTAAAATAAAGAAGAATACCAACAGTATGCTAAATACCACAAAGAAAAACGAAAAAGAACTTATGATAATGTAAAAAATAAATTAGATAACGATAAAGAACGTATTACAACAACCTGCAATAAGAATACCGATATAAATAAATTTTCAATAGGACAAACCGTGTAGGAAAGGAATTTTAAAGGTAAGAGAGAGAAAGCGGCCCCCAGAAATTTAGGTCCGTTTAAAATCAAAAAGATGTATAAAAATATAGCCGTAGTAGATAATGAAAAAATCGTAAAATATATTCACTTAAAGAATTTAAGACATTAAATAAACAAATGACCTATTACCTACATAGCACTGGCGGACCTTCTAAGAAGATACTGCACCCAGTGCTAAATGAGGAAGTTGGTCGACGGAAACCAATCCGTTTTCAATTAAATATTAATGAATAATTTTGCCTGGCATGGAGAAAGTAATTGGAGCATAGGGAACGAAATCAATATATAAATTGTTGGTTATTTTGCAAAAAGAAAAGAGATGCGTCCGTCTGATGATCTGCAAGAACAGTGAAACCGGTCACGGACTTTTCTTTTTGCAAAATAACCAACAATTTATATATTGATTTCATTCCCTATGCTCCAATTACTTTCTCCATGCCAGGCAAAATTATTCATTAATTTAAGACACCCTGTAATTTCAGGTGGACAGCCATCACCCTTGCCATCAACCTCCACTCAGGTAGAACAAACAACAATGCCATAATAGTAGAAGACATTAAAAACAACCCCGGTATACTACCAGTAAAATTGGGAAGTATGCAAAACACAATAGATTATTGGGCGTTCGCACAGAAATTTGATTTAACTGAATTTAAACAAGAATTTTATATAATTAGAAACAATTACTACAGACTGAAGCAATCAATAGACACAACCAAATTCGGAAAGGAATACGCTATAGAAATGCTTACTACAATACTATAATGTAAAACATTTCAAAAAACACGAACGAGAAATTCAATCGATTGATACCAACAGATCAAATCACAAGACGAAAAAGAGGATTTATTAACGGATTAGGTAATATTATAAAAGCTATCACAGGCAATTTAGACAACCAAGATGCAAAATGATATGACAATGCAATACAACGCTTAATCAAAAATCAGAATGACAAAAACCATTGCTAGATATCAAATATCTTTAACTCAATCAACCATAATAAAATTTAATGATACACTAAGAAAGCTAGTAAAGAACCAAGACAGTATAACAAACAAAATATTAACTCTTGAAAGTAACATGTAAACCACGATGCTAGGCATGCGAGATTTAATCAGATTTAACACGATATTTAATCAAATGATATCAACCCTTACTGTAATTCAACAAATTTTTGCCACATTAGAAAACGCTGTAACATTTGCTAAACACATTACATGCTAGTATTATAGAACCAATTGATTTATTAAATGAATTACTACGAATTAGATCACTTACAACTAATAGTAAACTACCCTTTGAAGTAAAAATCTAACATACTTATATTTGAAAAAATAGCCATAGCAAAAAGTTATGTAAAGAATCGTGAAATTACGTTTTTAGTAGAAATTCCCATTGTAGAGATTAAAACTTTTAATTATTATCATTTATTTGCTTTCCCCATGAAAGTTACTAGCAATAATCAAGTTATTATCCCTAAAACCAAGTTCCTTTCCCCGTATGAACTTAGATATGGCTTCACGAATGAAAAATGCAAAGAAGTAGCACCGAGACAATATTTATGTCAATCATTAACGACAACAGCTATTCAAACAGATAGCCCTTGTGAAGTATAATTGTATATGAGAATTGTGATCCAAAACCAGTACAAATAAGGAATATGAAAATTCCAAAAGTTACTGACAACAAATGGATTGCTGTATTTCCGCAAGAAGTAATAGCAACCGCCCATTACAACCAAGACAAAAGCAATTTAGCATTAATTAGAAGTAAAGTAATCGTCATAAAAGATGGTCATTTAAAACTAGAAAACGAACTTATTCGAGTATACCAAGACCCAACAGTAACGAAGAAATTCACAAATTTACCCAAACTACAGTTCAAGATTACACAATGCGAAAACGAAGAAATCAATGCAACTAGAGCATCTAGAGTTAGACGACCTCAACCAAGCCGTAGAGTTAATGGACAGTTACAAAGAACACTTAAGTGAATTAAAAGTGCCAAAATTACATTATGACAACATAAGTGTTTGGACAAGTTTATTAATTATTGTAATTATTTTATTAACTGTATGTTTAGTGTACAAAATGTATCTTAGATATAGAAGCAAAGAAACAAATTTTAGTCATAAGAAACAAGAAACAAAGGTAAATAAAGAAATAATAAATGAACTCTTCGGGACAATGAATTTTAAAAATTAAGTAAAACCCTTAATTTTCATCTACGTCGGGAGAAGTTACATATCCCCCAAATCAATATATATGTATATTTAAATGGAATTATTAAGATTTAAGAATTATTGTTGCATTGTATAATTGAAGGACATAGTAAAAGGTTAATGAAAGTTCACAAACCAGACATGAGAACGGTAACAGTTATATTGTATTCCAGACGTAACATGAAACTGCAGGTGCAGGTCATAGTAGACAATAAGACTGCAATTGTTAGAATTAAGATTACTAAAATGTAATACTTTGTATTGTATCAAAAAATAGCTAACATGAGATCTGCATTTCTCACAAACTGATTTAAGAGCAGGGATAGCAAAAATACCCTCAGGAGCCCAAGATAGCCAGTCAGTCTCGAGCTTCACAACTTTAACATTGTTGGTTGTTTATGCTACTGAATTTAGTTTTAATTAATTAATTAGTAGAAGTAACTTTGATTATTTTTACATTTAAACGTTAACGAACATAATTTAACCATTTGTTAAATTCACTTGTAATTTCTGTATAAATTAAAATACACTTGATAGGAATGTAAATTTAGAAATTAAGTCTTTTTAAAAAGAAACTCCCCAAAAGCCCAAAACCTTTCTGGCCTTAGTCAATAATTATTAAATATTTCGCTTTGAGTTTTTGGAATTTTCATACTGATCACTTTTGTGTTTTATGATGGAAAATTAGACCACAAAATTATTTGTTGTGTCATTCGCTGTAATAAACTTTTGCTTCTGAGTCCTTGGTCATATTTTTATAATAAAATCGCAAACAAAATGAGAACTAGTGTATTTCAAAATCTACCGAACCATGTAGAATTCTCATGACATCTTATAGTTAATGTTTGTTGTACAAATTTGACTAAATAAGTTCTTTCAACTCATGTATTTTTATTGAATTACACTTTGGAATTTACATCTGCCTTGCGATTTAATATAGTAGGATCCTTGACAAAGCAGTAGCAAAATTTTGATAGATATTTGAAATAATTTTGTTACATACCGTCCCTGTAGGTAAATATTTTTGTTCTTATGTAATTAAATTTCATATCCTTTATTGTATTCACGGTCATTTTGCATGTTTATTATCGAGTTTGATCCTTTCAATTGAAATGATTGCTTATTCAACATCTTTTTATTAGTATATTTAGTATAGTTTAAAGTACTCATCTACCTCTATTTTTAATATAGCTTTAAATTTGGGCTTATATTATTAACAAAGTACTGCAATCTATTTTATTTTAATGAGTTAAATGTGATTTTCGATTGATTAAACACTTGTTTTCGAAAATATTGCAATCATTATAAAAGATCGTCTCTGGTTCACTTATCTTTAAACCTTACGTTATATGAATTAGTAATTGGTTTTTGCTACATTTCTGCAATTTTTATACGAAAATATAAGCAAATTTTCATACACTTTATGCATGTCCTTGAGCTGATGTACTCCAGGTTGTTTTAGAGCGTTTACAACCTGTTTCACTACATAAGGTGAACGTGGTTTTTCCTTTATCAACTGCAGTTTCCCTGGTTAGGACAAAATATTAAGCTTTCATTCAATTCGGGTATTCGTTGGCGAACTATTATTTTAGGTCCATCTTATGACTTGTCACTTGTAACAGTCCAAATTACGAAATATGCCTATGGAAATTCGCTGCTATGCTTAACATACATTTTGTGATAAGACAGAAGTAGTACGTTCTTGTCACTAAGTTGAATAAATTCTGTGTCAAATATATCTAATGCTATCAGTAATTGTAAATAAGCATGTGTGCTCCTACCACTAATGAATTATAACACGGGATTCTGAAATTAGTTTATGCAAAGTTGCTTCTTTGAGAGATGGAGTTTACCAACAACTAAATTATCTACTGCAATTGATGTTAATTTATGTTCAATTAATTCAACACCTCGCTACATAACATGTATAGACATACATCCTAGGTCTGATGATGATTCACTACTAGCTAACGGTCCAGGGAATTAAAAAGAAAAGAATTTAGTACGGCTTTTTGGTTATGTTTTTCAGTTTACTTATCACACAACCCGAGGTGTTGTGGTGTTGACGTTAAATTTACTTCATTCAAATGGTCAGAATATGCTAATGAAAACAGTTTTTCTTGATTGAGTATTAATTATAGAAACAATTTTCTATGTATATAAAATTTAGAGTACACTATGATTTAAGTATGATGTTCTTTCTTAATAATTTTTTGCAGTTACAATGAAATGCATTTCGACTTGTAAATAGTTTCTTTCTATAATAGTGTAATTTACAAATACTCCTTGTATGTTTGTTGTGGTTTGTTTTGTATTTTTCTTAATCTTCTTTTAAACCACTCAAGAGTTCTTAAAATCGTCTTTATTTACATTTCGATCCATGACCTAGGATCGTTATCAAAATAATAAAAAAATTTTAAGTTTGACATTTATGACACAAATTGAAGGTGACTTTGATTTATTAATGTTTGATTTGAAAACATTAGGTGAAAATTTTAAAGTTTAGAAGAATCGGTACTTTCAATTTGTGTTGTGCTCTGAGAGCGACTTTTAGGTAGCCAATACGTTTAACGTGAAATCAGCTGATTAATTTTTATATAGTTAAATTTCATATTTCAATAACTTGAGGATTTGAAAACATTTTTTAACATGTTTCTATTTCTACGGTTGAGGAGATGGTTATTAAAGAAGTGTGCGATTACGTTACCGTAAGGCTTAAGCAGAAGTTTTTTTATATTTATCTTGAGGAGGAAACTACCTTATTGTCATGATATTTAGTGATATGTGAAGGGGTTAAGTAGCCTTGCGACTACCAAGATCACCCAACACTCGAACATTTGTCGAGTTAATATGCCTATTGTTATGTAATTAGTTATTGTATGTATAAATAGAAATCATGTATGTAGGCTATAGTTCATGTTAATATCACAAGAAAAACCCAGGAGAAACTTGCAATGCTACCTAGATATTGGGAGCATTTGATTTTCATGTGTTATTTCTTTTAGTAATAAAATTCATTGTTTACTGAAAGTCACGCATTCGTTTGCTACGGAGTTATTTTTATGTATGGTTTTATAGGCAGCTTCTTTGATTTTTCGTTTTTGGTGGTTTTCTTCTTTGTCAATAATTTTTGTGTGCTCCCATTTATTTTATGACTGGAGTCCCATGCATGTTGGCAAATCAAGGATTTTTCAAATTTTCTATTTTTTATATATGATTTATGTTCTTTTAATCAAACTTAAAATGGTCTGGAACTTTCCCCTATATAAAACTTGTTACATTCGCACGGTATTTTGTAGATGCAGTTTTTGAACTTTGTATTCCTATTCTTTGGATTTTTCGGAGAATCCTTTTATGTATAGTACTGAGGGCATTTTTTGATGCATATCGTTGTTTCTGTATTTTTCTTTTCTATTTTTTGGGACTTTATTCATTTCTTTTTCTATTTTATTCTTTTAGAATATTTGTTTTTATTAGTGTACATTTGATTAGGTCTTTCTCTTTCTTTAAAATTTCTTCATTTGATGATATTAAGTTTGTTCTATCATACATGGTTTTGATAATTCCTCGTTTGACACAGTGTGGATGGTTTGAATCGAAGTTTAAGTATCTGTTTGTGTGTGTTGGTTTTCTGTATACCAACGTATTAATTGTATCGTTTTTGCTAACTAGAATATCTCAAAAATGGAAGTTTTCCATGTTGCTCTGATTCATAAGTGAATTTAATAGTTGGTTCTATTTTGTTAATTGAATCTACAAAGTTTTTAATTAGTTTTGAATTATAATGCCAAATAGCATGTACATCATCTACGTATGTCCACCAGATTAGTGGTTTCGAATTCCTCCATGAATATATTACTAAAGATTGGCGATAGTGGACTTCCCATTGCCATTCCGAAGCTCGGTTTGTAGAATTGGTCATTTATTTGATAATATGTGGTATTGACGGATACACTATGTAATTCCATGATCGATAATATACTTAGTTTTGTCTTTCTTTAAGGCTGTCGTCTTTTTGTAGTTAGTTTTTTATAATATTAAGCGTTTTGTTTACAGGGACATTTGTGAAGAGATTTACTACATCAAAGCTTACCATTGTGTGTGTATTTTCAATTTTGATGTTTGATAATTTTTCTAAAAAGTGTTGGTTGCTTTTTATGAAAGAATTCGTTTTGCCTGCTAATGGGTTTATAATTTTTAGGAGAAATTTTGCTAAATTATGGCATGCTGAATCTATGGGGCTTACAGGTCTCAAAGGAATGTCTGTTTTTTGCAGACTGTAAAAGTGGGGTGGTTTACTGTAATGTAGGACCAGTTTGCTTCTTTCTTTGTTTTCGAACTCATTTTTAAATTTATATAGAGTTTTGTATATTTTATTTTCAATTGATTTTGTTGGGTCCGTTTCTAAACTAGCGTAAGTCTCAGTGTTTAACAGTTCGTTGACTTTAACAATCCGTTTTTATCCATTACTACTGTTGCATTACCTTTGTCAGCAGGTAGAATTATAATTGAGTTATCGTTTTTTAGATTGCAAATTGCTTTTATTTTGTTACTACTTATATTTGGTTTTATTTTGTTCTATTTCGATTTTGTATCGTACTCTAAATTCGTTTGTTTGATATTATTCGAGTTGGTTCGCTGTTTTCTCAATACAGCTAATTATTTCAAATGTTGGTATTGATTTTGGTGTTACTCCAAAGTAGGCGGCTCCGTGGCGTAGTGGTATGTGTGTGACTACTACGCCCAAGGTCCCGGGTTTCGAATCCCGACACGGTCCGCTTGAAAAATGTTAGGCGAGCATTTTTCACAAAAATACACCCTCGTTCGGATGAGAGGTAAAATGGAGGTCCCGTGTGTGAGTGTTGTCACGCACGTTAAAGATCCCTACCTTGCTTGGAACAGCAAGGGTTTGGCAAAATTCCAAATTTTCCAGGTAAAAAAAAACTCGCTTCCTGGCCAATGTAGTACCTTCGGGTGGAGCATTGGAAAATCAAATGTAATGTTACTCCAAAGTTTCGGCCTTTTGATTTAGTTTCTCTGTGTCGTTAATAGTTCTGTTTGATAAATTTATGAGTGTTTAGCATGGTTTGTATGTTACTTTTCTCTATAAATAGATTATTAAATTTCTTTGTGTGAATTTCTTTTTGTTTGGAAAATTCCGATTCGTAGTAGGTTTTTGCACTAACGAGAATTTTATCAAAATCATCATGGATCGAAACGTAAATAAAGACGATTTTAACAACTCTGAGTGGTTTAATTCCCAAAGAAGATTAATAAAAAAACTGTAATCTACAGATACAATTTTTTTTTGTAATTATTTATCAAGAATTACTTTTGGACAATATGTGAGCATAGAGTTTGTATGACTATTTTAAATGCTGTTTTACGTAAATATTCTGGAACTTCTTTATTGAGAACTTGTACATTTATACATGTGTGCATAAAATAGTAAAATAATAAACAACTTTCAAAGTTCACACATGGTGAATTTATCACCAGCTGGCGATTTCTTCCAATTTACCATTGGCGAAACTTCAAGTTAATAAACAATAAAAATTATATCTTAGTAAACGGATTTGTATATTAAATTGTATTATTAAATAAAAATGCATAGTTATTTGTACGTTAAACGAAAAACAAAGAGGGGTGGGAAAGGACGAAGATGGATGGGAATGGGGAACAATAGGAAGCACATCACATGAAAGTTAAGTCTTGTTAAAGAAATAGTTCGATTTTATTTTTGAAAATGCTAATTGAATTAGATGTTTTAATATCTATCGGAAGCAAATTCCATTGTCGAATAGCTTTAACAGTAAATGAATCATTGTAGAAATTAGTTCTATGAATTGGAATTGTAAAACTAACATTATCAGTCGATCTTGTTGAGTACTGTCCTGACAAAAGGTGAAAATTAGTTTGTAAGTATTGAGGAGTATGTGTTTTTACCACTTTGTAAAGTAATACAGCGCAATGCATACTACGTCTGTCGTTCATGATTAACCAACCTAGTTCATTCCTGTATGGAGTAATGTGTTCAAATTTAGGTAAGTTATAAATAAATCTGATACCAACATTCTGTAAACATTGGAGTTTGTCACGCAGATACCCAGCCACATCTGTAAATACTACATCAGCATATTCTATTTTTGGAACTAAAAGTGCATTGACTAAACGTAAGCAGGCTTGGAATAGAAAATTTTTTTTTAATAATGCTAGCTTTATGGAGAGTAGCAACTGAAAACCATT
This sequence comes from Platerodrilus igneus, assembly GCA_036346225.1. NCBI lineage: Eukaryota > Metazoa > Arthropoda > Insecta > Coleoptera > Lycidae > Platerodrilus > Platerodrilus igneus. Next base: position 4,925,548 of record JARFIW010000668.1, read on the forward strand.
TAATATATATTTTTTAATTTCGGGTTTATATTAGGATTGTGGTAGAATATGATGTTAAGGTAATGAAGAATATTAATTATTTTTGTGAAAATTTTTGCACTATGTAAATCCTCCAAGAAATGCTGGATAAATGTTGTTTTCTATGCAAGTTGGTTTTCATTTTTTGTAACATGTCTATTTCTTAAGGGTCTGTAAATAAATTGTCTTTCTCGGGGTTTCCTTTTTCTTTCTGTATGTCCCACGCCTCTCTACGACATTTTAGTCATACAAACCATATACTTACATATTGTCCACAAGTAGCTTGTGATAAGTAAATACAAAAAAAAATTACAACAGTAAACTACAGTATTAAAGAAAAAAACTATGATGCAAAAGCATTTCGTTGTAGTTGCAAAAAAAATTATTAAAAAAGAATATCACACTTAAACCATAATGTACTCTAAATTTTATATAGATAGAAAATTGTTTTTATAATTAATGCCCAAACAAGAAAAGCTGTCTTCATAGCATATTGTGACTGTTTGAGTGAAGTAAATTTAATTTTAACACCATAACACCTGCTCTAGTTGTGTGATGAGTAAACTGAAAAACTTAACCAAGAAACCATACCAAATTCTTTTATCTTCAATTCCCTAACCGATAGCTAGTAATAATCGTCTGACCTAAGATATATATATATATATATATATATATATATATATATATATATATACTCAAATTTAGACCAGGGTAGAAAATTAATTAACAACATCAAATAATTTTAATCTCGAGGTATAAAGAAACAAATAGAAATTACGTGCGAAATTTATATTAATTAATTCAAATTTTTAAGTAGCGGGTATTAAATAAAGTGTACAAATAATAATTAATATTTAATTAGTATTCGCTAAAAATTAAAGGGTAGAAGTCAATGCCATTCATTATTACGTTAATTGGAGTTAATTGAACAATTATTAAGGTATAATATGCATAAAAGCTTTTAAAAACCCAATAATACCAAATATGAGACGCGTTGCTAGCATACAAATATATCAAGTGGGTTAAAATACGTGGAATATCCAAATCGTAGAAGTATTACGATTGAACACCTGCGTATTTTAAATATCACATTCTGTTTAATTTGTTTGGATAAACATGAAAATTCTGCGTATATTGCAAACGGTCGGATAAACCGTAGCTTATATTAACATAGAAATCCACGTGGATTGAAATAGCCGATAGTAAAGAATATCGATTCGCACCACTAAGACCAGGTTAGAAAGAGACGGATAAAACAGGTAAAGCAGAGACACAGATAATTAAAGGCCGAATTTGAGCAACGTCACGAAGAAACGATTGGTTGAAATAAGAAGCAGATATGAGAGGTGGAAACAACAATTTCTATACAAAAATAATTAGTTGTTCGCAGATGCGTTGCGCGACGTGTGAAAATTTTTTAGATTTTCAACTGGCGCAAGTGCAAATTTTGTAGAATCGCGTGCCGAGCCGTCGAAAGGGAACATAGAATGCGAAATTCTAAAAATTGTCCGTTGAGGGACAAATCCGACGTGCAAGCGAACTATTATATAAACCCGTGCTAATATGAGTTTCGCTCTCTTAGATTTTCGATTTTTATTCAATACTTTAAACAGTTTGGCTCTTAGATTTTTGATTTTATTAAATACTTTAAAACAGTTTGCTCTTTATTTTTTTGATGTTATACGAGACTGCAAGTAGAATACGTGCTACAATACAAGTTATTATGCATTAGTGCACTTAGAAAAGATAGATAAGGTAATAAAGTCTAGTTATATTTGCGGGTATTACTGTACCAATTATATAAATTAGTAGCGATAAATAAATACATTTAAGTATGCAGCTTTGTATAGCATGAACGAATTATGAATTGCTTTGCTAATTTCGGGAGTGAGTAATCAAGTGTTATTCGTAAACGTGATTGGATCCACAAAACAAGATTTAGATATACATAGATGAGTTCCTGAGAAGTCCTGAACCAATTTAGACGAATGGTGGTGTACAAAAATTTTAAAAGCGTTCAGAATCTGAAACCGTAAACATAAACCAGTTGGAATGGTGGAATTAGCAAGTCCGATGTGCATTGAAGCCACGAGTGCAGTAACCTTGAGGTAAATTAAACAATTTTGTTCGATCTTTGATGTTTTGGTGGGTGTTGAATACCTTTATAATTTGTTTGATAAAAATGGACAGTAGTGAATTTGTATAAACAACAAATTTTTAATTTTAAGGTGAAATTTTCTTGTATAAGTAGAAAAGAGTATTTAGCAGTTTATGTTTTGATTATGATGAAAATTTGGGTCTGTCTTTGAGCTCAATTAGACTAACCTGTTTAATTAACGTAAAGGGATGGGAGATGTTCCCTTTTATTCAGACTCAGGTCTGCAAATATTGTTAAATTAATTAGTATGCATCCTACAAGGACTTTAATTCTGGATGCAAATTAAAATGACGACAAATCCGAACGTGAAATTTCTGATGCTAAAATTTATGCTGAAATTTAATTTTGAAATTTTAATGTATTATGAATATTAATGTAAATAGATTTAACGTTGATGTTTGTGGTAGGAATGTGTTTGTTTTTTTTATGAATGAGAATGAAAGTTATCTAGGGGAGCAGCCAAGGCGGAAAGGTTAAAGAGGCAATTATCAGAAGAGAAAGAGACATGGCGAGGATCACAGCAAAACTTGACGCCCAATATGTGGGGCTCGAATGATCAGCAGAAAGTACCAGTTCCCGTGACCGAAGGCGTATTTCACAGAAATATATATATATATATATATATATATATATATATATATATATATGTCTATACATGTTATGTAATGATGTGCTGAATTAGTTAAAAGTAAATTAGCACCAATGCAGTAGATGATTTAGTTATTGAAAAACTCCATCTCTCAAAGATGCGGCTTCGTACAAACTAATTTCAGAATCCCATGTTATAAATTCATTAGCAGTAGAAACCCACTTGTATATCTGTAATTACTGACTAAGTTAAGTAAATTCGACACAAAATTTATTCAACTTGGCGACTAGAACGTACTACTTCTATCATCACAAAACCCATGTTAAGTATATCAGTGAATTTCCATTAGAATATCTCGTAATTCGGACTGTTACAAGAGTTCAACAACGAATATCCGAATTGAATGCAAACTTAATATTTCGTTCTAACAAGAGAAACTGCAATTGATAAGGGAAAATACCACCTTCACCGTATGTAGTGAAACAGGTCGTAAATGTTCAGAAACAACACTGGAATGCATCGACCCAAAGACTTATGCATAAAGTGCATGAAAAGTTGCCTATATTTTCCTATAAAATTGCAGAAACATAGCATAAACCAATTACTAATTCATATAACCTAAGGTGTAGAGATAATTGAGCCAGAAATAACAATTTTAAAAGACACGTAGCTAATAATTCCAAAATTTCCAAAAACCAATGTTTTAACAATCGAAAACCATGTTTTAAAATCATTAAAATAAAATAGATTGCAGTACTTTGTTAATAATAAAATCTCAGATTTAAGGTTATATCAAAAATAGAGACAGATCGAAGAACTTTAAATTATACTAAATACACTAATAAAATTCTACAGGGTGTTGAATACGCAATCATTTCAATTGGAATGATCGCACTCGATAATAAACATGCAAAATAACCACGAATGCAATAAGGGATTGTTACAGTTTAATTTCCCGTAATGCTCACCAAAGTGACGCCTATTTATCGTTTATGCTATTTTAATTACGAGGTTCCATGCTAAAAATCAAGTTGTGTGGTTTTATGTCATAAGTTAAATGAAAACCGGTCGGACTCATGCATTCATTAGTAAGATTTGAATTACTTGTTACGTTATAATGGTTATTGTTGTTTGAATTGTTTCATTTAGAACAAATTGTTAAGTTCATCCGATTTAATTCGGGATTTTATGGTGGTATTGCTTAAAGCAAATGGTTGGTGAATGTTTTTTGCCGATTTGCTTTTAAAGAAGTTTTACAAGCACAAGATGTGCTTAATAATAATACTCAAATGTGTTAATTTTTACACCTTTTATCTTGTAGGTCACACATTTATTTACGAGCAGGTCATCGCTTCACGCGATTATTGTTGATGTTCTAAGCCCGTTACTCAAATGTTAGGTTTGGTCTGAAATAAAACTAATGTAGTTCACTTATTTAAAGGTTGCCGTAATTGCTGTTGTAGTACACCGCATTATTGTTATATTGTAGTGCTGTAATATTGTTGTGGTGGAGTACTGTAATATGGTTATCTGGTACTCTTGGTTCAGATCTCGGGAGATTTGCTCCATACCTGTAAGATATTGCCACTGCTGTGTATGAACAGAAAGTGTATGCATCTGAACATATAACGCATCTGTCACCGTGACTTTTGGTAAAATGTTTCCATTTTACTTGTTCGTTAATTGTTATCAACAAAAGCAGTAATGAATTCTATTAATTTTCTTATATTAAATTGCTGTTGGCATTTGTAAAATACAACCAATGATTTCTTAATAAATATACGGTCACCTGATGCGAGAATTATTACCCGTTTTATAATACATAACCGTTGTGCACAGAGCGTTGGTACCACCCCCTATATGCCTGGTTTAATAGTAATATAAAGCATAAAACTATCAATTAAGGGTAACTGAAATACCTGTAGATGTTGGTTTTATTCACCTTGTCGTCCTGAAAATATTTATCATAATTTATTGATTGATACTTCTACATTTACTTCATGAGCGTAATATGTTAAGTACAATTGCATATGTTCTGATTGTTATTACTAATTGAAAATAAAGTACGTTTTGACCCATACTACAGGTTTGTTTAATATAATTTTTTTATTTTAGTTAAGTTAATACTGTGACTTGGTATCTACATTGATCGTGGTATCTACATTGGGTTCGCGGGAGCTGCTTGATTTCAAATTGTCAGTGATGATAAAATATTCCAAACCCCATTTATTATTGAGTCTAGTCGTGGTATATTGAATACGTTAATCCCGCTACTACAAGCGTCGCCTCTGAATCATGTCAAAATCTACCAAAGAGATAGTCTAAATCATAATGAGTTATTCTCCTCAAGATAAACATAAAAACGGCTGCTTAAGCATTGCGGTAACATATTCGCACACTTCTTTAATAACCATCCTCTCAAACGTATAAATAGAAATATGTTGAAAAATGTTTTCAGTTCTCAAGTTATGGAATTTATATGAAATTTAACTATATAAAAATTAATCAGCTAATTCCACGTTAAGCGTATTGGCTACCTAAAAAAAGTCGGTCCCAGGGCGCAATACAAATTGAAATTGAAGGTACTCATTCTTCTACACTTTAAAATTTTCACTTAATTTATTCAACCCAATAATACCAAACATTAATAAATCAAAAATCGAAACGTAAATAAAGACAATTTTAACAACTATGAGTGGTTTAATTCTCAAAGAAGACTAAGAAAAATAGAAAACAAAACACAATAAACATACATGCACCATCTTGTATATGTCCGCAAATGCTTACATGTATTATACCGGTGATTCAGATACATCAGAACAAATACTTAATGAATAATAAAACTTTAAGAACTGAAAAAATAAGATTATATACCATATTAATAATCAATATCATTTAAAGTATCTTTATAAAAGATGCTAAAATGTGCTCCATTGTTTAGTAAACACATATCCACTCAATGGCACATGTTTGGAAATTCTCGTCTCAGTACACCGACTGTGATTTCTATTACAGCAGCAGTTATGTTTGTCTTTAAATTCTACAGCATTTTTGAATTATTGCAGTACACCTTCTCCACACTAAAAAAAATCTTGCGGGGTCAGATCTGGTGAACGTGAGGGGCAACAAATTGATTTACAACGTCTGCATAAACTGAAGTTACAGGTACAATAAAAAATATTGGTGCAACAATTTGCTGCCTATATGACACACCACACTTCCATTTTTTCTGGTTGAAGTTGGGTCTCATAAAGCGTGCGAGGATTATTATTGCTTTGGCTATTAACATACATGGTTGTCATGCACATTAAAGATTTCCACCTTGTCTGAAACAGGCAAAATTTTCATGTTAAAAGCAAACTCGCTTCCTGGCCAATATAGTACCTTCGGGTAGAGCATTGGAAAATCAAATAAAGCATTGACATATACATTTAAGTAAAACCATGTTTCATGATTGAACAAAATATAATTTAGCGTATTACTAACATTGTTACGAAACAATCTCTTAAACCAATTGCTATAGGTAACAAGCTTTTCTAAATTCAAAAAACACAGTTCTTAAACTATTCCAATTTGATATGGCCCTACATTTTAACTTTCCAATGCTACAGTCTAAAGTATTATATTGCCTAAGAAGAGAATTCTCTTTACTTGGAAATTTTGAATTTTGTCAAACCCTGTTCCAAGTAAGATACGCATCTTCAACATGTGTGACAACTCGCACATGGACTTACATTTTACCTCTCATTTGAGCGAGTGCGTATTTTTATGAAAAATACTGGTCTAATATTTTTCAAGCGATGTGTTGGCATTCAAACTCGGGACGGGATTAGCAGTCATATTCAAACTTGTTTGATCCACGGAGCTGCCTACACCAGGGATGGCAAACCTTTTTTGATGTCCGTGCCACAAAGTCATCAAAATTCTTTTTTGAATAGGTAATGTGCCACAATAAAATTTCATTCGAAATGTTACCGTGGTGAAACTATACGTAAGTATAATTAAATAAATAAATAAAAGCAATTCTTCTTTAAACAATTTTTTATTAATCAATGTTTTACAAAAAGCAATATGCTAGAAACAAAATTCACGTTAAAAGCAATTGTTTTTAATGTGATTTTTGTTGCTGTACACAAGATGATAAAGATTTAATATCTGGATCATATTTAATTAATTTCAACAGTATGCATGCAGAGCTCGACTCATCCGTCATTCTATTCCTATATTTATTTTTTATAAAATTTAGTTCTGAAAATAGAGATTCACATTCCCACGTCGATGAAAATATTGATAAAATTGCCTTTGCTAATATTTTTAAACAATTAGATGTGCCAGGAATTGAATTCCATGTAGTTAGAATTTCATCTTCTGCAATTTTATTAACTTTATCCAATAATCGATTACTTTCAATAATTTCTAAATCATTTTTTAAAGCAACAATTTTTTTGGCTCCATATGGTACTCGACTGAAATTCAATTAATTCCATTTCTAATTCATTAAAATTTAACCACTCAAGGATTTTTAAATTTAATTTTTGAAATGGTATTGTATCAGGATATAAAATAAATTTTAAAGTTTCTTCAAATTCTTTAAACTGCGTAAATCTTGCAGAAAATTCATGAATCAGGGATTGAATTACCCTTGAAAATTCTTTCGTTAATGACTCTTTATTTGACTTTTCGTGACATTCACTTTCAGAAAAAGTTCTTTTGTATTCGGAAAATATTTATATGAATTTGAAAGAATATCACGATTAAAAATCTGTAATTTAACTTCGAACGCTTTGATTAAGTCAAACATTAGAATGACTGTTTTATTAACACCTTGTAGTTTTATATTTAATTCATTTAAGTGAGAGCATAAATCAGTGAAAAAATATAACTTAGCTAGTCATTCTACATCCAATAATTGACTGTATTGGTCGATAATGTTCTCATTATTTAGAAATAATCTTATTTCCTCCAAACAATCTACAAATCTTTGCAAAACATTCCCATGGCTTAACCAGCGTACATTATTGTATAAAAGTAAGCTATCGTAAGACGAGTTTACTTCGTTTAAAAATTCTTGAAATTTTCTTTTATTTATTGCGCGTGCTGATATAAAATTGACTAATTTTGTTACAAAACTCAAAATATTATCAAACATTTTTAAACCTGTTTTGGCACATAACGCTTGTTGGTGAATAACGCAATGAAAATCAAGAATTGTGTTACGTTCAAAACCCTGCAAACAATTTTTCCTGCGTTTACTTTTAAAATACCCTAAAATTCCTCAACAAGCTCAATTTCCGCCATTTGAATTAGTATTATTTAATAAAATGTCTCCGTATTAAGGTTTGCTTTAAACAGCTGCTTAGGAAACATTACGTTACAAAGTAGTTGTAATAAATTCTAGCACCTGCAGTGATTACATTTTAATTAAAAGCTGCAGCTTTCTTCTAAAAGATAAGACCGCTTACCACCTGCCTACATCTGCTTACAATGGACTTGTTATCTAGTATTCTGCAGCTGCTAAGATGTTACAAAGTAACAAAATTGTTCTCCTTTGTTTAAAACCCTTTGATAATTGCGTTATCTGCTTGTTGGCAAGCTGCTACAGTTTGTATTTCGGCAGCTGTTGTCTGGAAATTCTGCACACAGTAATTGGGCGATATCTTTGAAAATCAACTACCCTACCCCCATACGTGATTCTGGCCTTATAAAATAGAGACCGTGTTTTGAAAGACACCATTAAAGATAAAAGATTAAAGATTGAATACAACATCCTCTTACCGGAGATACCTGTTGTAAAGTCGCGCTATTAAAAATGCTCTCTATGTTTGTATAAGTAAAGTTGGTGGTTCCAGCATGTAGCCAGCCCATAGAGAAATGCAGCCGCATTTTTCCAGTCTTAAGATGAGACCAGCATGAAGCTGATTGTTCAAGGTACAGTTTTCCTATTTCCATAATTCTTGTATGCTGCCATGAAGAATAAACTTTTTATTTGCTGCTATTGCTTATAATTATCCGATAAATTGGCACCACCCTGTTACACAACTTACATGCCCGATGTACGATGTTAGTATTCTATAAATTAAAAATTAATTAATCAATGGTTATGTTGGAGTCCGTTTTACTGTTTCTTTTGTCTTTCTGAACTTATGCCTCAATTTAAAAGTATTTAATATATGATTAATTTAAGTTAGGGTGTATAATTTTAATATTATATTATTTCTGAGGAGGTGCACTTCATAAAGCAGCATGTACATATAATTTAAGTATATTTCTTTTTCTAGATTTACTGTACAGTTTATGCTTAATTTTCTTTTATATGTATTTAAGGTGAACCATTAAGTAGGTATTTAATTATAAGATGTTATATTTGCTTACCAATTTTTATATGTTATGACACAATCACGATTACGCAACTTATTTATTTTATTGCTTTGTAAATAATCTTCCAAGAATCGATGTTATCAATAGAGTATCTCAGAGGTTTCCAATGTGTTCTTTCCATTTCACCCACGCCCCTCTCCGACGTTTTTGAGCTAGCCCAAATTCTACCATTCTATCTCCGTTCTGTTGCGGTATTTGGTGTAAACATTTCTTTACTTACTTTGACTGTTTTCTTTTATGTTTGCACGGAATACCGTAACAATTGTGTATCCAATACGTTTCGTAAATAAATTTATAAATCTATTTTCCCATCCAGTTAAGCTGTGGGCACCGTCAGGTGTAACTGACACAATTTTAGAAGAACTTATATCTCTTTTTTCCAATGCATCTATAACTGGATTACAAATGTCTAATACTTTTGTTGTTGTTAATGTTGATAAACTTATTAACTCTTCTTTAATATTGTTTTGAATAAAATAACGTACAAAAATTGCTAAGCGAGCAGAGCCGGTTACATCGGTAGACTCGTCAAGGCGAAGGATATAAAATTGCTAGACTTTATACGAATTTTTTGTTGAAAATTTACATTTTCCGCCATATGCAAAATTCTCTTTCACTGTATTCCTAGCTATCGGCATGTCTTTAATTGTTTGGATAATTTTTTCTTTGTTTTCCAAATCATCGAATAAGTATGGTGCACATTGCAGTCAAGCATCCTTTAAAAATTCACCTTCATTAAAAGGTTTCGCATATTGAGCAATAGTTTTCGATACTTGGTAACTAGCAGCAGTGGTGTTTAATTGAGTTCCAATATATTTCATTAAAGAAGTAGTTTGAGCATTTTTATTCTTTAAGGCACATGATATTTATGGTTGGTTTCATAATGCCGCTTTACTGAAGATGTTCTACAGACTACAGTTTTAGAACATACAACACAAATTCCTTTACTGTCCATTTTAATCATACCGTATCTATCGGTCCACCAAGCTTGAAATTCTCTGCTACTACATGTTTCGGATAATTTCGATTTTTTCATTGAACTAGCTAGCAATAAGAAATTCTAAAAAATATACATTTTAATAAAATTGTTATAAAATAAATAATTTATTCTGCCTTAGTTTGCAAGAACATATTTCGTCACATATTAAAGTACTAAAAATATTACCAACACAAAAAAAAAAAATATATTAATTCAAGGTAATTTTAATAATTATTTCTATATTTTACACTGATTTAGTGATAAAATAATTTCTCATAGTATTAAAATATTTTATTGTTTAAAAATAAACAAAATAAATTATAAGTTTAGTAACTTTTAATACCTTAAGGTTGTTACAGGTTAAAACTTCAGTTGTGACGCAATATGTCCTTGCAAACGAATGCAGAATATAAAATATGAAATAATATGAAAAATATTTACCTAAAAATAACACTATATCTATTTACAATAAACGGTTATATTTTTTAACAAGTCACTGAAGTTTCAAAGACGGCAGTTTACTAAAACTGACTAATGCAGTCTGTCGTCTGATTCGAGCGCTGCGACGGCCACAACTTGCAATAACATTAGAAGAGGAAACTAGATATGCAAAATATTTTTATCTAATGGGCATCTTTATGTACTTCCAGAGAATTCATGTGATATTTTAATAACAAAATTTATAATTTGATGGTTCTAGTTAACATACTAAGATAGGCATTCAGTACTACAAATTTATATCATAAATTATAAATTAAATGTAGATTAATAATTTTTAATTCATTTCTATCAAAAAAGATAACTTATAAAAAAATATAATTTTGTTTTTGTGGGTGCCATTAAAATTTTCAAACGTGCCACTTGTGGAACGCCTGCCATTGGTTCGCCATCCTTGGCCTACACCATATGGCCATTACTTCAGACGTCTAGTGGCTGTGGCAGACTGAATAAGGTGCTCCAACCTACTGAGACAACCGATAAAGTGATTTACATGGAGACGGCCGAACACAGTGGTAAATTCCGGTGCTAACACGTCAGGCTGATGACTTTCCAACCTATCATTAACACTTCCTGTTTTACAAAAACGTTTTACAATATTATACACTGTTCTATTTTCTGGATTAGAGACATTTGGGAAAAATGTTATGGTACAACTCAACACGCTGCTTGCAAGATTTTACCATGAAGTAAGCTTCCAATAAAGAAACCCTCTGAGTTTGCACGAGAAAGATGACAGATTGTATGACAGATTGCTTAACACCAGCACCTGTATATTGAGGAGACGTACACACTACAAGCAACAACACAGGGTATTGATTATGAATTTTACATCAAACTGCATAAATATTTACGATTCTGACTTATCTGAATCACTCGGTATTTCTTATTTTATACTTTCGTAGTTTTATAAGTTTTGGACATTAAAAAATGCATTTTACACCAAACTAAAAATAATTTTTGTAACAGCCATAATTCTGTTTTTGGGTAAAATTATTGAACGCCAATAAGACATTACTGGCAATACATATTTTAATATTGTTGGAGTTCCAGGATTAACCTCAAAAATAACCAAATTGGAAATAATTTTAACACGTTTGCTGCTTCATGGAGCCAATATGACCCGTATGCTTTCTGCTACAGTGCGATGGTATTAATTCTAGGTTAATTATGGGGTGCGTATGTTTTAACTTTCTTAATTATTGAAATAAAATTGTCGTATTTATAGGAACCTTTTATGTAACTACATATTACATTTTTCAAAAATTAAACTGTACAAGACGTACTGATCCCGTGCCGCACTCTATCATCGCGTCATATGCAAGTGCGGTACGGGGTTGTCAGACAAGTTCTAACCTGTAAAGTTCATTGATGTTATATGCTCAGAATCACACTATTTCTTAGTTTAGCTCCAACCTTCTATTAGTATAGACTGTATTGTAATCTGTGTAGTGAAACAATGGCGGTTACCGAGGGGAAAACCGCTGACCCAAATGTTGTACAATACTTCCCAAAAAGTATCTACTTCCTGTACTTCCTAGGAAGTAGTGTACTTCCTTGATACTTCCCATTCTTCCTTGATACTTCCCATACTTCCTTAATACTTCCCATACTTCCTACGTACTTCCCGTATTTCATCTATACTTCCCATACTTCTTTGATACTTCCCGTACTTCCCAATACTTCCTTGTTACTTCCCATACTTCCTGCATATTTTGCTGATGTTGGATCCCAAAACCAAATATGATAGTTCTTTATGTATTAAACAAATAAACCTATAACGTAAAGCTCTTCAAAAGTAAAATAGGTTTTACCTCGGCGATGATATATTGCTATAAAATGATGTTATTTTTGCCAAGATTTCATTAAAAACAATCTTAGGTTAAGTAACTTTAATTCAAAATTTGGCAAACCTATAACATATATGTATCATAGATCAGTGAATTTATCAGGTCTGCAAGGCTCTTCAAAGTTAGGTCACTTTTGGCAAAATTGAATCGATTATTAAGTTTTTTATCTAGTCTATTGATTACAAAAATCTTAATAAAATATTACTTTATTTACAATTTTTTAAATATTTCTATTTACTACATCTGGGACGTTCCTTAGTTAATGTTCGAAAAAAATCACAATTGATTTTAACTACAATCTCTTTGGAAGGCGGATAACAAGTCATATTACATAAATCACAAAATATAAATTGATCACAGCGAAGTAAAATTATTGTATGTACAGATTATCTATGATAAGTTTGACACAATATTACGTCTGATCTATTGACCCAAAAACAGTATACTTAGTTTATAATAGTAATTTGAAAAAGATACGGAAATCCATTTTACATTACCTACATCGTATAAATGACGCTACCCAAGAAAATGGTGTATCACCTTTCATGAGGACACCCAAATAACTTTTTTATTTTTAAAGTAATCAATGCAAAATTTTATTAGTTGTGTAGACCACGACAGGGCATCTTTATGAGTGAATTCGGTTTTTCTAAAGTCAAAATCTGGCCAACTATGATTAAAATGAAAAGAAGTGATTAAGATAGAACAAAAAAGTATTAAGAAAAGTTGTTACAACTCACTCAAACCTCCTAAATACCAAATTTTTCCGACAAATTTTAATTTTTAATTTTCAAAATTTTTATGTAGTCAAGAGATATTAATTTGTTAAAATTTCAGCTACTCCACACAAACAAATAAGCTATGATTCCATACAGTTGATTCCATTTGTCTATATAGTTATGTTATGTAAATCCGTGATGATTGTCACTTGCATTGTATTTTATTAAGTTCAATTCAGCCATATTTAATTTAATTTAAACCTATTTAGTAGATAGGGTTAAGTGGAAAAGCAGAACAAGCTCAGTTGCTTGCAACTTTAGCTCAACTCTGAACCTCGCCCATTTTTACCACAATCATATTTTGTATTTTGTTTACATATTAGTATCATTGTTGTGAATTACTTGTGGTTTAAATAAAGACAAATAATAATAATAATAATAATGAGAGTGCCATGAAACAAGAAAACAATTTGCAAATTTTATTCCGCATTAATAAACAACAAAATAACAACAATTTAACAAACAATATTTTAAATAGAATTTTTCTGAACTAAATTCCTTGAAGATAAATAATTTTTTCAATTAAAAAAAGGGAAAATTTTTCAGCAAAGTTTGGCATTTTGGGTTTTTGAGTGATTTTGTAAGGAATATGATTTCGTTCCCAGTTAATTTACGCCTTTTTATAATTATTAATTTACAAATATCCCTTACGGTATTGAAAGCGTAAATTTCTATTCCATTAATATACTATTTATTCGTTATCATGTGGAACTCCATCTGTGTTTATAAATTTAATGTAGCATTTCGGTTTCTCTAATATTTGCGAACGTGTTGACGCAAGAATTCGATCCACTGTGCTTGCTCGCGTAGTAAAACACTTTATTGCTTTAGTATATTTGAATTAGAGGATGTAAACAGATAGACAGGTTTTCGACACGTGGTCGAGTAAAGTTTTTTGAAGTCATGGAGTCCAACAGACACGTGGCTTGGAGAAGGAGAATTTCTTTAGATTTTGAAGTAGAAACCATCACTAAGGTATATGCTAAAGAATCAAAGAGAAATTTTTGTTCGGTAGTCTTCTTTGATTAGCCGACCCTTGAGATGTTTTATATGGTTTTGAAGTAACATCATCACATGCAAGTTTTTTTTTTATTAAGTATTTCAAGTTGAAATGTTAAGGCGCACTTGTTGTGAACAAACAAAAATTTAAGCGTTCATTCTCAAATGGAAATCAAGTTCATAATTCTAAGCGTATGTAAAGGACTCACATCCGTTGTTGTAATTGTACACAAAAATTGATGGGCGACAGCACAAAGTTCATCCTCAAGTAAGTTGGTAAATAATTGCTACCAGAGTTATATAGCGATCATGCAAACTTTTGTGGTGAGTGATTTCTTTATTCATTTCTCGCTAAACAAAGAAACTACAGAAAATGTAGCGGTTGTTTTTTTGTAAATATATACAGTAGTTTAAATTGGTATAAATATTTTTTTGTTCAATATTTAACGGTTTGATTTGTATAAATGTTTGTAAGAACATTGAAAATTTAAAGATAAGTTTCAGAGAATCAAAAACGTTAAACCAGAATTTGTTTGTAACTTAACAGGTGACATTTTAACGCTTGTTTGTCACGTTTTATGATCCAGTTTTTTTCTCTCGAAAGTATAGTGATACACAGATTATTTTATACCACAAGGCAATTTCATTTTTCGTTCAAAGTATTTAGTTTTATAAATATCTAAATTCAATCTTACATGAAATGAGTCCAAATCATATATCATAATTGTTTGTAAACCAAAACAGGATCCTTTTTCGGTGATAATTAAACAGTTGTTACTTATTATTAAAAAAACTGAATATTTTCCTTAAAGAACTTTAATAAATAATTAAGATCATTGAAATGCTCTTAAGTAATGAGAGATGATGTATAATTACTTTAATAGCTTGATTACAAAAAAAAACAGTGTATATAAAGTTGCATAATATATATATATATATATATATATATATATTGCTGTGTAATGCTCCTTTGAATGCGGGAACTGGCCCTTAAAAAAAAACATTCGAGCCCCACAGATTGGGCGTCATATTTGCTGTGATACCACCAAAATCCGGGTACTCCGCTTTTCGAATCGAGCCCCTACGAATTGGATGTCCAGAATGCTGTGAATCCTACGAAAAGCTATTCATTACTTTAACTGTGTTGGTCCATTGACTTTCTTCTGTTAATCGCCTCGGCTGCTCCCCTAGATAACTTTCATCCTCATTCATAAAAAAACAAACACATTCCTACCACAAACACGAACGTTAACTCTATTTACATCAATATTCACAATACATTAAAATTTCAAAATTAAATTTTGGCATAAATTTCAGTATCAGAAATTTTCAAGATTACATTTATTATCATTTAAATGTGCATCCTGAATTAAAGTCCTTGTTGGATGCCTACTAATTAATATAACAATATATGCAGACCGGAGTCTGAGTACAAAGGAGCATCTACCACCCTTTACGTTAATTAACCAGGTTCGTCTAATTGAGCTCAAAGACATACACAAATTTTCATCATAATCCAGAACATCAATACTAAATACCCCTTTCTACCTAAACAAGCAAATTTCACCTTAACATTAAAATTTTATGGTTAGTACAATTTCACTAATGTCCATTTAAAGTAAATCAATTATAAAGTAATTCAACACACACAAAAATGTCAAACAAAATAGTATAATTTACCTGAAGGTTACTGTCCTCGTAGCTTCAATGTACATCGTCCCTTTAGTTAATCACACCATTCCAACAGGATTATATTTACGGCTTCTAATTCTCAACGCTTTTAAAATTTTCTCCATCACCATTTATTTAAAGTTGTTTCTGGGCTTTTCCGAACTCATCTGTGTATATCTGACCCTTGTTTCGTGGATCCAGACACGTATTTGAACCATTTAATTATTAACACCCCGAAAAATAGCAAAGAAATTCATGCGTCTTTCACCAATATACGCCAAAACTGCCTACTTTTGTGTATACATTTGTCGTTGTAAATTTTGCTAATTGGTACAGTGATACTAAATTTTATTACCTTGTATCTAAGTGCACTGAAGTACATTCATGTTAGCACGTAAATAACAAACTATTTTGAATCACTAAAATATACGAGCAAAATTTTAAATTATTTTATCAAACTAAAATGCACTGTTTAACATCTTGAATCAAGTCGCGGATGTAAGAGCTTTTAACGCATCGAATAGTCAAAAGTCTAAGAGACCGAAATTCATATTACCACCGGTATATATAGCGAATAGCCGGCACGTCGCTTTTGTCCTCAAAACGGGTAATTCTAAGAATTTCTCATGCTATGTTCCCATTCCGTCGCTCGCGCGTCGGTTTTACGAATTTTCACTCGCCCCAGTTAAAATCTCAGAAATTCTCACACGGCACGCAAACATGTCCGAGAAAAGCTAATTAATTTTGTACAGAAATCGTTGTTTCTACCTCTGATATTTGCATCCTATTTTCAACCAATTGTGACCCTCGTGACGTTGCTTAAATCACGCCTTTTACTATATGTGTCTTTGCTTGACGCATTTTCTCTTTCCTTTTCTAACCTGTTCGTATTGGTGCAAATTGATATTCTTTATTATCGATTATATTTTAGTCCATGTGGACTATCTGGGTTAAATAACCCCGTATCGCACCTTCTCGTGAATATTAAGCCACGGTTTCTTCAAGATTCTTTGAAACCATTTGTTATCTACACAATTTTCGCCGTACGTGATATTTAAACTACGCAGGTGTTCAAAATAATATTAATTCTCAGAGCTGTATTTTCTGGTATTATAACCTTGGATTTTCACAGACTTTTATGCTTATTATTAATAATGGTTTAATTAACTCCAATTAAAATTGACTTCTATCCTTTCATTTTTAGCGAATACAAGTTAAATATTAATTATTATGTGTACACTTTGTTTTACTACCGGTTACTTAAAATAGGGTTAATTAATATAAATTTTGCACGTAATTTCCATTTGTTTAGGAATAATTACATTACACGCAGAGCTTTTTAATACTGCTTCTTTTGATATAAAGCGTCTTGTACATGATTTAAATCTCTTATGTTTAATGAAACTAATAACCTTTTATGCTTCACGGTTTTAATAAAGCGTACCTCTTCCCAAAGCTTGTACACGGTGATTAAAATTATTTGATGTGATTATTTAATTTTCTACCCTGGTCTAAATATGAGTAATATATATAACAATAAAATTTCAACCACCCTGTATAGAGAAAAGAACAAATTATTTACGCGCAAAATTTATTTAATTCATTTAGGGAGAACGGACAAGTATTAACGTATTAAAGTACATAAAGAAAACCAGTTATAAAACAAATAGAATATGCATAAGTAATTTTAATTTATTTTAATCCAACACGTAAGAACATAAGAGAACGCACTAGGGAAAAAATCAATAATTCCAAGGCAAAAGTTTTCGTTGTAACAAGCATACGTCAGTTTTATCTAATATGACAATGCATAAAGTCTAAGAATTGTTGTGCTAAACGGTCGATAATTAACAAACACCTGCGTTTTAAAAAAGGTTACATTCGTCGAAATTATGAGCATATTAAGACAGGATTTCATAGAAAATATTTTCAACCATCAGTTTGGTTTGCACAACAAGCTAACAAATTTCTTAAAAAGCAAAAGAAATGCACGATCGGTTATATACTACAAATAGAGACAGATATAAAAGCGTTGATGTTGAAAAAGGCACGTAGACCATATTACGTGGAGTGGAGATAAGCTGTCATCAATATCGATTTCTGTAACTTAAGTGGGGTTTTAAACGCGGCAGCAGACATGCATAAGATAGAGATAAATATAGTTTAGGCAGGATTTGTGATGACAGAGAACTGTATCATTGGTTAAAAACAGACAGTTTTCCAAACGTACGCACACGCGACAGGTGAAAGCGAATCGGTGATACAGCACGTAGCAAGCTACAAAATTTCAGGAATTTTCAAGACGGTTGTATTAAAAATTTGTAGAATTTAGATTTGAAAATAAGCTTTTCACGTGAAGTGTGTCCGGGGGTAAGATTTTGAAACAATATAAATACTGAATCGAAATTATTAACGTTCTTTTGTCTCTTGTCTTGCCTTCGCGTCTATACTACTTTACTACGATAAAGTACTGAATGCTGACCAAAATAATAGTAGAAGCTTTTTTGTGAGTATTAGATGTGTTGATAATACAGTAAAATAGTGCTAGCACGTGTAACTTATTAGTAGCGGCCTTCTATTTATTAACGCGAAATACGTGTAGTGTATATTAAATTAATAGAGGTCCGGCTACTACGATACAAAGCTCGAAAATCAATAAATAGAAGCATAATATATGTGGGGTAAGCATCACAAACAACCAGGATTATACGCTGATATGGAATGGTACTATGAAACGAGACGCTTGGCTCGCAAATGGTGTTATCATCTGTAAATCCGCTGAGTATCACAGCGCATGGTAACGAAGCCGAGGTGTTCTTACGATCGTCGTCGAAGGAATGGAAGCCTGAAGCATTCTTCAGGTAATTTATTTGAAATTTCTGTTGTTTGATAAACGTTTGTGAAATTTTGGTGTTGTGTGAGTGAATTTTGGGGTTCATTTATGTTTATATAAACTTATTGAAAATGTACTGGACAATTTATTGGGGTTAAATATTGAAAAAGGGGTGTATTTAAAACTTACAAAATTTTATTCTGGATATAAATTGGATTGTAAAGGCTAAACGGGTCTATAAATTTTGTATTAATTTATGCAAGGTAAAAGGCATACCTGTACAAACTAAACTGGGTTATTATGAGCTCACCATACTCCAGTGTACAGTCAATTTATGGTAATATGTGGGGCCCATCTACTCAGATTTTACTGAATTTGTTTGAAAATAATTAGAAAATCAAGGACTTTAAAAACATATCACATTTTGAGGTTGTAATTAGTATATCAAACTGTTTTTTTATTCATGTGAATAATTTGTCTGTTAAATAGGTGTAAATAAAATGTTGTATGATTGTTGTATTATTTGGTGATTTTATTGAATGGTGTGCGAGTGTGAAAGAAGAATGGTTGTAAATTTAGGTATCCGAGAAGAGGCACAGTTGAGCTAGCCAGGGAAGCTGCGGAAAATTTTTGAAGCAGAAATAAAAGGGTAAGCAATTTTTTTTGAAATTTGTGCATTTTGAAAATTATTTGATGACACTGGTAAAGGACTGATGTTAAAGCTTTGTCCCAGCTTCGTCCAAGAATTTTTCTAAAGTTCCACAGCAATATATATACACACGATTGTGTTGAAATTAGCAGGTTTTAGGTCGACTGGTAATAAAGAAAACTCTTTTTTATGGCCTAAGTTTTCGCATATAATTTTATGCTTGATCACAGGCAATAACTAAAACATACAAACTATTAACAAACTACTAAAGTGAATAAAATAACTACTTACAGTGAGGGTATTTACCTTAGCTTATTCTGAAGAATTTGTAGAACAATTTTCTTTAATAATTAAAAAGAAATAATGTGTATATATAAAAAAATTTGATGAAATAAAATATTGGTTTGATAGAAGTAAAAGTCAATGTAGTTTATTACATAGAATTGTTGTGAAATACAAAAATATATATTGGGTGTCGTAAACTTGACTACCGAGATATCTTGTTTATTTTCAAAAATAACAATAATGAACCATTCTCTGTAAGATGGCGCTAAAAAAAATTCAAAATTTGCACTGGTATAAAGACAGAGATTTTATAATACAACATTTTGTTCCGTTTTCAAACATGTATACAAATATGGATCTTACATAACAAATGTTCGAACAAAATTGAAATATAGGTTAATGATAAATATTTAGTTCATGATGGAAACAAGATTTGTTATTATTTTATTTCAATTTTAGGATTGCAAATAATTAATAAAAAATTTTGAACAATTTTTCTAATATTAATTATTTGTTACTCTAAAATTGAAAAAAAATAATTGCGTTTGTCTCCTATGACGAACTGGACAGAAATAATATAGACCTATATTTCAATTTTTGTTTTCGAAAATTTGCTTTATTGCATACATGTTTAAAAACCGAACAAAATTTATTATAAAAGCTCAAAAAATACAGGTTTTAATGAGATTGAAAATCACTGCCTTCATACTCCTGCAAATTTTGAATTTTTTTAACACCATCTTATGGAAAATTTCTGCCCATTTACAAATATATGTGGTTTATTATAGTTATTTTTAACAATAAGCACGTTATATGCCTGGGAAGTCAAGCCTGGGACGCTGTATACATATAAAACAATGATACTACTAATAGCATGCAGTTTTGAACACATAAGGCAACTAAAGTACTGAACCTCAAATTTATCGGTTATTTTAAGCATGTTAGGACTTCATTAAAAGTTCTGAAGCATCTCGATTCGTGCTAATTATAGTTTAGTGTCAGTTTTCTTTAATGTTTTAAATATTTTGTTGATTTGGATAAGATCGGACCTGTTAAGGTCAAACCGAGGGGAAACCAGCTGACCCAAGTGTTGTACACTACTTCCTTAATACTTCCGTACTTCCTTGATACTTTCCATACTTCCTTGATACTTTCCGTACTTCCTAAGGAATGTACACCAAACTTCCTCAGCGGTTTACCCCTTGGCGGTTACAGACCGCACTAAAAAGATTGTAAATTTAGTATTATGTCACGATGTGGAAAGCAGTGATCCTAGCGCATCTGACGATTCGGATGATTCTCTACTTGATAAAGACTATTGTCCTTCGTCAGAAGATCTAGATTCGGAAGATAGTGAAGATGATGCTATTATTCAGCAAGAAAAGGATAAAGATCAACAACAGTTGCAAACTGAACAGAAAATTCTTGAGCCTCGTGGATTTCGGTAAGAGTTTCAGATCCGTTGTTTGCTACGTTATGTAATAAAAGTGACTCTTACAATGTTCCTCTTCAGGCACAAACGCTATTAGATTTTTTATACTATTAGTAAACGATGAAATTATTGACGATATTGTTATGCACACAAATAGTTACACTGAAGTTCTATTGCAGAATACTTCTAACAATGCAAGAATTAAGCAATTGATGTCCACCAGTAGCAGAAAAATACTATAGTTTTTTACAGTTCTCTTATCAATGGGCCTTGTACAACTGCCAAAACTCAATTTGTATTGGTCAAAGGAGCCACTATATCGTAACAACTTTATATCTATGATCATATCGCGCGATATATTTTTATTACTTATTTATTTATTTATAGAAAAAAATACATCCGACAGACAAGCCAATTACAGGATGTATACCAAAAAAAAAATTAACAAAATAAGGTACATTTCATATGCAGCAACACAAATTATAATAAGTCCCTATATCTATAGCATACCAGCTTTTAATTGTGGCAAAGAGTCACAAAATAAATCAAAATTGTCCCGAATATCAAAATAATTTAGAACCATAACATTAACAGGAGAAAATTTCAATATATTTGTTCTAGGAGTTTTTACATAAAATAAAGACGCTAAGCGAGTTTTAACGTTGGGTGCATGAAAGTAAAGTTGACCTAATAAATTGGGACAGTTAATCAGATTATTAAGTAACTTATACAACATACTGACTGAGTAGAATTTTCTACGTGTACGTAGATCGTTTAATCCAAACCTATTTAAAAGAACATCCTGAGTAAGGCCACGCTGAGAATAAGTACCATCAGACTTAAACCACAGAAACTTAGCGTATCGTCTCTGAATTTTCTCTAACACCCAACTGTGTACTTCATATCCTGGGCTCCAAACAACAGAGGCATATTCCATCTTACTGCGCACAAATGCATTATACAGGGCAGAGATAGTTATAGATTGAGAAAGATGATAACCATTTCTGAGTACAAATCCCAAATTCTTGTACGCTTCTTTTTGAATGGTTGTAATGTGTTCAATAAAGGTAAGCTTTGAGTCAAATTTGACACCGAGGTCTTTTAAAACACTACACTTACTAATTGAAACATTCTCAATGATGTATGTGTAAGAAATAGGATTAATCTTACGTGTATAGCTAACGGTATAGCACTTGAGATATTTAAAGGTAGATTGTTGTTACTACACCAATAATACAAGCTAGCTAGATCATTTTGAAGTTTCCTGCAGTCATCTGTTGATAATATAGATGTAAACAATTTTAAATCATCAGCATAGAGAAGAGAACAACAAGACAAATGACGAACGATGTCATTAATGAAGATTATAAATAACAAAGGCCCAAGAACGGAGCCTTGAGGTACACCGGATGAAGCTACAAAGTCAAACGACTGATGACCATGATATTCCACGCACAGCTTACGATTACTTAAGTATGATTCAAAAAATCTTAGGAAAGGTAACGTGAGTCCAATTTTAGAAAGTTTAGTGATTAAAATTCCGTGATCAATTCTATCAAAGGCTTTTGAAAAGTCAGTATACAAAACATCAACTTGACCTCCATTATCAAGTTGTTCTGCAACATATTGAGTGAAGCAAACAAGGTTAGTAACTGTAGATCTACCTGGTACAAATCCATGCTGCTCAGGGCATATTAAAGACTTAACATGAGATGCAAGTATATTATAAATAACAATTTCAAAGACTTTTCCAAAATTACACATAATTGTAATAGACCTATAATTTTCAATTTGTAACTTTGAGCCTTTCTTATAAACCGGGCAAATTTTAGAGACCCTCCAACATTGCGGAAATTGTTTCATTTTAAAAGCTAAATTAAAGAGTAAGGTAAGTGGTTCAACAAAATCACTGCACAATCCTTTACTAAGAAGGCGGGTATATCATCCACTCCCTAGTGTCCTTAGGTTTTAGTTTCATTAGCGCCTTTAAAACATCAGCTTCATTAAGAAATGGAATTCGCAGCTAAGAACATTAGTGGTATCGTCCAGTGAATTAGATTCAAAGTATGTGGACTTGATATAAGAAGCATGAAAAGCGAACCAAATGCATCAACTATGTGTTGCGGATTACTAAGAGATCTATTGCCATAGCTCATGGTATTAGGTATTCTGCTGGTTTTTTGAGCATTTATATAGCTCCAGAAGCGATTGGGGTTACCTGGTATGCTGCTTTCTATTTTTATTAAATAGTTTTGATAGCACACGGAAATGTCATGTTTAATTTTACTTCTCAAACAACTAAACTGATCATAAGCATTCCTGTCAAAAGTTCTTTTGTACAAACGTAAAAAACGATTTTTAATTTTGATATTCGAGACAATTTGTCGATTAAACCAGGGTGGTAGGTTAGCATTACCACGGTAACCTAATTTTGGTACATATGCAGCAATCACCGAATCTAAGAGTAAATAGAACATATTACAAGCTTCATCAATATCACTAAATTCAGATAAACTATCCCAATTTATGTTGCAAAGATCACTGTACAATTGAACTAAATTTGCCTTCTTATAGTTATATACAAGTTTATGTAACACAGGAAAATGTTTTTGCCCTGAGACAGGGACAGCACTATGTCCAATGGTGGATGGTGACCATCTTCAGGAAGAAATGGGTCTAGCGACCGTGTGACAACAGTATCCAATTCACTGAGCACCAGGTCAAGCAGCCTACCGTTAGCATTGAGAATAGAATTAACTTGGTGTAGACCTAAATACGCACAAAAGTTGTCTAATGCAGTAATGTTGTAAGTACTCATTGATTTGTTTAAACGACTAGAGTAGAAAGTAGGTAAATTGAAATCACCTAATATTAATAATTTGTTTTCACAGTGAGTCCATTCAGGGTTATTAATAAAGCTATAGAATACATCGCGAGTTTCATAATTAGTAGCAGGAGGAAAATATCACGAATATATATAAGTTACATGTTTGAATTAATAGTTGCAGACCTATTATGTCAACTGTAGGTATTAGAGAAGATAATTCAGATACCTCCAATTGCGTAACAATATAATCCTTTTTTAGTGCTAATAATACACCTCCTCCAGTTGCACGGTTAGTGAGCGCAAGCTACGGTCGGAGCGAAACACCACCCAGTTTTCATGAAACATTTCAGCATCGTAAACAGATGAATTCAACCAGGTTTCAGAGAGTACTAAGACATCATAGTCAGCTTCAATCGAAAAATTAAAAAGTGCTTGAAGCTTAGTATTTAAACCTCTAACGTTCTGATAAAGCACTCTAAACGATTTGTTTGGATCATAAGGATTACTTATTAATTGCTACTTACCCAACATAGAATTTCTGTGATGGGTAACCTTTTTTTGATAAACAGTGCAGTTGGTATGATCCCACGCACAGTGATCAGTATTTGCAATTCTAGCGTTAACACAGTTAATGCAACGTGTTTTGGAATTTGGGGGACAATCTTTAATTTGATGAGATAATGCGCATTTTGGACAAGCAATATTTCTCGTACATAGCTTTTGATGGTGATTGTAACTACAGCATTTATAGCATAGATCAAGATCAACTGCATCGAAGACAGAGCATACATCATAGCCAACAAAAAGATGCTGTAATGCAATGACTCTGTTATAAGTCTCAGAATCAAGTTCCAATATAGCCTGAAAGATTTTCTCATTCTTCTTAGTAGCCCAAATTCTCTCAATCTTACAATTAGAGGACAAATGAAAAACATCATTTTGTGACCTAAGTAATGACAATAGTTCATCTGCTTCATATTTTACGATCATCCCAACTACTCTAATTTTAGGAATATTAGCGCGTACACGTTTCACATCATAGGATTCGGAAAGCCTAGCATTTGCAGCAGTTAGAAATTTGGCCGCATCATCAGCATTACTACAGCCAATAAGAATTCCCCCATCTCTAGTGTTTTTAACCCTAGATACGTGTATATTCAGTTGACTAGGCTTAATATTGGTCATAAGATCAGTCTTAGTTTGCAAATTGTTCTGAGTAGAGTCCTTTGGTTTAACAATCACCGTGGAATGAGGAACATTGTTAACTATTTGAGTGTATGATGGTTTCTCAGAACTAAGTGGAATCATTGTTTTTAATTTATCATTAGCTAAAACCATGATTTCTTCTTTAACAACAGAAAACAGTGATTCAATGTTTTTAACAACATCATTTAATTTCCCATCAATAGATTCTGAGAGATATTTGTTAAAATTAGAAGCAGCAGAATAACAATCATTGCAGTACCATAAGAGTCCATACGATTTCAAATTTTTGAAAACATCAGGTGGAATACCAACACAGCTGATATGATAACTATTCTGACCACAAAAGCCGGCACAAATAACACCTGGTTTTGAGCGGCTAATCTGGGAATCACACGTTAAACAAACCATGGTGTTAAATCCCGTACATCATTTAAATAAATTCCTATTAACGATAACGTTAGGCTAACAAATAAATAAATATTTGTTTAAGTTAAAGTTTACGAACACTACTAAATACAGTAAATACGCACGTTGCAGCAACCCTAAAACATTTACATGACAAACCTTACTATAGGATTCACAAATAGTTCAAAGATAAATATCATTACTTCACTGAATATTTAATTTAATTTAATTACTTTCACTGCACTTAAACACGTCCGTACTCCAACACGTATATTACTATATATTACTGCTAAAGTGTTGTCATTTTGTTGTCAATAATTCGTTAGATGTAGGTACAGATCGTTTGTTTAAACTACAGCCACATATGAATCGATTAATTACAAATTTTAGAGAACATATGACTCCTGGAGAAGCGTTAGTAATAGATGAGTCTATGATACCATGGAGAGGTCGATTCAACTTTCGGCAATATATAAAAAACGAAAAGAGCAATAAATACAGAATAAAATTATATAAACTCTGTACAACAAATGGCTACACAATTTTAAAGTGTATGCCGGAAAAGGAGACACCACAATAGGGATGAGTCATGCGGAATCCATCGTTGACAATTTGTTAAGTAACTATTATGAACTAGGCCACACACTTTATTGCGATAACCATTACACAAGCTTTACACTGGCTGAGAAGTTTATTTATTTATTTATTTATTATAGTGACTCACACAAATAACAAGATCCAATTATGGAGTCACAGAAATAAAGTATTACAATAATAAAATAAAATAAATACAATATAAATACAATATAAATAAAAACAAGGGGGAATGGATAACAGTGTTATTAGCATAGCAGAAGAAAGAAAAATGAGAAAACAGTGATAATGTTAGTAGAGAGAGTCTAAGATGGCTAGTCGGAAATGTGAGGGAGGAAGTAAGAAATCTAAGTCGGCAGAATACTTATTGAAGGAGTTGGACATTCTACAAATAGGAGAGCTTTTATAAGAGTTAAGTGTGCAAAATTGGGATAAAAAATGGAGCAGTTTCTACTGGGCCTCGATGGTGCGTGTAGGTTAATAAGAGATATGCTAACAGGGTCATCAATTAAATAATTTAAAAGTTTATAAAAGTAAATAATATCCAATAATAACCTCCGTTGATGTAAGGGAGGAACATTAAATTCAGTGATTAGGTCTAAATAAGGATAACCATTCAGTGGGTACAAATGATGTTTTTTATGGTATAAGAATTTTAGGAATTTACGTTGAATTTTCTCGATTCTAGTGCAGCTATTGTTATAAAAAGGTGTCCAGATTTGAGAACCATATTCAAGAGTGCTGCGAATTAAAGAGAAGTATAGGGTTTTGAGACAATCCGGATCAGTAAATAGTGATGTACTACGCATTAGGAAACCTAGAGTTCGCAGAGAGCGTTTGACAATATTATTTATATGACAATTAAAGGAGAGAGTTTCATCAAATGTAATACCCAAGTCGTTAATAGTAGATACACGAGAGACTGAACTGGTGCGTAGGTAATAATCAAAGAGTATTGGGGTAGCACTATTACTACAGGACAAAACAACGCATTTATTAAAATTAAGACAATTTATTTGAGAATTAAACCACTCATAGTTTTTAAAATCAACTTTATTTACGTTTCGATCCATGACCTAGGATCGTTGTCAAAATAATAAAACTTCAAGTTTGACATTTATAACATAAATTGAAGGTGACTTTGATGTATTGATGTTCAATATATTTGGTTTGAGTACACTAAGCAAAAATTTTAAAGTTTAAAAGAATGATTGCCTTCAATTTGTGTTGCGACCTGGGATCGACTTTCTTTAGGTAGCCAATACGCTTAACGTGAAATCAGCTGATTAATTTTTATTGGTGAATTTTATATAAATTTAATAACTTAGAATTGGAAAACATTTTTTAACATGTTTCTATTTATACAATTGAGAGGATGGTTATTAAAGAAGTGTGCGATTGTGTTACCGCAAGGCTTAAGCAATCGTTTTTTTATATTTATTTTGAGGGAGAAAATCATTATGATTTAAGTTACCTCTTTGGTAGATTTTTAACATGGTTCTGAGGCGACCCTATGGCGGGTTTACACTTGTCAGATACTAATGCTGTTTTACAGGGGTTGTTAATATGCTTATTTTTATGTAATTAGTTATTTTATGTATAAATAGAAATCATGTATGTAGGCTGTATTTCATGTTAATATCGCAAGGAAAACCCAGCAAAAACTTGCAATGCTACCTAGATATTGTGGGTATTTGATTTTCATTTGTTATTTCTTTTCTTATTTCTTTTAGTAATGGAATCCATTGTTTACTGAAAGTCACGGATTCGTTTGCAACGGAGTTATTTTTATATAGGGTTATATAAGCAGCTTCTTTGATTTTGCGTTTTTGGTGGTTTTCTTGTTTGTCGATAATTTTTGCGTCCTCCCATTTTATTTTATGACTGGAGTCCCATGCATGTTGGCAAATCATGGATTTTTCAAATTTTCCATTTTTTTTAATATATGATTTATGTACAAAGTTAAGAACGAAGAGGTACTAAAAATGGTAGGGGAAGAAAGAAATATGTGGAAAACGGTAAAAAATAGGAGAGATAGGATGATAGGCCACATACTACGGCATGAGGGAATAGTGGAATATATTAGAAGCAGAGATAGGAAAAAGAGAAGAAGAGGCAGACCTAGATTAGACTACTGCACACAGATAGTAAAAGATGTAGGCTGTAGAGGTTTCAGGGAGATGTGTAGGCTAGCCCAGAATAGAAATCAATGGAGGTACGCATCCAACCAATCCCAAGATGGATAAACTAATGACAAAAAGATAACTGTGCTTAAACATGATGATTATTATAAGTAACTACAAGAATTGGTTGGGCAATATTCTCGAATAATGTTAAGTGTGTGCAAGGATTTACTGGAAAACCATTATTTCGGCAAATGTGTAAGTGTTGGGAGATCTTGGTAGCCACAGGTTGCTTAACCTCCTTCACTGAATCTCGGTAAAATAGGGTATAAAATTAGAAAACAATAGAAAGGGAACGAGCTGAATACACATACTCCCTAAAAAGAAGAAAAAGAAGAAAACCACCAAAAACGCAAAATCAAAGAAGCTGCTTATATAACCCTACATAAAAATAACTGAGTTGCAAACGAATCCGTGACTTTCAGTAAACAATGGATTTCATTACTAAAAGAAATAACAAAAGAAATAACAAATGAAAATTAAATGCCCACAATATCTAGGTAGCATTGCAAGTTTTTCCTGGGTTTTCCTTGCAATATTAACATAAAATACAGCCTACATACATGATTTCCATTTATACATAAAATAACTAATTACATAAAAATAAGCATATTAACAATCCTTGTAAAACAGCATTGGTATCTGACAAGTATAAATCCACAATAAGGTTACCTCAAAACCATATACAATCTCCGTTGAACAGTATTGGTATCTGACAAGTGTAAACCCGCCATAGGGTCGCCTCAGATCCATATACAATCTTCATAGAACAACATTGGTATCTGACAAGTGTAAACCCGCCATAGAGTCGCCTCAGAACCATGTTAAAATCTACCAAAGAGGTAACTTAAATCATAATGAATTTTCCCCTCAAAATAAATATAAAAACGACTACTTAAGCCTTTCAATAATGCAATCGCACACTTCTTTAATAACCATCCTCTCAATTGTATAAATAGAAACATGTTACAAAATGTTTCCAATTCCAAGTTATTGAATTTATATAAAATTCGCCAATAAAATTAATCAGCTGATTTCACGTTAAGCGACATACCTAAAGAAAGTCGATCCCAGGTCACAACACAAATTGAAGGCAATCATTCTGTTAAACTTTAAAAATTTTTGCTTAGTATACTCAAACCAAATATTTCAAACATCAATAAAGCAAAGTCACCTTCAATTTATGTCATAAATGTCAAACTTGAAGTTTTTATTATTATTTTGACAACGATCCTAGGTCATGGATCGAAACGTAAATAAAGTTGATTTTAAAAACTATGAGTGGTTTAATTCCCAAAGAAGATTAACCTGAATACACATGCTGTGTGAGAATTTCAGGGAACTATGTAGGCTAGCTCAGAATATAAATAAGTGTAGGTACGTGTCCAACGAGTTTTGAGACGGAAAACCTAATGACGAAAAAATAAGTGCAGATAAATCTGATGATTAGTATAAACAACTAGTTGTTGGTTGCGAAATACCTGCAACTAATGTTTGACTGTGCAAAAAGATAAATTGGAAAATATATTAAATCGCCAAATGGTTAAGTGTTGGGGGAACTTGGCAGCCACAGGCTGCTTACCTCCCTTCACAACCATTGAAGGTCAGAGAAATAGGGCATATAACTGTAAAACAATAAAAAGTGATCGAACTGCATCTAACAAAAAAGAACATCGCCTATGAGGAAAGACAACAAACATAGAATAAGAAGAAAATTGTTGAAAGCATATGTGTGGAGCACAGCACAGTATGCCTATGAAATACGGGAAGTCTGAAACGCAGACAGAAAAACGGTAGCAGCCTTTTGAAATGATGTGCTTCAGATGTATGAGGACGATAGCATGGACAGACAAAGATAATAACAAATAAGTTACAGAAATAGTAGGGGGAACAAGGATATCTGGGGAAAAAGAGAAATAGTAGGGCGGAATACGTTCTAAGGCATTTTTGGGGAATAGTATGTGATATATTACAAGCAGAGATAGGAAAAAAGAGGTAGATGTAGACCTAGATCAGACAGTTATAGATGCAAACTGTGCATATTTCAGGGAAATCTGTAGGTTAGTTCAGAATAGGGAACAATGATGGTACCCGTCTAACCAGTTCTAGGACTGAAGACCTAATGATGATGATGATTTATGTTCTTTTAATCAAACTTCAAATGGTCTGGAACTTTCCCCTATATAAAACTTGTTACATTCGCATGGTATTTTGTAGATGCAGTTTTTTGAACTTTGTATTGCGTTTTTGGGTTTTGTTTTTGTTAATTGTGCTCTTAGTGTATTGTTGGTTCTAAATACTGTTTTAATTCTAAATTTGTTTCCTATTCTTTGGATTTTTCAGAGAATCCTTTTATGTATGGTATTGAGAGCATTTTTTGGTTTGTATTGTAGTTTTTGTTTTGTTTTTCTTTATTTTTAGGGTTATTATTCATTTCTTTCTCTATTATTCTTTTAGGATATTTGTTTTCTATTAGTGTACATCTGATTAGGTCTTTCTCTTTCTTTAAAATTTCCTCGTTTGATGATATTAATTTTGCTCTATCATACATGGTTTTGATAATTCCTCGTTTGACACAGTGTGGGTGGTTTGAATCGAAATTTAAGTATCTGTTTGTGTGCGTTGGTTTTATTATTTTATTATCAAAGAAGATTAAGAAGAATGCTAAACAAACCACAACAAACATACAGGGAGTATTTATAATTTATTTGAATTACACCATCGGGGTATTTGGGTAATATCTGTTTGTAGTGATTCACAATCGGCAGCAGAGTTAATTTTGGTAAAAAATTTTTAATCATCGGCAAAAAGAAGTTTATTATTAGAAGATATTTGAGTGATGTCATTTATACATAGTAGAAATAAAAGAGGTCCAAGTACAGAACCCTGGGGTACTCCACTGGTTAGGGGAAGATGTTTGTACTGTATGCCAGTAAACTCAACAAATAATAAGCGGTTTGTCAAATAAGACTTAAAAAATGTTAGCAAGTTATCAGAGAAATTAAACTGATGTAGTTTGTGCAATAAGATGTTGTGATTAAAGACATCAAAAGCTTTAGTGAAGCCAAGATAAATAATATCACACTGGGATCGAACATTCAAACATTCCGATATGAACTGTGAAACAAAATAAAGGTTAGTTACTGTAAATCGCCGCTTTATAAAACCATGTTGGTATTCAGACAAAAGTTGTGAAACTTGAGGAAATAGTGATTCAAAGATAATTATCTCAAAGACTTTGCAGGCATTAGAAATAATAGAAATTGGACGATAGTTTTGAATAATGGATTTATCGCCATTTTTGAAAATTGGTTGCACAGAGATGATTTCCAGATATCGGGAAAAATGGATTTATTAAGCACAAATTAAAAATATGAGTCAAGGCAAGACTAATTACACGAGAGGTATCTTTGAGGACTACTGCAGGTATGCCATCGGGCCCATAACAAAATGATGGTAATTTTTTGATGGCTTGTATTACAGCTGATTCAGTAATTGTAGGAATGTCTACAGAGTAGCTGACATTTTGAAAGACTGTAACGTCTTGAGGAGTATACGGTGAGGAGGTGCAACATGAAGCGAAGAACGATGCAAAAGCCATAGCAATGCTTTTTGAATCAAACTTTTCACATCCATTATATTTAAATGCATTAGGGTAGGAAAAGTTTTGTTTGTTTTTAAAGAAATTCCAGAATTGCTTGGGATCCGTTTTTAGAGCAGCTGGGGTACTATTAATATATTCTTTGTAAGCTTTTTTGATCGAGAACTTCAGGTTAGCACGAAGTTCTTTGAATTTGTGGTCGAGAATTTGAGAATAGAGGCTATACTTATGAGAGAATGGCATAAACTTTTCTTTTTAAGGCCAATAATAATTTCTTTAGTGTACCATATTGGATAAGAGGATTTGTAACTTTTTGTCTTAGGGGCGGTAGTCGAAAAAATATGAGATGAATTATTTACAAACAAGTCTGTAGCTAATTGGGGATCATTACTAGAGAGAATGTTTTGCCAAGAGGATTTCCGAATAAGATCATAGATAAGACAAAAGTTAGCTTTTTTAAAATTAAATTTGGAAGTGTCGTTTATTGAGTAAATGACAAGGAGTAGAGCGAGTAGTACGTAAAGATAACAATAGATAAACGCAGGATGGTGAGGATCTTCAGACCTGACAGTGTTGACAGATAGGTTGGTCGAGAGAAAGCGCACGAATGAAAGATCGAGCATGACGCCTCTATGGTTAGGAATAGAATTTATTTGATCAAAGTTATTAAAAGATTGAAAGTCATGCAGTAGTTTTGCATTTTTTGATGCAGTTGAATTACCACTATTGATGTAATCGGGCACATTGAAATCACCTATAAGAATAATATTGTAGCGTATTTTACTATTAAGGACATCAAGGCATTCAAGCACAGTACTGAGGAAGGAACAAATACATGGTGGTAGGTTAAAGACAAATAATTACATAGCAGCGATTGAATAGGGTGATTTTAACAGCTAAGATATCTACAGCCGGATGTCCAAAAAAGCAGTTCCAAGATCAAAGAGTGAGGATGTAAGTTTAGTATTACAGAAGATTAGTACACCGCCACCTCTGATGCAGTTACAAATATGAAAATCACGGTCTTTTCTATAGGAACTGAAGCATTCATTGAAAATCTCAGCAGAGCATATATTTTCGTTAAGCCACGTTTCAGTCAGAATTAAAATATCGCCATCGAGAAGATTGGCGGTAAGGTAAAGATTATCCAAATTAGTACCAAGACCACGAACATTTTGATAGTATATGTTACAAAGATGTTTGCTATTTATTTTACTGAGAACGAAAGGAACGTGAATCCTGAATGACACCTGTCGAAGTATTTTTGTGAACTGAGTCAGTATTTTTTGTTGGTGCGGACATAATAGGCAAAGTCTTGATAACCTTAGAGGTTAATAATGGGTGTATCGGTTTAGTTTGAATACTGTATTTGTACTTAGTAAAAAGAATTGAGCAGACCAGAGAACTAACCTTATGGAGAAGTAATGATTTACCTGAATTATTGATATGGAAATTGTGTTTGGAATAGTTAAGGTCGGTCAAGATATCTAAGGGATCAATAAAGGATGCACTAGACTTGAAGAAGGAGTACAACGAAAGATTATTTTTGAAGATAATGTTATTGAAATCAAAGTTATTATGCCAATAGGGAAGAAAAATAAAAATAACATTTGTATGGGCCAAGCGGTTGCATAAGATACTAAGAAATTTCCTGTTAAAGATGTTACCTCTTAGGGCATCATTAAAGCCAGCAAAAATAACAATAAAATCCTTAACTGAGAAACCTGTAGATAATTGGTCAATGTCAGCGACAACTTGTTCAAATGATGCATTAGGTTTAAAAAGGCAGAAATATCAAAATGCATCTTATTAAGCAGATTGTGAAGTAACTGACCACAATTACGACCTTGACTGTCACTTAAAAACAAAATTTGTGGTTTAGAATATATGTAAGTAGGTAATTGTGGAGTAATGTCCAAAGCCAGTGTAGAATTTACGACAGTAGAATTTTTAGTACAAATGGGCGAATAACCAAACATTATTGTTAGGGGAGAGAGATTTTGTAACTGAGTTAGTTTGTATATCTGATCCAGCGCATGTACTGGTACCAGTGACAGCGATTTGGGTTTCTGTTGACGTGATTGAAGTATGAGATAATTTAGAATTTAACTTATCAACTAAAGATTGAAGCGTTATAATCTTGAGTTCGGCATCCTGTAATTGTTGTTTGAGGCAGGTTTCTTTTGCCACAGCATCCTGAATGAACAAGTTGTGTTCTTGATTTAATTTTGCTAAACGGCATATCAGTTGATTTTTATCCTCTGTAAGTCGGTGAAATGAGGAAGGAACATCATTAGTAGTATTAGAAACAGCAGTAAAGGTTGTTGACAATGTGTTGCAGTTTTCGCAGAGTAGAAGGTTATCGTTTAATAACTTTTTATTCTCGACTCTATCCAAGCAGCTCTTATGGTAAACATTATGGCAGTGAATGCAGACAAAGTTATTAAAAATCTTCTTAGGACAACATATAAAACCCGAAGAAATGGTAGGATGAATGCATAAGTAATTTTCAGTCATGTTAAAACTCATAAATCAGAGTTTATGAAATATGCAGAACTTGTAATTAAATGATTTAAAGTTAATTGCAAATATGTTAACAAGCACTGCAAGAAGCCAGGTGTTGTTTGTTTTGATAATGATAAATAATAAAAAGTAAATATAACCTTCAGTCAATTGATAAAGGAACAAGAAATAAGAACCAGATGTGCAAATCTTTGTAATATAATGAACTGCTGAACTTATGGAAACAATAATGTATCAGTGGTGTAAGCTTTGAACTGGTCTGCCAAACAGTACACCAGGAAGAGTAGAAACACTAAAGTTTAGTATACTTTTAACTAATTAAAAAACTCTAAATACACAATTAAAATCACAAAATAATAGATCACATTAATAAACATGTTATGTTGTTTGACATATGTTGTTACGTGCCAATCAAATTGGCCCTTAAACATTGTTTTAGGTTAATTTTGATGTGCGGAAGTTTCCCGCCACAATTTCAAAAGACTCGGGCACGATTTCTACGTCCCAGTGCGTTGCACCAGATCGCACGTCAATAGTGGGTTGGACGAATAACCTCGCGCCGGGTAAAAGACAAAAAGTGGGGACAAGTTTCCTGTGCTCTCTATAACGTGGCTGTTTTGCCTTTGATCTTCAAGGAGTGTGGTCGGTGTCAGGTATCGTATCGTGCCTTATCTTTACCTATGTAGATTTCCTTGCTTGCTTGTCTTTGTTTGTCGCCCCTTATACCATGTTCCCGTCATTCCCTGCATAGGTAGGTGACAATTTGAGCCGTAGGCGAACCCTACTGCACGACCCTGGGTGAAAGAGCCCCATGATTGCCGTAGCTGGTCCGAACGCTTTGGAAGAGCGTCGGGCGTACCATCTTTAATCCCTCCGGGATGGAGCCCTGATGGACTTTAATAGAGGCCTACTTTAGCTCAACCCCGCAGGACGTTCAGATTTCTGATGTAAGTATTCCATTATCTAATTTGTTCGCTGTATTATCTATTGCCTTATATTTATATAAATTTCCGATTATTGCGCAATATAAATTGTGCATTGGTGACGTCATTGGCAGATGGCCGCGCTAAAGCCTGTGTAAGCTGGAGCTACCACCTGCCCGTGACGTCGCTTATTTCGCACTTGCGCGATGTATTTATGAACTTTTTAACTGTATTTATCGACGTTCTTTAACGGTAATTATCGACTTTTTTTAATCGTAAGAATGTTGTTAACTGTAATCACCAGATTGTGTGATACAGTTAGAAAAAATAGCAAATATATGTGTTTTGAAGTACTAAATGGTAAGTTGAAAAGGGGCAAAATCATAGAAAAACAAAACAGAAATTTTAAATTTTTAAAATGGGTTGATAAAAGACCTGTACATATGCTAACTACATGTGAATTCCACGATGACTGTTTGCATGAAACGGGAAAAATAAAAAACAACGTACCTGTAAGGAAAACCGAATTCCGTTATAGATTACAATTTGGCAAAAAAAGGAGTAGACTACAGGTAGGATAACATTAATTATAACTAACTCTTATTTACTTACGTTTATATAGCGACCAGATAGCTTCCTATGAAAGTCCCCTTCCGAAAGGTGTTAAATGGTATCGAAAGATGGCTATAGATTTGTTACTTGGTACTGCTATTGTAAATTCATGGATTTTGTATAACTCACAGCTTCCTAATAAGCGCATGCCAATTTTAAACTTTTCGGGATAACTTCATAAAAGCACTTTCTGTTTACGAACCCACTAGACCAAGAACTCCAAAACGAATTCATACGTTAAGGGAAAGTGGACATGAAAATAAGAAGAAAAGAAAATGCATAGGATGCTACAAAATTTTAAGGCAGCAGTTTACCAGTCGCCAAGCTGACAACAAGGTCAAAATGTTTACACTTATTGTGAAGAATGTAAAGACCAACCTGCATATTGTTTGAAATGTTTCAATGATTCTCATAATGAATAAGTACCTTTTTTATACCAATGTCATATACTTATTTGTTAATATGTAACATTTCTCATTTTATAATGCTTTGTCAATAGATTGCATTCAAACTTTTAGTAAAATGTGTATGATGTACATCAAAATCTTCCTTTATTTGATCAAACATAGGGTGTTTTAATGCGTTTAATTATTTCACGTTGTGTGTTATACGGGGCGGCCGAACCCCGTGCTATCGTGTTTTTATATTTACCTCTAATAGACTGTTAGATAACCACGCAAACACTTTCAGTTAGATGGTTGTCTACAACAATATCATCATTATAGTACAGAAAATCTACGGGACATGTCACTCGTAACACATTCTACTAGAATGCGGTACGAGACAAATTTGCCCCGTAATGCATATTAATTGGAGGTTAAAATAATCTTCCGGAGCGAACGTGTTAATATAATTCTGTTCATGATTTTTGTATTCTTAATAGTTTAACATGCCTTTTTATACATAGCATGCATATATTGAAATATGTTATAACTTGAGTGAAACTACAAACTACTATTCCCTACATCTATAACCAATGCACAATGAAATAAATTTATATAATAATGTACAAACCGTAGATAAATTATGGTAACTATCCAAAACATTAATGAAGGTGTTGACGCATGATTCACAAAATTTAACTGGTCTTGAATATGTTATTGAACACAAAGTAAAATTCGATAAGGCATTTGCTAATCTATCACGATAAACAATACAATTTGCGTCTGTGTCGTTATAAACTGCGGACAGCAACCTAAAAATACATAAATGTACAAATTGATAATTACATATTCTATTATTCAATTTCCCCTATCTTACTTGATTTGCAATAATATCATTACGGATATATAGATGTTGCTAAACATTATTAAAATACTTAGATTGTCATAATATCACTATTAATTCTACTAAAGACAATAAACAAAGAATACTGTAGACATTCAAAAATAAAGTTAGTACAATAACATAACCTTATGTAGAAACTGTCAATTTAACATAATTACAACAGTAACTATAAACACTGCATAGTGGGAATAATAATGAAAACTATAGTTGAGTAGAGGCAAATCACTTTAAGAAGAACCCGTCATCATGCGCACAAAGCAAAAATTGGTTAGGAACAGTTCATTATATGTAATTAGGGATGGCAGTATTCAGGTTTTAGTGGCGTAGAGTTTTATGATCAACCAATCGGAAATTACCTTGTAAAAGTTTTAGATTTCATTACTATTTATTTTTACTTGATACACAGACGGACTGTTTTAAACCGCCATCTAACTAATATAAAATATCTTGTATATAACAATTAATATTAATAAAACAATAAGTTACTTAACAGATGTGTTTGCAGAACACTAGAATGAGATAGAAACCACTTAAGTAGGCCATGGTATTCAATCATTTGCTTTATCGGATTTTACAAAATAACCTTGCTATAGCAGTATTTTTTAGGGATATTGATGCACACAACTCATATGGCGATATTATATTAAAAATTTTAAATTATAATTTAATTGGTTGTTTATTTTTTTACTATTTAATGCCATATCTTCCCTTTATACTGTAATAACTCAACTACGCCACTGTTATTACATTTCTGCGCAATCTGGCATATGACGTTGGGTTCTTCTTAAAGTGATTTGCCTATACAAGATTCCCACTAAAATGGACCTCCGCTCATCTCTTTTCCTACTGAAAGTTTTTTTATCAAACATAATATGTAATCAAACAAATTGCGTGTGGGTTTATTATATCAGGTCAAGACTACCCTTAATTAAAAATAATGGATTTAATTTAAATTTAATTTTAATACTTATTTATTTTCACATAGAATTCAGTAACAATCGAAAGTACAAAGTATTAAGAACAGTATTAAGTTGTTTATCTTTTACCGTTCACTAGTACCGGATTGCTAGGTAGAGAACCCAAGGCATTTGAGGAGTGGCATTTGGCAGATTGCGCATAAATGTAGTAAAAGTACCATAGTTAAGTTATTATAGTGATGTTAGGGGGGTGCGTTTTATAAATACTCCAGCACACAATAACAAAACGACGTAATTTAATTCTAAAAGGAACGGTTTTATGGCAGAAAATGAAATGCTATAGGTACAAAGTATAAAAACGGCTTATGTAAATTGCAAAATGTCAAACTAACAGAAAACAAAACACCCGTGGCACTTAGGCTGTGTTCTACAACGCAAGTTTAGACGGACGCAAGGTAATTTCTGATTGGAGAATTATACAAAATTCCACGCCACTGAAACCTGAATACCGCAATCCCTAATTACATATAATGAACTTTCCCAAACATATTTGTTTTGTGCGTAAGTTACGTTTCGGGCCTTGAGAGCGGTCTTTTTAAAAACGTCTTCCAAAAACTTCGTAACAATTTATTTAGTTAAACAGAAATTACAATTGAATTTTGACAAACTGATTTAAAATACTCTAAGTTGAAAATTAAATAATAATTGGAGTTTAATAAGGGTGAGTAGCCTAAGCAAACTGCAATGTTAAAGGTGAAATACTGTAGACTGACTGACGGCCTTGGGGCTCTCGGGGTATTTATGTGGTTCCTGCCCTTCACATGTCTGTGCGAACTTGCAAAGCTCATGTATGCTTATTCCTTAATTCTATCATATACAATGTAACAATCTTAATTTTTAAGTGATTGCGGTTTCTTAACCGTCTGTGACCTGCATTTGCAGTCTGGAATACAATGTATTGCATACGTTTCTTACAACTTGCTTGTGAACTTTTAATAACCTTTATTTAATTATCCTTGAGATACAATGTTGCATCTAAGTTAATAATTCTTTATAATTCTTACCAACTCCTAATAATTTCTATTAATGGTAAATATAGATTAGGAGATAAATAACTCCTCCCATCGTAAATGAAAAATTAAGGGTTTTACTTTTGCTTAATTTTTAAATTTATTGTTTAAAATTCATTGTCCCTAAGGGTACATCTGTTACTTCTTTATTTTCCTTTGTTTCCTTATGTCTAAAATCGTTTCCTTTATTCTTATATCTAAAATACATTTTATAAAATACATATATAATTAGAAAAATGATTAATAAAATTGTTCAAACGCTTATATTATCGTAGTGTAATTTTGGCATTTTTAGCTCACTCAAATGTTTCTTATAATTGTCCATTAATCTCTTGGTGTGGTTGAGATGGTCTAAGTCTAGGTGTTCTAGTTGCATATGGGCTTTTGGTTACAATTGTTATTATTATTATTATTATTTCCTTTTTTCAGCTTTTGGTTATTTCATGCTCGTATCCTTTCTCAAGTTTGGTCAAAATTCTAAAATTTCCAATCCTTCCCCCATCCCTTTCCAATTTACGCGTGGTTATCATCGTCTAATCTCGCGACTCTTCCCGCGAATTCTTTAAAGGGTCTCCAGAACGCCTTCTAGTTAGCCACTTCCCCGACTTCCTCTTGGCTCTTTGGCCATGCTACCCCTGCAATTGCTAATTTCATATCAGCTAACCCTCGATTTGCCACCTCCAGCAGGCAGTCGAAGAGTACGTGTTCTGCGCTTTCCGCGCCCTTACCGCATTCGCAACGGTCGTTGTCGGTTAAACCAAATCTTTGTAAATACGCTTTCACGGCGCCGTGCCCTGTTACCAGTTGCACCATTTTATGGTCAAGCTTTACCTCGATTCTATCTATTGCTACTATATTCGTAATGGATTTGTAGGTCAACCTGCCTGTGGCAGCGTTGTTCCACCTCTCTTGCCATCGTCAAATTGACTTTTTGCGCAGCTTTCTTTTAATCAAAGACTTCGGTATCGACGAATGTTATATCCGAAAGTCGCCCGTTGCGGCCCCTTTAGATAATTCGTCAGTCCTGTCATTCCCTACGTTACCATTGTGCGACCTAACCCAACAGAACTTTAAACGTCGAAACTCGAGCGCCGTATGCGCTATCCTTCAAATATCCGCCTGGAGGTCTGTCGAGGTGTTCATGTTTGTTAAAGCTGTCAGCGCTGATTTACTGTCGCTAATTATATAATATCCCGGGTTGTTTATTACGTAATCGATAGCCTCTCGTATGGCTACCAATTCGCACTGGAAGATAGTGCTCAAGTTTGCGAGTTTGGTTTGAAACCAAAACACCTCCCTTCCCTGCTTAAACACGACAAACGCCGCGCCTGCTTGTCCGTCATCCATGCGTGAACCGTCCGTGTAAATTCTGATACCCGTCGAGTCCCCATCGCCTTCGACAAACTCGATTCCTCTAATATCGGCCGGGTGCCCTAACTCCGATACAACGATCTTTCTCTTCATCTCCCTATTACCAAGATGAATATCTTCGATAATTTCGCGCACTTTCCCTATGTTTACCAATCTTCTATTTCCGATCTCCCTAACGACATATTCGATAGGGAGAGTTTTACTGATCACCAGGACTGCCTCCGTGGAGATGGTCCGGTACGCCCTGGCCGCTTTCACCGTGGTTATGCGTTGTACGTACGTCAATTGACGCATCTCTCGGACTCTTCAACTTTCCGCCCATACACAAGCTACGTACAGCATTGCCGGCTCAATTGCTCCGGCATAAATCGTCCTCAGCGATTTGCCCCTGAAACCTCAGTTTATTTTCGCAGCCGCCATTATTTTGTTTGATATTTCGCAGCCTTTGCTTTTAATGTACTGCACGTGAGCTTTCCAATTTAATTTATCGTCAATCTTTACGCCGAGGTATGTAATTACTTCATCAAACGGTATTTTTCCCCTCCCAGATCTAGCTTAGGAGATCACTGTTCCGGTTTCTTTCCGAAATAAAGCGCCTCTGATTTTGCCGTGTTAAATTTTAATTTTACCGCCTGCGACCATTCGTGTAGTTTATTAAGTGCCTCGTTCGGTTTTGTGCGCATATCCATTAACAATCGCGATCTGACAATTAAAAGCGTATCATCCGCAAACCCAACGATTGAGCATCCTGTGGGCAACTTGACCCTAGAGATACTCTCATACATTAACTTTCAAAATGTGGGACCAGAGCAGAACCCCTGCGGGCATCCTTTTTCCACATCGCGCGACAAAACTTCAACCGGAATTTCAACCTGTGTCAATCGCCCCGAGAAATAACTCTTGACCAAAGACATCAAGTTTCGCGGACAACCCCTATTTTCCAACTCGCAAACAATCAATGGCCACCAGGTAGCATCAAATGCTCCTGAAATGTCCAAAGTAACAACGACACAATACTCCTTTGCATCTCTCGCCTGCTTAATTTTTCCGACAACGGGTTCTAATGCGTTGATAGTCGACTTTCCCTTAATAAAACCGAATTGTCGATTATTGAAACCGCCTCTGTCACGCACTAAGTGCTCAACTTGGGTAGTCATAACGCGATCCAAAGCTTTCCCCAGCACCGGTAGCAAGCTAATTGGACGATAGCTGCCCGGGTCTGACGCTTTCGCCTTTTTAGGTTTAGGTATGAATTTTACGTTCTGGACTTCCCAGCAACGCGGAAGGACGCCCCTTTCTAGACAAAGATTAAACAACCCGGCAAGGACACACGGGGCTAATAGGCACGTTTCCAGAGCTGCGTCTGAAGTAATTCCGTCATGCCCCGGTGCTTTCTTAGAGTTCATCCTCTTAAGGGCCCAGACGAACTCGTGAACTAGGATTGCCTTATCGGCATCTGTTCTTTGTGCCTCTGTAGCTTCCCGACGTACTAAATGGTGCGACCCCTCATCCTCCTTAGAATTATCCGAAGGGAAGAACTTCTCTAATAAATATTTCGCTGTGGTTTTAAAACTTTCCGTATATTCGCCATTTGTCTTTCTTATGTTACCGAGCGCGATTTTCTGTTGTTTATCCTTTATTACGCCGTATGCGGTTCGCCAGGGTTCGTTGTCTGTGTTTCGTGTCCAGAATTCTTTGAATTTATTTGTTCGCGCTTCTTCGATTAAATCTTATATTCGCAGTAACTTTGATTGTATTCTATTCTCCGTTGTTCTTTTATATCTCCCGAGGCGCCTTGACAGCGGCGTCTTAAGCTACGCGTTTCTGCCCGCTTGGTGGTTAGTTCCCGGGTCGACCAGGGTACGCTGTCTTTAAATGTTTTCTTTCGCGGCATGGAGTACAATGACGCGTCTACCAATGCGTCGTTTAAATTTTCCGCGAGTGTTTCTATTTCGTCTGCCTCTCGGCAGTTAAATAGCTCGTTTTCGAGCGCAGGGATACTTACGCCAAATTTTTGTTTAAACCGCTCCCAATTTGCTTTTTTATTACAGAAACGCGGAAATATAGTTAGCTGCTCGTTTGCGCTTGTTTTGGTTTCAACGTTCTATGTTATTAATTTATGGT
This sequence comes from Platerodrilus igneus, assembly GCA_036346225.1. Lineage (NCBI taxonomy): Eukaryota > Metazoa > Arthropoda > Insecta > Coleoptera > Lycidae > Platerodrilus > Platerodrilus igneus. Next base: position 4,968,309 of record JARFIW010000668.1, read on the forward strand.
CAGAAAGCGTTTCCTCGTCCGACCTCAATTTCCAATCACAAATGATTTCTATCGTCTCGTGCGAGGCTGCAGTAATATCAATAAAACTGCTGCCTCTATGCCCGTCAAACGTAGGTGAATCATTAGTGTTTATCACACTAAGATCCCATTCCGTTAAAAGATCAGCAATCTGCGCTATAGGGCTACCCCATAGTAGCGACTTGGCATTAAAATCTCTCCCGATAATTAGATTTTTATTCCTGCCAATTTTACAAAGAATTCCTTCAATTTGATTTATTAAGGATTTAAGGATTTTCCCGCCAGGAGTTGACCGGCGGAAGGTACGCGCTAATCACGTAAAACGTATTTAATTCGGTTTTAATTTCGGCCGTCGTTAGAAACTCGTTTGATAAATTATTTAATATAATTCCGGCACACGCGCCATTATTTATTATTATTCCGCTACGCGGTCGTTCACTATTCGCGTTTAAGACGGTAACCTCCCTTCCAAAACCTGTTATTTTGTGGCTATGCAGGTGCGGTTCCTGTATGAGCCCGATGCCGATTTTGTTTTCGTTCATTAATTTAACGAAATTATTTGTGGTCCATTTGCCCGTGCCTAAACTAATTTGCGCACATTTAATTTTCGAGCTTCTCGAAACATCGTCTAATGGCCTAGGATTCATAGTCGATGTTCCTGGTGATGACTGTGTAACATACTATTTTAGTACAGTCGGTTATGTAAAAATAACTCTCTATTATTTCTCAAATTGGTTTATTTTCTAGTTTAATTTTAGCGTCCCAATTATTAGGATAACGGTTTTGTAGAATAAATATGTCTGCGATTTTAAACGGCTTCAAAAGCTCCGTTCCCAAGTAGCCAGAGCAGGGTTCTTGGAAAATATAATCTAAAGATTTAATTAACATTCCCAAGGTACGAAGCTCTACTTGGAAGGCACTTAACGTGTCAGATTAGTAGTATCTACTAATAGATGTCAATCAAGTAGCTAAGACCCTAGTTATGTATAAAGCAGCCCGAGTTGTCTGAATAATTTTCAATTAGTTTGGGTACGTAACTAAAATTATAGTTTCGGAGTTTTCTTGTGAGGGAGATTTTGGCTATCCTAAAGCAATTGTTAGTTTTAATTAACTTTTAAGATTTATGACAAGCTTAACCTTTTCGATTATGAGAGCTAAACTGGACTGGGTATTTTTTAATTAACTTAAAGGTATATAAGGAGTTCAGCGTGGGATGGGGCTTTTTTTATTTCGATACTTCCGACAGACAGGTTGTTGATTTCTGTACTTCTGAAAGTAAAGTGATGTGTGTTTTTTATTTTATTCTAAGTAAGTACTTTCCCAGTTACTAAAACAGAGGTTATGGAATTTTTTTAAATAATGAACTCAAGGGTTGTGTTATGAATTATGTATCCGTAATTGTTTAACTAAATTGTGCCGACGTTCTGTAAAAATACCGACGGTCAGATTAAAGCTATGAGCTTGGGCTTAAATTGAACGCGTTGAAATTTTAATTCCTGAGTACTTATATCGGCAGACAGCGAGGTTTCAGCAGGGTACACCGCTTCATTGTTATTTCGACGGTAGCCTGGGGGCTCACGCAATAGCTTAGCAACGAAACCTACCTGATTACGCAATTTTTAGGTCGGGTATAGTAGTAAAGGACTCCCGTAGTGCTAATCTTTGTGTGTACTTGAACGAGTTCCGTTACAGTAATAGCTGACCGGTGAAAAGGTCGTTTTTGTCTCGCTAATTGGAGACACCCTTGTTAACTTACAGCGTGGGTCACAGTAGGTAACTTTATTAGAATACTATATATATTTATTTATTGTATTGGGGTGTTTGAGCCCGAAATTGGTTCTTATATCCTTAAAAAGTAGACTAGACCAAAGTAATTTAGACATTAATTTGGTTTAGTCGTATAGTGTTTAGCTAGCCGGGGACTATAAAGCTCCACAGTAGTGCAGTGTTAAAATTTTCTGCGTGCGTATTTGTGACAATCTTTTCCCATTCTCTAGAACAAAGTGCAACGAGTGATAATACCTTGATAAGGTCCGTAAGCCTTCCCCTCCCATACGGTGGCGCCCTTTTGTATATAACGGCAAATATTGTATATATTTTGTACTCATATGTCATTAGGTTAAGGTTTAATTAGTTGTACAGTTAATAAAACAATCTAAATTTATATCTTAGTGTGTTTTTAGGTTTAGGGGTCATGCCCTATTTTTTTATTGTTAATTTGATACCCTCACGAGGCAGGAATGGATACTTAGCTACAACTGCTTTCAAACGCTGCATCGTTGGGCACTGGCAGGACTTGGCGTTGTGACGAGTGTCGACCCTGACACTACCAACCCTATCGTTCGACCTCGCACAGACAACACAACAAGAAACTGCCCGCCTACAGTTCTTGAACTCATGCCCCACTTCGGCGCAGTTACCGCAAAACTGCACCCGCTGTTTACAATCCGCTGACCTATAACCGAACTTGTAGCATCGATAACACTGGACCATCGAGAAGTGATCACGAGCCCAGACCCTACGCTATCCCAGACTGTCTGCATCTGCCAAGAAACACCTCGAAAACAACACTGCCCAACGGATCTCTGGGTCCCCTGCCGCCGAACCGGCACTTTTCCTCGACCTCCTCCTTGAACCTAAACCCCTTGAAGCGGGGTTCTGAACAACCAACCTCTTCACGAGCTCTTCTTGTTTCATCTCCCTCTCTACCCCAGGGAGCACGATGTGCGGCCTCCTTTTCTCAATGGCCCTTGCCGTCAGACCCTGACAAGTCTCGCCCACCGTCGACTGCAACCGCTTGGCGTCCTTCCGACCAGTACACTCGACAACAACGCCACCCCTACGCGTTCGACGTGCTCCGACAACAACAAACCCATCCTTGGCCGGATCAACCTTCTTATTTAACGTTACCATGACGTCTTTTTTGACCCCTGGATTGGTATCGACACGAACCGTGACCGACGACGCTGCCTTCTTCGCCACTGTACCCGCATACGAAACTACCCTTGAGACCAAGCGACCTCTTAATCCTCCCTGCCCTACTACAGCCTGCTCCGTTCTCGCCGCTGCGACTGCGACCTTAGCCACAGACTCCTTCACCTCGCCTCGCACCATCCTAAGACCCCTAACCATCCCCAAAAGCTGATTTGCAACGTCCCGGAACGCGTCTGCGGCGTTGCGAATCACCCACCTGTCGTTCACGGTGATGGTTGCCGAAGTGGCAGGGACCCGCTTGTGTATAAAGCCGTACGCCTTCCCCGCCTGGAACATCAAGAGCTCCAGCTCGTTTAAATTGCTAGCCGCAACGCTTCCGTTGCTGCTGGTCGACCAACGACACTGGACTCTCGACGTTGCGGGCGACTCAGGCTCGGCTCCACACACAAGGGGCGCCGGCCCTTCCGACTCTACTACCGCAGACCCAGGCTCCCTCTGCGACTACCTCCCCGTCGGGATGCAATACCAATTTCTCTACCGCGACCACGAGCTCCTTCTCTCCGATCTTCTCGACCGACCCAGCCTCCGACTGCTTACCCCTGAACGACTCCGACCGACCACCCCTCTTTTTCTTTGGCAACGGCTCCTCATCTCGATGGACGACCATGCTAACAAATTCAAACGACAAAACAACACGAACAAACAAAAACCCATATCAAAAACGACCTAACCGTTTCGACGCTAAATAAACTCAAAGATAATATAAACTCCTAAACGGCATAAACAGTCGCGAGTACAAAACGAAAACGCTACTCGAATAAAATACCTAGATTTAGAATGAACGGTAAACTTTCTGGTATTTATTTATTTAAATTTCAAAGCCAAATGAAATTTCAAATTCATCAAACATAAAATAAACGCTTAACGCCAAAATAACAACTGAACCAAATAACAACACTATTTATTTATTTTAAATTTTTAAACCCTCAAGTCAAATTTAAATAAGCTAATTACTTAAAAGTATTATTTATAAAATGCTGTACTTTAAGTTTAACTGGGGAAATAAACAAATAAAAACACGCGCTATTGGAATGCGGTCCGGAAACGCACTTACCCCATGTCTACTCGAGCTTCAAGTGTTACACCACTAATTACACTGAAAACTCGACTTTAAGAACGTTTAAATACGTGTGTACTTAAAATATGGAATATTTATATTTAATTTATTTCGAAATTTACGGGTTTTGAGTTATTTATTTAAATTAATAGTGCATAGATTTTGGTTTTTAAGTTATTTTATTATACGCGCACTATAAAATTTGTACATACTTTTTTGATGGTTTTAGGCGGTCTTTTACACGATTTACGCGGTTTTTGTTTTAAATTTTGGGGTTTTGGGATGTTTGTTTATTAGTTTTTTACTTTATTAGCCTGAGATTCAATTTAGTTTAGTTTTTAAATTCGGATTTTTGTTTAAATTCAAAGAAAAACGCGATTTATTTATTATTTAACGGATTAAATTATTATTTAAAATTTTATTTCACTGCCCTGGGTTTAAAAATTAATGCTGCACAATAATAAAAATAAAATACAATAAAAAGCAATACTTAAAATATAATAAAATAATAAAAACTCTATATAGACACTTACTTGTAGCTTTGTATCCGGGAGCTCCGTAAAACACGTCCGCTCACTTCAAGCGCTAAGAAAGTTACCGTCTTCTACTGCTATATACCATCTGTCACCTAAGTTCATTTTTGTGGTAGGCAATGTCTTTGATCTACAGTGCAAAAAGTTAGCTACAGGGAGTTCAGGTCCATCTTTAATTTCCCCCACACAAAATTTTTTTTTATTACACGTGTACGAAGTCTTATTGCCACTTAACCTATGAATTTGGTGTTGGTTTTTAAATTGCGTTAACTTCGATAACCACAGATGGTGGAGGTTAGTGGACGTGTAAACATGAGCAAAGTTTGTATAAGCAAAACCTTCAAGTACTTATTAGTAATAACTTCAAATTTATGCGGCGGCGGATGGATGATGAACCGTCGACCTTTACTAGAACTCACACTTTAATGTAGTTATAGTTACGGTCACGCCAGTTTTCCTACAACTTTTGCGGTACATCACAACACAAATTACTTGAAGGTCTATCGCAGTAAAACCATAGATTATACTATATACACGACGGAGGGGAATTGAACTTCAAGCTACATCTTATACGATAATTAAAGTTAATTTTAACTATAAATGCAAACGGAACAGTTTCTATTGTTGCACGTGGTGATATATTTTTATGTCTTGGCCGATGGAACCACTTACGCTATTGAGAAATGAATTATAATGAGCACGTAAGCTTACGAACATCGTCATGCTAAAAAAGCAATGAAGTATATTTAGCACAATTTTATTGTACAGTTTCAGAAAGCTTTCTCATCAAAACCAACCATTTTATGGTAGGAGAAAAGCAAACGGTTCCGTGGCTTAGTTGGTTCGCGTGTGACTACTAAGCCCAAAGTCCTGGTTTCGATTTTCAACAAAAACCACTTTTTTCAAATATACGTTCTCGTTCGAATGAGACGTAAAATGTAGGTCCCGTGTGCGAGTGTTGTCACGTACATTAAAGCTCCCTACCTTGCTTGGAACAGCAAACGTTCGACACAATTCAAAATTTTCAGGTAAAAAAACTCTCTTTTTGGCTAATGTGGTGTGGAGCATTGGAAAATCAAATGTAGAGTAGGAAAAAAGCTTTTTTTTAAGTAGTTACGTAAAAGATGAGCCCCACTTTGTTGGTTGTTTTACAGAGAGAAATGGTGCAATCTGACGAGCTGCAATAACAGCGACACCGGTCATTGAAATTTTCTCTTTCCAAAATAATCAACAATTTATATTAATTTTAGTTTTTTCTAATTGTTACATTCCAAATTTGGAGATGTACACTTTTAAATTTGTGAGTGAATTCCCGCCATAATTTTTAAAATAGACTTGTTCATTTCCGTCATTTTGGACAGTTGCGTTTGCGCAAAAGGAATGCGCAGGCGCGGAGTGGCGTAAGTGCGCGGTTTGGACAGGACATGAGACTATTAGTGACGAGACGTCGAACGGTAATGTTTGCCTTTGTCGTTCTTTTGTCTTTTTTCTTTTCAGAATGTAGGTTCCTCTATCGTATCTTTACCTCCTATCGTTTCCTACCTGTATCCTATCGTACTGCAACAAACAAAAAGAGAGGGAAAACGATAAATTTGGTTTCAACGATAGCATGACACACCCACACCCAGACGAGATACCCTGAGGATAGCATGGCCCCTGCGCAAGGATGACACGCAAAATTGTGAAGCGTTCCACGTTTTTAAGTGAGTACTTTTATCTTTTTAAGGTGCAACTTGTATCATTGTAAACGTATTTGGTACGTGATACAATTTGACACGCAATTATGTCATAATATCAATGTTGTTGAATAATGTAAACGTGGATCGTATCAGTGTTGCCAAGTGTAGTAGTGGCGCTGAATTCGACGCCGGGAACATACCATAATGCCAGACAAAATTATTCATTATCAAGTAACGAGAAACGTATTAGTTTCAGTTGGCCAAGTTCCTCAATTAACATTGGGTGTAGTACCCTTTAGAAGACCGGCCAATGCTAAGTAGGTAATTGGCCATTTGTTTATTTATTTTTCATCTTGTTTTTTGACTAGTTTTTAAAATTTTGTCTGGCAATGCCATTTATACTAATCATGTCAGAAACTTATAAAAGTTACCGAGAGTTAGTTGCTTGCTTTTGAGTATAGAGGGTGCATGAGTTATATTTTTTACATATTCACATACCATGATTTGTGTATACATTCAAGATCTTTGTTAATTGTTTTGCAGAGAGAAATTGTCCAATCGAACAAGCTGCAATAACAGCGAAACCGGTCACTAGATTTTTCTCTTTTTAAAATAATCAACAATTTATATTAATTTTCGTCTACTATGCTCGAATTACTTTCCTAATGCCAAACAAAATTATTCATTATCATATTTTTACTTTTAAGGTAATACAAACCCGTATGCCATGATCTAGGATGTTTGCTCGGTTTATAGTTCTTTAAGAATCTGTGATTCAAATAACATATCTTTTCATGTTACATGATTGGCTTGTATTTTGCAGCTGTAAGAACTGGGACCGTTTGATTGGATATGGTTCCAACAGAAGAGAGCACTAACCCATTATGAGGCGAGAGATGCTAAAGAGTACTGTGTCGTTGTTGCTTTGGACATTTCAGGAGCATTTGATGCTGCCTCGTGGCCATTAATTGTTTGCAAGTTGAAAAATAGGGGTTGTCTGCGCAACTTGATGTCTTTGGTCAAGAGTTATTTCTCGGGGCGATTGGCATAGGTTGAAATTCCGGGTGAAGTTCTGTCGCGTGAGGTGGAAAGGGGATGCCCGCAGGGGTCATGCTCTGGTCCCACATTTTGGAAGTTGTTGTATGAGAGCATCTTTAGGGTCAAGTTGCCCACAGGATGATCAATCGTTGTGTTTGCGGATGATACGCTTTTAATTGTCAGATCGCGATTGTTAATGGATATGCGTACAAAACCAAACGAGGCGCTTAATAAACTATACGAATGGTGGCAGGCGATAAAATTAAAATTTAACACGGCGAAGTCAGAGGCGCTCTATTTCAGAAAGGAACCGGGACAGCGACTCCTTAGGCTAGAGCTAGGAGGAGAGAAAATACCGTTTAGGGAAGCAATTACATACCTCGGGGTAAAGATTGACGATAAATTAAATTGGAAAGCTCACGTGCAGTACGTTAAAAGCAAAGGCAGCGAAATATCAAACAAAATCATGGCGGCGGCGAAAATAAACTGGGGTTTCAGGGGTGAATGGCTGAGGACGATTTATGCCGGATCAATTGAGCCGGCAATGCTGTACACAGCTTCTGTATGGGCGGAAGGTTGTAAAGTCCGAGAAATGCGTTAATTGACGAGTGTACAGCGCATAACAGCGGTGAAAGCGGCCAGGGCGTACAGGATCACTTCCACGGAGGCGGTCCTAGTGATCAGTAGGACTCTCTCTATCGAATATGTCGTTAAAAAATTAGAAATAGGAGATTAATAAATATAGGAAAAGGACGCGAAATTATCGAAGATGTTAATCTTGGTAATAGGGAGGTAGAGAAAAAAATCGTTGTAACAGAGTTGGGGCACCCGGCCGATATTAGAGGAATCGCGTTTGTCGAAGGTGATGGGGACGCGACGGGTATCAAAATTTACACGGACGGTTTACGTATGGATGACGGACAAGCAGGCGCGGCATTTATCGTGTTTAAGCAGGAAAGGGAGGTGTTTCGGTTTCAAACCAAACTCGCAAACTGGATCACTATTTTCCAATGCGAATTGGTAGCCATACGATAGGCTATCGATTAAGTAAAAAACCATACTGGCAGAGACGAATTTTATATAATCAATGATAGTAAATCGATGCTGACGGCTTTAAGAAACATGAACACCTCGACAGACCTCCCCTAGAGGACGTCTGGAATTTCGACGTTAAAGTTCTGTTGGGTTAGGTCGCACGATGGTAACGTAGGAAACGATAGGGCTGATGAATTAGCTAAAGAGGCCGTGACGGGCGACTTTCGGATTTCAAATTCGTCGATATCAAGGTCTATAATTAAAACAAAGCTACGCGAAAAATCAATCCGACAATGGGAAGAGAGGTGGAACAACGCTGTCACGGGCTGGTTGACCCACAAATTCATACCGAGCATAGAAGCTAGAGGTAAGATCGAAGTGAAACTCGATCATAAAATGGTGCAACTGATAACAGGGCACGGCGTCCTGAAAGCGTATTTACAAAGGTTCGGTTTAACCAACAACGACCGCTGCGAATGCGGTGAGAGCGCAGAAAACGCTGAGTACGTGCTCTTCGACTGCTCACTTAAGATGACAAATCGAAGGTTAACTGATAAGAAATTAGCTATCGCAGGACTAGCATGGCCAAAGAGCCTAGAGTAAGTCAGGGAAGTGACTAACCAGAAGACGTTCTGAACAGTTTTCAAAGAATTTTCGGGAAGGGTCGCGAGATTAGACGATGATAACCGCGCGTAAATCGGAGGGGATAGGGGAGAATTAAAAATTTTTAATTTTGATTTGGCATGAGAAACGGACATGGGCATGATATAACCAAAACCTGTATAAAATTTAAAAAATAAGAAGAAATTAAAAAATTAAAAACAAAAACAAAAGCAAAAATCAATAACCAAAGTCTAAAATGCACGACAAACCCCATCTTATACGCGCGGAAAAATCGAAATCGGGAATAAACTAAAACAAATACATAACAACAAAATAAATCAGTAAACCCTAATTAACTTGAATCAGCAAATAAATAAAGAAAATAAAATAGAGTGAAACCACACATTCCCCCCAGAACTTAGAGTGATAATGATTGTGATTCCCCCTAGAACGTTTAGTGCATACCCACCAGAACTTTAACAGTGCATCATCTCCCCTTAACAGTAAGATACTAATAGGCGTAAGAAGACGACCAGATCTTCGGATGCTTGGGAAATTTATATACGAGGTAGGACTACAATTGTGGCGGCTGTACTCGCATAAGCATTGACTTGTATTAATACTGAGATTTTGAAATAATTTAACAAATGTTTTTGTGCCTAATGGCGCTAGCCATCATAATGCTTATTCGAGTGCAACTGATAATTTGGGCGGTGCTTTTGCTAATTCATGCACTGTTGCATGCTTTTGCTTATTTAGATATTTATTAATTTATTTATATATAACAATTTTATGTTTATATATATACTTACATTATATTTATATTTATTTTATATTTATATTTTTGCCTGTATTCTTGTTCTGTGGCTTGATTTTATTTACTAGACGTTTTTCCGCCAATTTTTGGTGGCAGTATATATATATATATATATATATATATATATATATATATATATAATTAAATATATTGACCTTTAGTTGAATTCAATTGTTGATTTATGGTTTGAGTCAGCTGACGTAAATAGAAAACCTTTTTAATGCCTAAATTTTCGATTATTTAATCCATTGATCACAGTAAAATAAAATTATGTTTAATATTTAATTTCGATTTAATTTTGATCACTCATCTTGTAATTCAATTGAATATCTTTATAATTGCCTAATTTTTGAACATTTACTTAAAGCTGAACTAAGATTATAATATAATTCGAAAATTTACATTAAAAAATTCAAATTTGTAAGTGACATAAACCCATTAAAAAATTCTTATATAACTATAAATAATACAAAATGTCAATATAGGCATAGCCTTCTAAAGAATCATAATTTTTAACTATTAAATTTGTAAAGGAAGTGTAAACCGCACTTAAGTTGTCTATATCACATTTTGAATTTATATTATTTTAGTCCTGTTGATATGGTATGACTCTAAAACAGTCTTTTATAATCACGTTCAACTTCAATTATTTTAAAATCAATAAAATTGGGGTTGTGGCAGTGGTTTGGACATGTGACATATGGCGCATTATGTTACAATCTTTCCATGAACACTTCACTTGATAGATGACATTGCTTAACCATTGCTTGTCTGTTTTATCAAGTGAAGTGTTCATGCGGGCTTATACCTGGGCAAACTAAACAGTACATTTGTAGAAGATTAACCCAACATAAAAGTGACGCCAAAATTGAAAGATGTCTGCGCCCTATCGTCACATGTCCAAACCACTGCCACAACCCCAATTTTATTGATTTTAAAATAATTGAAGTTGAACGTGATTATAAAAAGACTGTTTTTAGAGTCATACCATATCAACAGGACTAAAATAAATATAAATTCAAAATGTGATATAGACAACTTAAGTGCGGTTTACACTTCCTTTACAAATTTAATAGTTAAAAATATACAATCCTATAGATTGTTATTTGATTCTTTAGAAGGCGTATGCCTTATTCTAAATTTGACATTTTGTATTATTTTTCGATAGTTTCAATCAAAATTTTTCACATTAATTGTTAATATTTAGTTTTAAGATTTTTATAGTTTAAATGTTTTTAAAGTTTGGATTATTGAAGATTTGCTAGTTGAAGTTAGAATGATAGTGTAAATTTATATGTAAGTTTTCAATTAAGCAATTTTATTTTAACTGTGTCACCATTTTAGCCTTCGAAAAAGAACCCAAAGAGGTTCGAAACGTCAGGAATAAAAATAAATACACCTTACTTGAAGCATTTCTTTCGAACTAAATAGTTCCCAATATTTTAATTAAACAGCCTATAGTTTATATTTAAAGCAGTTCGTTACTTGATTTGTCAGATCCTATTTTATATATATATATATATATATAATATATAATATATATATAATATATATACATATATATGTATATATATATATATATTGTTATGGGTTCAAAGGGTTAAATTTGAGGTAAGCAATGCAAGTTCAAACGCCCTGTATAAAGAAATGAACAAATTATTTACACGCAAAATTTATTTAATTTATTTAATTTAAACGGACAAGTATTGACGTATTTTTATAAGTAATGATCGAAAGGTTAAAGGTACATAAAGAAAACCAGTTTTAAAAAACAAATAAAAACGCATAATTAATTTATTGATTTTAATTCAACGTGTAATAGCATTAGAAAACACACCAGGGTATAAGAAATCAATAATCCCAAGGCAAAAGGTTTCGTGGTAACAAATAGACGTCAGTACGGTCAAATATAGACTCCAAGAATTGTTGTTTTAAGCGGTCTATAATTAAGAACACCTGCATGTTTAAAAGGTTACCTTCTTCGAAATTATCAGCATAATAAAGCGGGTTTCATAGAAAATAATGTTCAACCGTCAGTTGCTTTGAATAACAAGCTAACAAAGTTTCTTAAAGAGTAGGTGAGATGCACGATCAGTAATATGCTACAGATAGAGACGGATATAAAAGCATTGGTTTTCAAAACGCTTGTACTTAATCCACGTGGAGTGATGAAACGCTGTCAGCAATATCGATTTTCTACAACTCAAGTGGGGTTTAGAACGCGACATCAAATATGCATAAAACAGAAATAAAAATATTACAGGCGGAGTTTCATGACAACACAGAACAGAATCATTGGTTGAAACGGATAGTTTTACAAACGGACAAACATGCGACAGGTGGAAGCGATTTTCGGATTATACGGCGAGTCCACGAGGTGAATTTCTGGAAGCTTTAAGGCAATTATATCAAAATTTGCAAAAGTGTTATTTTAAAATAAATTTTTTGCGTTAAGTGTGGCCTAGAAGTGGCATTTTAAATATATAAATATTGTGAGAAAATTATGAGCTTTCCTTTTATATTCTCATCGCTTTATACTACTTACAACAATAGACCGACGTTATAGTAGAGTTCTTGTGAGTATTAAAATTATTCATAATACAGTAAATGTATTACTAGCACTTGTAACTTGGTAGTGGAGGCCTTATAGTTATTAACGTGAGTAGTGTCAAGTGAATTAAATTAACTGAGATCCAACTAATACCATACCAAGCTAGTAAATTAATAAATAGAAGTATAATATACGTGAGTTTGTATGCTGTTATGGAATGGTAATTTGGAAGCAAGGCGCTTGGCGAATACTGGGGTTATCATCTGTGAATATGTGGAGTATCAGAGCGCCTAGTCACGAAGCCAAGGGATTCTGGTAAGCTTCATTGAAAGGATGGAGGCTTGAAGCAATCTCCAGGTAACTTATTAGAAATTTCTGTTATCTGATAAACTTTTGGAATTATTTGGTGATATGTGAGTAAACATCGGGGTTATTTGTGATTATATAACGTATCGGAAAAGATACATGTACTTGACAATTATTAGGGTTATTTAAAATATTGAAAAAGGGTGTATGTAAAACTTACTAAATTTCATTATGAATCTAAATTGGATTGTTAAGGGTACATGGGTTTATTAGTTTTGTAGTTATTTTATGCAAGGTGAAAGACATACATTAATAAACTGGGTTATTATGATCTCACCATACTCCAGTGTGCAATAAATATGGGGTATTATTTGGGGCCCATCTACTCATATTTTTATTAAAGGTGTTTGCAAATAATAATTTAAAACAAGGACTTTGAAACATGTCATTTATTGAATTGCAATTAGTGTACCAAACGGTTTATACCTGTAAATAATTTGTTTGTAAATAGCGGTAAATAAAAGATTGTATGATTGTTGTATTATTTGGTGATTTTATTGAATGGTGTGCGAGTGGGAAGGAAGAATTATTGTAAATTTAGGTATCCGAGAAGAGGCACAGCTGAGCTAGCCAGGGAAGCTGCTGAAGATATTTTGAAGCAGGAAAGTAACGGGTAAGGATTTTTTTGTTTGAAATTTTTTTTATTTTTTTTTTTAAAATCAGTGTTGACACTGGCGATGTCAAACCCATAATTCCACGATCCACAGCAATATATATTGCTGTGATTCTCTATAAGAATCTAGCCTCACGAATTGGGCGCCATGATTGCTGTGATCCCGTCCACCAGGAACTGGTCCTTTCTAAAAACACATTCGAGCTCCACAGATTGGGCGTCAAAGATTGCTGTGATTCTCGTTACTACGGTGAAATCTCCTCTGATATTCGATTTCTTACCTGAATATCGCCTCTTGAATCCTTCCGCCTCGGCTGCTCACCTAGATAAAACTTTCATCCTCATTCATAAAAAAAAAACACATTCCTACCACAAACATCAACGTTAACTCTATTTACACCAATATTCACAATATATTAAAATTTCAAAATTAAATTTCAGCATAAATTGCAGTATCATAAAATTTCAAATTCAAATTTGTCATCATTTTAATTTGCATCCGGAATTAGAGTCCTTGTAGGATGCATACTAATTAAATAAACAATATTTGCAGACCTGAGTTTGAATAAAAGGGAGCATCTCCCACCCCTTTACGTTAATTTAACAGGTTAGTCTAATTGAGCTCAAAGACAGACCCACATTTTCATCATAATCAAAAACATAAACTTGATAAATACTCCTTTCTACTTATACAAGGAAATTTTACCTTAAAATTAAAAATTTGATGTTTATACAAATTTACTACTGTCCATTTTTATCAAACAAATTATAAAGATATTCAACACACACCAAAACATCTAAGATCGAACAAAATGCATAATTTACCTGAAGGTGTAACATACTGTTTTAATACGCTTTAATAGTTCTAGTATTTCTAAAAATAGTTATTTTCTATTTTAATTTTAGCATTCTAATTATTAGAATGAAGGCCTTGTAGCATAAATAGGTCTGCAATTGTAGCGGGTGCAAGATCACCCAAGTAGCTTCCCAGCGAAGTTTCCAGGAAGATCTAATCCAAAAGTCAATCAGTTTTCTAAAGGCACTTACTTTAAGGGTCCTAAACATGTCAGATTAGTTGCTATCTATGATTAGATGTCAATCATGTTCTAGGACCCTATTTATGTCTGGGTGGTCGGAAAGAATTTTTCAATTAGCGGAACACTCAACTAAAAAGTAGTTCGGAGAGCTACTTGCGTGGCAATCTTAGGCATTGGCAGTTTAATTAATCTTAAAGATTTACGACCGGCGTATCCTAAGCCGAGTATGAGTGCCAAGAAAGGAGTTATTTTTCAATTAACTCAAATGTATATAAGGATGCCAGCCGGTGGAAATCGGGGCTGTTTATTTCCAGACGCGTTAGAGTCTGAAGCTCGCGGTCTTTGCAAGATTGAGTAAGTGTTTTTATTTCTCTGAAGTCAAGTGCGTGCCGTTATGTTCAAAGTTAGTTTATTTTTCTGAGTAAGTAATTATTATATATGGTATCACTATGAACTCAAAGCTGTGTTATGCATCATAAGTCATTTATTTGTTTAAATACAATATCTGTCGACTTTCATAACATACAACTTCGGGTTAAATGTCCGTTCCAGTATTTAATCCCTTTAGGGTATTGTTAAAGACCGCATCTTTTGAAGGGTTCCTTATTTTATTGTGTTTGACGTAGTCCGAGGCTTGTAATAACTAAGCCACGAATTCCGTTATTGTACTATTTGACTCGTGTGAAGGTCGTGTTTTTCCTGTTATTGATGACCCCGTGATTAAAGGAAGGTCGTTTCAGTATGCAAGTTAGTTAGACTACGGTAGCGTTAATTAATTATATGTATTGGGGTGCTTGCACCCAGAACTGTTGTTAATATTCATAAAATAAGGACTTTAGAATTGTTTAGTTAAGTTGTGTTTGTGCTAGCCGGAAATTTAATAACATTTGTCCCTGTGAAGTGACGTATTTTCTGTTCTGCAATCTTAGTTCATCGTCACGAACAAAGTGCGACGAAAGCTATTACCGCGATCGGTCCATGGGCCGTTTAATTCCCATGGTGGCGCCCTTTTGTAAATATTGTTAATTACTGTATAATTTTGTATGCATATGTAATTAAGTTAAGTTAGTTAGTAGGCCGTTTAATAAAACAATTGGAATTTTGTCTTAGTGTGTTGTTGGTTAATGAACCTCCCCTTCTCACCGACTGCAGCAGCTGCGAGGCAATGTCCCGAAACGTGAGGGTACTATAGTGTTAGAGGTCCTTCCCATTTATTATTTATTATTAATTGGATACCCTCACGCGGTAAGTAAATATTCAAATTACACTGGCGCATTAACGTGGTTAAAATCGTAAATATGGTAAACAACACACGGACAAAGTTTTAGATTGTTTTTATAGTACTATTAAGATTTGAGCACAATTAACAGTTTAATATTAGTGATTTAGGAACAGGTTTCGCTATTGTTGGCATTTACCTTTTTATTTAGTCATGTATGTGGTAGAAGCTTTAAGAAGTGACGAACTGAGTCACGAGCTTTCAATTAGGAACGTTGAACCAACAAAGTTAAGTGTGTTAGAAAAGCGAAAATTATTGCGTACAAAACTCATTGTTGAGAAAGTCGACAGTAATGTTTTTTCTAAGTATGAAAAAATTGAAATCGTTCAAAAGGACGAAATTGAATTATTAAAACTTAAGATTTTTGAATTAGAAAACTGTTTAAATTCTTTTACCATTTTTCCTAAAAGGAAAGAATATATTAAACTTAACACGAGATTAATGCATGTAACACAGAGACTAAATTATGTCAATTTCGATATTGAATTTTTAGAAGTACACAAAGAACTGCATTCCAAGTGCATTAGAGCTTTTGAGATTTTAGAACAGGTAAACGGGGAAAATGAGATTAACGATAACCTTTTTTATTGTTCGGCTAGCGGTAATAAAGATCCTACAATAACACCAACAGCAGAGGTTTCATGCCCTGGAGCATCAACGGTTCTTCCATTAATACCCCATCGGTTTCGATTTCTAGTAATGATTTAGGTACGCTAATTAAGTCCTTGAATAAAACAACGACATCAGTCCCGATCCACAAGTGGGGATTACAATTTTCGGGTGAATCTGATTCTATATCGGTTTTAGATTTTATTCAACGCGTCAAGGAACTGCAAGTTGCAAGAAAAGTTTCGTCAGATGACTTTTTCGAAGGGGCTATTGATCTTTTCACCAGTTCAGCATTGGATTGGTATAGAGCAACGCGATGTACAGTAAATTCATGGGATCAATTAATTTCTAAATTAAAGCAAGATTTTTTTTCAGCCGATTATGCAGAGAATCTTTTAATGTTAATTAAGTCTAGAAAGCAAGGCGCCGAGGAATCACCTGCCATTTATATTTCAAAGATGGTAAACTTATTTTCTCAATTAGAAGATTCCATTCCAGTCCGGGAACAAATAAAAATTATTAAAAGAAATTTACAGACTTTTTATGCCACGCAACTGGCGTTAGTTAAAGTGACTGACATTTCCCATTTGATTTCTCGTTGTAAGGTTTTAGAAGACATTAAGCCTCCAAGTTTTATTAAACAGGAACATTCTGATTCTGCCAACGCACCAGTTATCTTAGAACGTCAAGTTCGACAGAGTTCATTTTCTAATAATAATTTACCTTGGTCCGGCGTGTCGAATTATTTTAAAAACACAGCAAAATTTTCGACTATTTGTTTCAACTGTAAAAGAGGGGGTCACTCGTTTCATACTTGTCCGGAGAAACGCGGAATATTTTGTTATTCTTGTGGGCAGTGGGAAGTTACGTTTACAAATTGTCCAAACTGCTCAAATAATTCAAAAAACTAAGGACAGGAAAGCGCGTAGTTAGCCGTTGCTTTTCCTCGTTTAATAATATTGCTGCTGACAAAAAGACGTGGTCGGAGTGGTTAGTAAAAGTTAAAAATTTTTGTAAATCATCTAAGGTTTTTTCAAATTTTTATAAAGTAAAAGGTGATACAAGACCTTATATTAATATCGAGTTATTTAAGGAAACTTATACCGCACTGTTGGATTCCGGGGCGAATACCTCTATTTTAGGCAGACATGGTCTGTGTTTATTGGATAAATATAAGTTAGAATTAATTAAAAATGTAAAAACGTCTATATTAACAACCGCAGATGGTACTTCACAATCAATTTTAGGTTCAATTAATTTGCCCTTGACTATAAACGGGGTTACTCGGTCTTTAAATGTTTTAGTTTCCGACTCAATAGAGTGTACTCTAACGTTAGGGATTGATTTTGTCGATTATTTGAATTGAAAGTAGATTTTTCAAAAATGAATTTTATGCTCATTCTGTGGAAACGAATAAATTAAATTTCATTAAAGTTATGGCCGATTTAAATGAAGACCAGAAATTTGAATTAAACAATGTTATTTCTTTATTTCAATCCCTGGATCGTCCTACCTTAGGCCGAACCACTAAAATTTCACATCATATTACAACGGAAGACGTTGAACCAATTAAACAAAGGTATTACCCATTATCACCGGCGATGCTGGAACATGCTAATAAAGAAATTGATGCGATGCTTGAACAAGGCATTATTAGCCCAAGCAATAGCCCGTGGAACTCCCCATGCTGTTAGTAAAGAAAAAGCAAAGGTGAATTTCGTGTATGTTTTGACGCTAAACGATTAAATTCAATTACAAAAAGACGCGTATCCCATTCCGTTTGTAAATGACATTCTTGATAGATTACGCAATGCGAAATTTCTCAGTTCAATCGATTTAAAAAAAGCTTTCTGGCAATTGCCCTTGAGTGACGAAAGCAAGGAAAAAACATCCTTTACTGTCCCAAGGCGCGGATTATTTCAATATAATGTAATGCCGATGGGTTTGGCCAATGCTCCAGGCACATTACAGAGGCTCATGGACTCTATTTTTGATTTTTCATTATCCCAATCGGTATTTGTTTATTTAGATGATATAATTATTATTTCAAGTACATTTAAGGAGCATATTAGAATTTTGAACGAAGTGTATGAGAAGTTGAAAGGCGCTAATTTAACTATTAACATTTCAAAATGTGAGTTTTGTAAACCAGAGTTACAATATCTGGGATATATTGTGAATAAAGATGGTCTCCGAACTGACCCAGCAAAATTGACGCAATTGTAAATTTTCCTCAACCCAAGACAGCCACTGAAATAAAACGTTTCACCGGTATGTGTTCTTGGTATAGGCGTTTTGTTTTGGATTTTGCCACAATTATAGCACCTATTAATGATTTACTAAAGGAAAGAGAAAATCGCAAGCGATTAAATGGACGGACGAGGGTGTTATTTCGTTTGAAAAATTAAAGATCTTCTTACAAAGGCTCCTATTTTAAGGAGTCCTGATTTTTCGAAAGTTTTTCTTTACAATGTGACGCCTCAAATTACGGCGTTGGTTGTGTTTTAACTCAGGAGAAGGAGACGAAGAACATGTAATTGCGTATGCTTCTCGCAGTTTAAATTCAGCAGAGAAAAATTATTCAGTCACAGAACGGGAACTTTTGGCGGTGTGTTTTGCTATTCAAAATTCCGACCATATATTGAAGGAACTCATTTTAAGGTCATTACGGACCATCATTCTTTAATTTGGCTCCACAACTTAAAAGATCCTGCGGGACGTTTAGCTAGATGGAGTGTGAAACTCAACAATTTGATTTCGAAGTTATCCACAGGAAGGGTAAATTTAATGTGGTACCAGATACATTATCCTGAGCTCCTAGTGGAGCCTATGCTATTAATTCTTTAAAATTTTCTTTAGACGAGGTCGAGGATTGGTACAAAAACATGTTAAATAATATTAAGGAAAAGCCAGATCTATATCCCGATTGAGAGTAGAAAATGATAAAATGTATAAGTTTATTCCGAATAATTTGAATATCAAAGCCAATTTAATTGAGTGGAAATTAGTAGTGCCGAAATCATGCCGTGCACAAATTTTAAAAGAATGCCATGATGATCCAGTTTCGGCCCATTTGGGTGTATTTAAAACATATACAAAAATCAAAGAGCTCTATTACTGGCCTAAAATGCGGTCATATATTTCTAAATACATTAGTAAATGTGTTACGTGCTGCCAAAGCAAATCCAGCACGTTCAACCATTATGGTTTTATGGGCAAAGAGAAAAAAGTTTCATTTCCGTTTCAATGTTTGTCGATTGATTTAATGGGGCCCTTTCCGCGCTCGAAATTGGGGAATACTTACCTTTTAGTTGTTACTGACTGGTTTACAAAATTCACTTTATTGCATCCCATGCGCAGCGCTTCAACAAAACAAATTTGTAATTACCTGGAAAATTTTGTATTTTTGGTATATGGGGTACCTCAAATTTGTATGATAGATAATGGCCCTCAATTTAAAAGTAATTTATTTTCCAATCTCATGACAAATTATAAAATACCTTCGGTTTGGTAACGCCAGCTACCATCCTCAAGTTAATTATGTAGAACGCGTTAACAAGGTAATTGGAGCTGCCATTCGCAGTTACATTCAAGATTCTCAGAAGAATTGGGACGATAATATTCACAAAATTGCTCATGCGCTTCGTAATGCTGTTCATGAATCCACAAAATATTCCCCAACATTTTTAGCTTTTGGACGCACGGTTCCTCTGACCGGGGAATTCTATAATAAATTAAAGGATTTAAATCCAGAGGATCTAGCAATTGATACTCGTGAACAATTGGTTCAAGACCTCAATGAATTATCGCCCATCTTTAAAGAAGTTCAGAAGAACATACATTTGGCGTATGAACGTAATACGCACTCTTACAATTTAAGGCGCAGACCATTGAATTTCAAAGTAGGGGATTTAGCGTGGAAGCGCAATTTTATATTATCAGATGCTTCTAAACATTTCAATAAAAAATTAGCCCCGAAGTTCCTAGAAGCAAAGGTGATAGAAGTTTTAGGTTCTACCACTTATCGACTATCTTCCATGGACGGAAAACCGCTAGGGTGTTCCACGTCCAAGACCTAAAACCTCACTAATAATTTATTTTCCAATTTTTATTTTTCCTTCCGCCAATTTTCTGAAAAGACTCAGTTGTCTTAAACATAATTGCGGTTGGATGTGTTAATTTCTACATTTATTTTTTCAATTTTCTTGAAATTCCTAAGAGCAATTTCAATTTTTCGAGGGGGGCTGTGTAACATACTGTTTTAATACGCTTTAATAGTTCTAGTATTTCTAAAAATAGTTATTTTCTAGTTTAATAATATTGCTGCTGACAAAAGACGTGGTCGGAGTGGTTAGTAAAAGTTAAAAATTTTGTAAATCATCTAAGGTTTTTCAAATTTTTATAAAGTAAAAGGTGATACAAGACCTTATATTAATATCGAGTTATTTAAGGAAACTTATACCGCACTGTTGGATTCCGGGCGAATACCTCTATTTTAGGCAGACATGGTCTGTGTTTATTGGATAAATATAAGTTAGAATTAATTAAAAATGTAAAAACGTCTATATTAACAACCGCAGATGGTACTTCACAATCAATTTTAGGTTCAATTAATTTGCCCTTGACTATAAACGGGGTTACTCGGTCTTTAAATGTTTTAGTTTCCGACTCAATAGAGTGTACTCTAACGTTAGGGATTGATTTTTGTCGATTATTTGAATTGAAAGTAGATTTTTCAAAAAATGAATTTTATGCTCATTCTGTGGAAACGAATAAATTAAATTTCATTAAAGTTATGGCCGATTTAAATGAAGACCAGAAATTTGAATTAAACAATGTTATTTCTTTATTTCAATCCCTGGATCGTCCTACCTTAGGCCGAACCACTAAAATTTCACATCATATTACAACGGAAGACGTTGAACCAATTAAACAAAGGTATTACCCATTATCACCGGCGATGCTGGAACATGCTAATAAAGAAATTGATGCGATGCTTGAACAAGGCATTATTAGCCCAAGCAATAGCCCGTGGAACTCCCCATGCTGTTAGTAAAGAAAAGCAAAGGTGAATTTCGTGTATGTTTTGACGCTAAACGATTAAATTCAATTACAAAAAGACGCGTATCCCATTCCGTTTGTAAATGACATTCTTGATAGATTACGCAATGCGAAATTTCTCAGTTCAATCGATTTAAAAAAAGCTTTCTGGCAATTGCCCTTGAGTGACGAAAGCAAGGAAAAAACATCCTTTACTGTCCCAAGGCGCGGATTATTTCAATATAATGTAATGCCGATGGGTTTGGCCAATGCTCCAGGCACATTACAGAGGCTCATGGACTCTATTTTGATTTTCATTATCCCAATCGGTATTTGTTTATTTAGATGATATAATTATTATTTCAAGTACATTTAAGGAGCATATTAGAATTTTGAACGAAGTGTATGAGAAGTTGAAAGGCGCTAATTTAACTATTAACATTTCAAAATGTGAGTTTTGTAAACCAGAGTTACAATATCTGGGATATATTGTGAATAAAGATGGTCTCCGAACTGACCCAGCAAAATTGACGCAATTGTAAATTTTCCTCAACCCAAGACAGCCACTGAAATAAAACGTTTCACCGGTATGTGTTCTTGGTATAGGCGTTTTGTTTTGGATTTTGCCACAATTATAGCACCTATTAATGATTTACTAAAGGAAAGAGAAATCGCAAGCGATTAAATGGACGGACGAGGGTGTTATTTCGTTTGAAAAATTAAAGATCTTCTTACAAAGGCTCCTATTTTAAGGAGTCCTGATTTTTCGAAAGTTTTTTCTTTACAATGTGACGCCTCAAATTACGGCGTTGGTTGTGTTTTAACTCAGGGAGAAGAAGACGAAGAACATGTAATTGCGTATGCTTCTCGCAGTTTAAATTCAGCAGAGAAAATTATTCAGTCACAGAACGGGAACTTTTGGCGGTGTGTTTTGCTATTCAAAATTCCGACCATATATTGAAGGAACTCATTTTAAGGTCATTACGGACCATCATTCTTTAATTTGGCTCCACAACTTAAAAGATCCTGCGGGACGTTTAGCTAGATGGAGTGTGAAACTCCAACAATTTGATTTCGAAGTTATCCACAGGAAGGGTAAATTTAATGTGGTACCAGATACATTATCCTGAGCTCCTAGTGGAGCCTATGCTATTAATTCTTTAAAATTTTCTTTAGACGAGGTCGAGGATTGGTACAAAAACATGTTAAATAATATTAAGGAAAAGCCAGATCTATATCCCGATTGGAGAGTAGAAAATGATAAAATGTATAAGTTTATTCCGAATAATTTGAATATCAAAGCCAATTTAATTGAGTGGAAATTAGTAGTGCCGAAATCATGCCGTGCACAAATTTTAAAAGAATGCCATGATGATCCAGTTTCGGCCCATTTGGGTGTATTTAAAACATATACAAAAATCAAAGAGCTCTATTACTGGCCTAAAATGCGGTCATATATTTCTAAATACATTAGTAAATGTGTTACGTGCTGCCAAAGCAAATCCAGCACGTTCAACCATTATGGTTTTATGGGCAAAGAGAAAAAAGTTTCATTTCCGTTTCAATGTTTGTCGATTGATTTAATGGGGCCCTTTCCGCGCTCGAAATTGGGGAATACTTACCTTTTAGTTGTTACTGACTGGTTTACAAAATTCACTTTATTGCATCCCATGCGCAGCGCTTCAACAAAACAAATTTGTAATTACCTGGAAAATTTTGTATTTTTGGTATATGGGGTACCTCAAATTTGTATGATAGATAATCGCCCTCAATTTAAAAGTAATTTATTTTCCAATCTCATGACAAATTATAAAATACCTTCGGTTTGGTAACGCCAGCTACCATCCTCAAGTTAATTATGTAGAACGCGTTAACAAGGTAATTGAGCTGCCATTCGCAGTTACATTCAAGATTCTCAGAAGAATTGGGACGATAATATTCACAAAATTGCTCATGCGCTTCGTAATGCTGTTCATGAATCCACAAAATATTCCCCAACATTTTTAGCTTTTGGACGCACGGTTCCTCTGACCGGGGAATTCTATAATAAATTAAAGGATTTAAATCCAGAGGATCTAGCAATTGATACTCGTGAACAATTGGTTCAAGACCTCAATGAATTATCGCCCATCTTTAAAGAAGTTCAGAAGAACATACATTTGGCGTATGAACGTAATACGCACTCTTACAATTTAAGGCGCAGACCATTGAATTTCAAAGTAGGGGATTTAGCGTGGAAGCGCAATTTTATATTATCAGATGCTTCTAAACATTTCAATAAAAAATTAGCCCCGAAGTTCCTAGAAGCAAAGGTGATAGAAGTTTTAGGTTCTACCACTTATCGACTATCTTCCATGGACGGAAAACCGCTAGGGGTGTTCCACGTCCAAGACCCAAAACCTCACTAATAATTTATTTTCCAATTTTTTATTTTTCCTTCCGCCAATTTTCTGAAAAGACTCAGTTGTCTTAAACATAATTGCGGTTGGATGTGTTAATTTCTACATTTATTTTTTCAATTTTCTTGAAATTCCTAAGAGCAATTTCAATTTTTCGAGGGGGGCTGTGTAACATACTGTTTTAATACGCTTTAATAGTTCTAGTATTTCTAAAAATAGTTATTTTCTAGTTTAATTTTAGCATTCTAATTATTAGAATGAAGGCCTTGTAGCATAAATAGGTCTGCAATTGTAGCGGGTGCAAGATCACCCAATTAGCTTCCCAGCGAAGTTTCCAGGAAGATCTAATCCAAAAGTCAATCAGTTTTCTAAAGGCACTTACTTTAAGGGTCCTAAACATGTCAGATTAGTTGCTATCTATGATTAGATGTCAATCATGTTCTAGGACCCTATTTATGTCTGGGTGGTCGGAAAGAATTTTTCAATTAGCGGAACACTCAACTAAAAAGTAGTTCGGAGAGCTACTTGCGTGGCAATCTTAGGCATTGGCAGTTTAATTAATCTTAAAGATTTACGACCGGCGTATCCTAATCCGAGTATGAGTGCCAAGAAAAGGGTTATTTTTCAATTAACTCAAATGTATATAAGGATGCCAGCCGGTGGCAATCGGGGTTGTTTATTTCCAGACGCGTTAGAGTCTGAAGCTCGCGGTCTTTGCAAGATTGAGTAAGTGTTTTTTATTTCTCTGAAGTCAAGTGCGTGCCGTTATGTTCAAAGTTAGTTTATTTTTCTGAGTAAGTAATTATTATATATGGTATCACTATGAACTCAAAGCTGTGTTATGCATCATAAGTCATTTATTTGTTTAAATACAATATCTGTCGACTTTCATAACATACAACTTCGGGTTAAATGTCCGTTCCAGTATTTAATCCCTTTAGGGTATTGTTAAAGACCGCATCTTTTGAAGGGTTCCTTATTTTATTGTGTTTGACGTAGTCCGAGGCTTGTAATAACTAAGCCACGAATTCCGTTATTGTACTATTTGACCCGTGTGAAGGTCGTGTTTTTCCTGTTATTGATGACCCCGTGATTAAAGGGAGGTCGTTTCAGTATGCAAGTTAGTTAGACTACGGTAGCGTTAATTAATTATATGTATTGGGGTGCTTGCACCCAGAACTGTTGTTAATATTCATAAAATAAGGACTTTAGAATTGTTTAGTTAAGTTGTGTTTGTGCTAGCCGGAAATTTAATAATATTTGTCCCTGTGAAGTGACGTATTTTCTGTTCTGCAATCTTAGTTCATCGTCACGAACAAAGTGCGACGAAAGCTATTACCGCGATCGGTCCATGGGCCGTTTAATTCCCATGGTGGCGCCCTTTTGTAAATATTGTTAATTACTGTATAATTTTGTATGCATATGTAATTAAGTTAAGTTAGTTAGTAGGCCGTTTAATAAAACAATTGGAATTTTGTCTTAGTGTGTTGTTGGTTAATGAACCTCCCCTTCTCACCGACTGCAGCAGCTGCGAGGCAATGTCCCGAAACGTGAGGGTACTATAGTGTTAGAGGTCCTTCCCATTTATTATTTATTATTAATTGGATACCCTCACGCGGTAGGTAAATATTCAAATTACAAAGGTTAATGCACTCGTGGCTTCAATGTACATCGGACTTGCTAATCCCACCATTCCCGCTGGTTTATGTTTCCTTCTTCGGATTTCGGGCCGCCTTTAAAATTTTTCTCCACCACCATTCGTCTAAAAGGTTTCAGGGTTTCTCAGGAACTCATCTTAGTATATCGAAATCTTGTTTTGTGGATCCAATCACGTTTACGAATAACATTTGATTACTAAACACTCCCGTAAAATAGCACTGAAATTCATAATTCTTTCACGCTATACCAAAAACTGCCTACTCCTATTTATTTATTTATCGTTATTAATTTGGATAATTGGTACAGTAATACCCGCAAATATAACTAGACTTTGTTACCTTCATTTATCTTCTCTAAGTGTACTAATAACTTTTATTGTAGCACGTAATCACCACGTATTCTACTTAAAGTATCGAATAATCAAAAAATAAAGAGCAAAACTGTTTAAAGTATCGAATAAAATCAAAAATATAAGAGAGTGAAACTCCTATTAGCACGGGTTTATATAATGGTTCGCTTGCAAGTCAAATTTGTCTCGCAACGGCCAATTTTCAGAAATTCGCATTCTATTTTCCCTTCCGATGTCTCGACACAATGATTCTACTGAAATTTGCACACGTCCCAGTTGAAAATCTAAGAAATTTCCACATGGCTCGCAACACGTCCGAGAACAACTAATTAATTTTACACACCAACTGATATGCTTTCCCCTCTCATGTTTGCATCTTATTTCAACCTTAATCGCCAATCTAGTCTGTTCGTTCTATCTAAAACCTGTGCGCTTGTTTCACATTTTCCCTCTCATTTAACTGCTAATGCATTCCATCTCGCTTGTCTTTATACTACAAACTCGCTTTCTTACTTGCACTCATATAGCTTGAAGTTTATCGACTAACATATACATCGTTATTTTTGCAAGTGTTCTGAGTTCTAATACGCCGAAGTCTTACGTGACTTTCCCATGTCTTTTATAATTTCTCTATAGCTTTAGTGCTTGGAATGATTAAATTAAATACAAATTGAACCTTTTAACTCTGTTTCTTTTTATAGAATGCATCTAGTGAATAATTTAAATCCCTTATTTTTAACGAAACGAATAAATTTTTATGCTCCACGGTTTTAATAACGCGTATTATCTAATGACATTTTACATTACTTCCTTCTAAACGTTGATTATGATGATATACAAAAACCCTACATTCTAATTGAATGATTTAAATCTACACAGTAGACCTTTAATTAAGCGTACTATTTTTCACTGCTTTAATATACACGGTGTTTAACATTATCTAAACAATATAAACCCTATGTTTAGAAGTAAATGACGAATTTATCCAATATGCCTTTAAATGAAGCGTATTATTACCCAAAGCTTTCTTATACACGGTGATTAAAATTATTTGATCTCGTTAATTAATTTTCTACTTTGGTCTATATTTGAGTAATATATATATATATATATATATATATATATATATATATATATATATATATAGGAAAGAAGATTGATAGAGAACGCTAGGGACAAATTTAGAATGAAATTTGAATAAATTTTTAGACCAGGGAAGACGAATTTGTAAATATATAGAACAGGCAAAATAGATGGATTCACTATTAAACATTTGGCGAATGCTTAAAAAATTTGAATCCATTTTTAATATTAGCTAGCTAGATTTGGATAGTTTGAAGAAGACCTTTCAGGTTGCACCGGTAAGCAGAGCTGGCAGCTGCTATCCGGCATTACAGATTTCTTCCCATTCATTCTTGCGTGTTTTGTGGATCGGGCTAACTCCAGAATCAATGCTAGGGATACCACTTTTTAAATCGTATTTTTTGTTTCATTTTGTTAGACTTTTATTTAGTATTCATTAACTTGAAGTTAGATTAAATTTGGAGCAAGTTTACTTTTCGCGTTTAAACCCAATGTAGTACCTTTGGGTGGAGCATTGGGGACGTGGTTTTTACATGGTTTTTACATTACATTATAATGTACAGAATACATATACAAAGAAAAGAATTTTGTTATTGTTTGAAGATAATGTTCACACAAACATCCTGTATTGTTGTTATATTAAGATTCTATATGGACAATAGGTAGAAAACAAATGAGACTTTGTGCTCACCTTGTTGCTGTTTAACTTGCTTTTCTCATTTTACTTTTTGCTAGGTAATAAATATTAATCCGTATATACTATATTTGCAATCATTTCTTACCATTGTTTACAGGAAAATAATCAATAGTTGTAAATGGCGAATCGGGACCAATACGACTAGCAAATGTTTGCCCTTTAAACATAAACCTTTCGTAACTAATTTCGACCACTTTTATAAATCCCAACGACTTGGCCAAATTCTGTGTGTAACTCGAAGTCATGACTCCCGAAACAATAGTTGGTACAGGCTCCAAAGGCAAGGGTTGACCGTCGAACGGGACCTTAACGTTTTGCCCGCGTTTAGATGTTCTGCAATTTTAAGGGCACTTTGAAATAGCCTTCTTGCAATTCCTCTACGACGAAAATCAGGCAGCACAGCAGTAAACATTATTTCGAGTAAAGATTCAGATTTTGTTAATTCAAATAAATCGACAACGGCATCCGATTCGTTCATGAATAGTACCAAAGCTCTAGATGACTCGTGCTTGCAGTTTGCAGCGAATTGTTCGAAGTAGGTATCCTCTCCATTGGATTTTACCTAAAGCAAAAAAAGCAAAAGTTAACGGTAAAGAAATAGTTACAACTAGCTTCTAGATTTAATATAGAATAACTTTTTTGTTAGAGCACGCGAAGGTATTTCTTATCTAAACCTATTTAATCGTATAATAATCTATAAGGGAACGCTGTAGCACGATTTGAATAAAAATAAATAAAAACACGTAACCACAATAAATATTTAAAATACTAGATACGTATTTCGATCACTATGTGGTCATCATCAGTAGGAATTTGTAATTAAATAATAATTAGCTGGTGTTCCGGAACAATTCAGAGGATATTCTCTTCACCAATTAGGCCTAATTAGGACAATATTCTCCTCGATAGTGTTTAAAGCAACTTTATAGTAAATTGTATGTTGGGAAGGTTTACTTCAGCCTAAGTGGTTGTAACGTGCATTTTTAATCGTTTAACATTTTACGCTTTTTCTCAATTAGTAAATACCTTTCTGCAATTACTATTTCTATATTTTATATTTATTAACCCCTTGGGCGAATGCGTCGTTTCTTTGGGTTCGCTGTTTGTATAAAGTAAATACTTCAGAATAATGCAGAATTGTATGCAATTTAACTCGTGTGTATTAATTTAAAAATAGATTAATTGAAGATTGATTTTCATTAATAAATAAATTGCAAGGAATAATTGTAAATTGGATTATTCGAAAATTACTTTCCGATTTATCGAAAATGATAAACAGCTCGTAATTAAATTTTATTGTTTATGTGGATATACAAGTTTAGATAATAGACGATAAGCGGTTGTAATAGCAACGAGTTGAATATAAACAGAGGAGCAGTTGTAGTTTGTGCTTCGTTCCTAGATATTAATTACGTTAAAATACTGTTTCCTTGTTACTTTACTAATTGTGTTTTTAGTTGTTTTTCTTGTGAAATAAAAGTTGTATATTATCTGTGGCAGTTGTAGTTTGTTCTTCGTTCCTAGATATTACGTTAAAAATACTGTTCCTTTTTGCTTTGAGAATAGTGACAATTAATGCGGAATCAATTTCGAATCGTGCATGAACAATTACGACACGTTTTTAGTTGAGTTTTCTTGTGAAGTAAAGTTGTTTATTAACTGTAGAGTAGTGTAGTTCTGATGGCTTTTGAAGGAAAGATGCTTGATAGGCGAACGTGTTTGACTCGACCGCACGTGGTTGTTTACGGAACATTGACGGACGCATTTAGTGATACGCGTTGCTTTACTAATTGTTTTTTTGTTGCTTTTCTGTTGGAAATAACAGTCGTAGAACTTATCGTGCGTTTTACGGAACATTGACTTAGTGATACGCGTTGCTTTACTAATTGTTTTTTTGTTGATTTATCTTTTTATATTGTGATACTGTAGTTTCTGAATTTTCTAACCCCAAAGAATCTAAAATAGATCATTGTTTGCGCAAATTTCGTTATTCAAAAGCATTAGATTTTTCTTTGTTACCATAGGTAGCAAATAAAACACCTCACGTTACTGT
This sequence comes from Platerodrilus igneus, assembly GCA_036346225.1. Taxonomy (NCBI): domain Eukaryota; kingdom Metazoa; phylum Arthropoda; class Insecta; order Coleoptera; family Lycidae; genus Platerodrilus; species Platerodrilus igneus. Next base: position 4,997,818 of record JARFIW010000668.1, read on the forward strand.
TAGTTTAATGCATTACATCGTGGCTTGAAAGCCCGTGATTCTAAATTTTTATTACCATTTTTTTTTTTCGATTTGTGTTACAAAATATTTCGACATTATTGTCTCAGGAATTAGAATTAACAATAAATTTATCAATGCTACATAGTTCCATCAGCCTGATAATGTCTGCTAACACCAGTGAAATACGTAGGTGTGCTTAGTGTAGTAACGTGTGATAAGTTCTATCAACACCCTCACAGTCAAGGGTGAAGTGCTTCATTAGTGCAGGACATCGTTGAATCCCACACTTCAGTTGCAAGGAAGCGTTGCTGAAGGACTTTTGTAAGTTGAACTATTTCCTACTGGATATTACTTTAAATATCTATCCGTTGCTTTATCATATCTTTGTGGTTCTGATACCTTTTACAATAGACTTGCATGCTATTTTAAAACATAGAAAAAAAAGAAAGAAAGAAAAATCAATATTACTGAATTACTCATACCAATTGTGTCTTATCTATTTATCTTTTGTCAACATTTTGTCTGATTTATGTTTAATTGGTGTGTGAGGAAACGCTTCTGCTACTTCCCAATATTACCTCACTTTGTACTAAACATTTGTCTGTATTGCTTTTATCGTGATTATATTATATAGTTTATCTAAACAGTTTTATTTACATTCTACAAAGTACTGAATAACTTAGACGTTTCATTGCTGCTATGCTTTTTTTTTATTTCAGGTTTGCAGGACTAATCTTTTTTATTGCAGGTTTGCTATTCTAATTTCTTTTATTGCAGGTACTGTTACTAACTCCTTACCGCCGCATACATCATATGCCAGTCTGCTTTCTACAACCCCCCCTACTCTCCGATTGAGCCCGGTCATTTCTTTGATTTTCTTTGGGTTACGCACGGCTACGAGCCAACGTAGTATAAATTTGGCGCCCAACGTGGCTGCCACGAAAAAAACGTAACATGATGAGGAGAATATCCTCTGAAGTGTTTCGGAACAACAGCTAATTATCATGTAATTACAAATTCCTACTGATGATGTCCACATAGTGGTCGAAATACGTATCTAGTATTTTAAATATTTTTTGTGGTTAAGGGCTTTTATTCATTTTTATTTAATCCTATACAAATTCTAACACGAACTTAATAAACCACCAGAGAATCTACAATTATAAATACAGTTTAAATATTAGTTTAAAATCATGCCATGGGTTGTAGCATTCCTTCGGAAATATTAGCATTAAAGTATAATTTCATTTCATGATTTGTCTTACAAAATTCTAAAAACTCGTTTTATGCTTGGTATTTTGGAGACATTCATTATTAAAGACATTATTTAATATAGATGAGTTTCTGTATTATGTTGAACCATGCATATAAAGGAATTTTGTTAAAATTATTTTAAATTTATTATTGGATTCCTTTAAGTTTATTACACCTAGAAAAACTATTGCATTGCCTGTAGTTCCCAGACAATTGTTTCGTTATTAGTTATATCCTGTTGAGCAGTGTTTGGTTTTGGCGATTGCGCCATAATTGGCATGTTCTTAATAATAGTGTTGTGTTCTGATTGTCTAGGGACGTCTTGTTAATGCTTCGTAGTAACAGAGTTAACATTCATTTACAAGCTGAAATACTGTTATGAACTTATTATACATTAACATTAATGACATGACACGAGATAGGTTTTGGGCCTCTTGGGGCGGCCTTTTAAAAAGGCTTTTTCAAAAAAATTCTCTTATAAATTTATTTTATACTGAAATTGCAAGTAATTTTAATTTACAAGTACTTTATATTCAGTAACGTTTGGAGATCGAAATAATTCTAAGTTGAAATTCACTTTAATTAAATAAACTAAAATTGGGGTGAGTAGTAGAACTAACAACAATGTTAAGGTTGAGAAGATCTAGACTGGTTGCCATCTTGGGCTCTCGGGGGTATTTATGCTATCCCTGCCCTTCACGTTGCTTGTGGGAACTGCAAAGCTCTGCTTATTTCTTTATACAATACAAAGTATTACATTTTAATTATCTTAATTCTAATAATTGCTGTCTTATAACCTACTGTGACCTGTACATGCAGTATCACGTTGCGTGTGGAATACAATGTCAGTTTCCGTTCTCACTGTCTGGTTTGTGAACTTTCATTAACCTTCTATTATGTCCTTCAATTATACATTGTAGCAATAATTCCTAATTCTTAATAGTTTCATTTAATTACATATATATTCTAATTTGGAGGATATGTAACTCCTCCCGACGTAGATGAAAATTAAGGGTTTTACTTAATTTCTGAAACTCATTGTCCCTAAGGGTTCATTTATTATTTCTTTATTTACCTGTATTTCTTGTTTCTTATTACTAAAATTTATTTCTTTGTTCCTAGATCTAAGATACATTTTGTACAATACATATATAGTTAATAAAATGATTACAATAATTAATAAAATTGTCCAAACACTGACATAGTCGTAATGTACTTTTGTAACTTTCAACTCACTTAAATGTTCTTTGTAATTGTCCATTAGCTTCACGGCTTGGTTGAGACCGTCTAGGTCTAGGTGCTCTAGTTGCATTGGTTTCTTGCTGATTTTGTCGTTTTCGGGTAGCGTAATCTTAAACTGTAGTTCCGGTAAATTTATTAATTTCTTCATTACTGTTGGGTTTTGGTATACTCGAATAATTTCGTTTTTCAATTTTAAATAGCAATCTTCTTTCATGGTGATTACTTTACTTCCAGTTAATGCTAAGTTGTTTTTGTCTTGGTTGCAATGGGCGGCTGCTATTACTTCTTGTGGAAACGTAGGAACCCATTTGTTGTCCGTAACTTTTGAATTTTCATACTAGTAATTTGTACTGGTTTTGGATCACAATTCCCATAGTGATTAAAGAATCTTAACATTTGTACTTCACAGGGGCTATCTGCTGGAATAGCTGTTGTCGTTAACGATTGGCATAAGTATTGACTTGATGCTACTTTTTTGCATTTTTCGTTCGTGAAGCCATACCTAAGTTCATTTAGGGAAAGGAACTTGGTTTTAGGAATAATAACTTGATATTTGCTAGTAACTTTTATGGAGAAGCAAATAAATGATAATAATTATAAGTGTTCATTTCTACTATGGAAATTTCTATTAAAAACGTAATTTCATGATTTTTTACATAACCTTTTACAATAGCTATTTTTTCAAATATGAGTATATTGGATTCTGTTACTTCAAAGGGTAGTTTACTATTAATTATTAATGATCTAATCTTTAATAGTTCATTTAATAAATTAATTGGTTCTGTAATACTAGCGTGTAATGTGTTTAGTTTAGCAACTGTTACAGTGTTTCCAAATGTGGCTAAAATTTGTTGAATTACAGTAAGGTTTGATATCATTTGATTAAATATCGTGTTAAATCTTATTAAATCTTGCATTTCTAGCATTGTTGTTTGCATGCTACTTTCAAGGGTTAGTATTCTATTTGTTATACTGTCTTGGTTTTTTACTAACTTTCTTAGTGTTTTATTAAATTTTATGATGGTTGATTGAATTAAAGATATTTGATTTTTAATAATGGTTTTTATGTCATTTTGGTTTTCAATTAAGTGTTTTATGGCGTTGTCATATCGTTCTGCATCTTGGTTGTCTAAATTGCCTGTGATATATTTTATAATGTTACATAATCCGTTATTAAGTCATCTTTTCCGTCTTGTAATTAAATCTGTTAGCATTAGTCTATTAAATTTATCTTTTGTGTTTTTTAAGATATTTTCCATTACACTGTTGTAATTAAGCCTTTCTGTCGCGTATTCTTTTCCGAATTTGACTGTGTCCATTGATTGTTTTAGTCTGTAGTAATTGTCTGTAATTATATAAAATTCTTGTTTTAATTCTGTTAAATCAAATTTCGGTGCGAATGTCCAATAATCTATTGTGTTTTGCATACTTCCCAATTTTACTGATATGTCGTTGTTCTTTCTACCTGGGCGAGGTTGACGGCAAGGGTGATGGCTGTAAATCTGAAATTACAGGGTGTCTTAAATTCTTTAAATGAATATATTTTACTGTTTCCGTTATCTACTACGGCTACATTTTTATCTGATATCTTTTTGATTTTAAACGGACCTAAACTTCTGGGGGCCGCTTTGTGTCTTTTACTTTTATAATTTTTCTTGTACACGGTTTGTCCTACGGAAAATTTATTTATATCGGCATTCTAATTGCGGGTTGTTGTGATGCGTTGTTCATCGTTATCTAATTTATTCTTTACATTGTCATAAGCTATTTTTAATTTTTCTTTATGGTCTTTAGTATACTGTTGGTATACTCTTTGTTGCAGTATATATCTACACTCGAAAGTCAGCGCTAGGGATACCATTATTTACAACCCTGTTTTTAGTTTTTGTTTTGTTTTTGTTCCAGTTTTTGTCAGATTTTTAGGTTTGTTAGATTGTTAGAGTTTGTTAGGTTTGTTAGATTTTTAGGTTTGTTAGATTTTTATTTAGTTTTTATTTAGGGTGAATCAACTATGAAGTAAGAATAAATTAGGAGCACGACTATTTTTCGCGTTTAAACCCAATGTAGTACCTCCGGGTGAAGCATTGGGGACGTGGCCGTTCATTTACATTTCCAATGCTCCACCAGAAGGTACTACATTGGCCAGGAGGCGAGTTTTTTGTTGCCTGGAAATTTAGAATTTTGCCGAACCCTTGCCGTTCCAGGCAAGGTAGGGATCTTTAACGTGCGTGACAACACTCACACACAGGACCTCCTTTTAACCTCTCATCCGAACGAGGGCGTAATTTTTGTGAAAAATGCTCACCTGCCATTTTTCAAGCAGTCGGCCGTGTCGGGATTTGAACCCAGGACCTTGGGATCCGTAGTCTTACGCTTACTACATTGATCCACGGCGACGCCTTGGGGACGTGGCCGCAAGTATAGCGGCCCTAATTCAAATTATAATGTAGTATATATCGTAAGGGTTGCGGGAATCTGAGTATCTTAATGTTAATTGGAGGGGTGTAAAATTTGTTGATGAGTGGATCGTGTTGTTGTAAGCAATTAGTGCGTATAACATTAAATTAGTTATATGTTCTTTCTTATAAGTTAACCTTAACAGTCTAATTTGTTTTAATAAAGTTAGATGTAATTTTTCAATTAATCCGTTTGATTCCGTGTGATTTTCTGTTATAAAATGCATTTTTATTTTATGGAGTTCAAAGGGTATTTTGTATCGTTTCATTTCTAAATTCGCTGCCATTGCCTAAAGTTATTATTTCTGGTGTACCGTAAAATGTACAAATTGTAAGAATCTTTGAGTTACATCGATACTATTTTTTGAAGTGATGGATATCGATTGCCCAATTTTGCTGAATGCGTCTACGATTGTTAAAAAGTTATGAGCCTTTACTACTAGAGTATCTGCATGTAATTTTAAAAAAGGTTTGTCGGGTGTTTTGGTTAACATTAAGGGTACTTTTGGGGGTGACCTGTCGTATTTCGCTTTGTCGCATAATTCACATCGGTTAATAAAATCCGTGGTTAATTCTTTCATGTCTTTAAAGTAATATCTCCTTATGAGTTGTTTTAGTGTTTCGTTAATTCCACGATGGTTGGTTTTGCTTTAATGTTGATTTCTAATTACGTCATTTATTTCGTCTGGATCATCTAAAGTTATTAATTTTAGCGTACATCTGATATTTTCAGGGCTTGAGTTATTAAGTAATCTAATATATAATTCTAAAAATCCTTTGTATAAATGTTCTGTGGTTAAGTAAACGTAAAAACGTTTTTTCTCTGGAGTATATTCTTTTAAAATTTTAATTATCTGCTCCTCGTTATCGTCTTTAGTTATTTGAATTTGATATATTTTTTTATTATCTGCCTTTATATATGTTACTGGATTGGGGTAGCTTAAAACTTCGGTAACTATGAATTGATTTGGTTTTATGTCTATAGCTTCATCTAAAATGTTAATCACAGTTTTTGGTTCTCCGTTTTGTGTTGAGTGAATAGTGTCTATTTCTTCTGGGTCTTTTCTTATCTCTGTTTCGTCTAAGTTACCTAAAACTGACTCTGTTTCTATTGCATTAAGTTGTATTCTGATTAGTACATCTGCATTATTATTGTAAATCCCTTTTTTATGATATAGTTTCATAGTCATATTCTTCTAGTTTAATCCTCGATCTTTGTAATTTTGAATTTGGTTCCTTGAGTTTGCATAGCCATACGAATGGTCTATGGTCGGTGTATATGTAGAATTTTCTTCCATAAAGATATGATCTAAAATATTTTGTTGCCCAAATTATTGCTAATAGTTCTTTCTCAATTGTACTATACTTTTGTTCGGTCTCGTTAAGTGTTCTAGATGCGTAGCTGATTGGTTTATCGTTATCTACTTTTCCTTGGCTCAATATTGTGCCTAATGCTGGGGTGTGTTCGATCTTATTGCCTGTCTTTAAACACTTTGTTAATGGTTTGGTTATATGTGCGTAACCTTTGATGAATTTTCGGTAATAACCACTGAGTCCTAAAAATCCTTTAATTTCTTTATTAGTTTTGGGTAGGGGGTAATTCAATACTGCGTTCGTTTTGTCTGGGTTTTGGCATAACTGCTTGTGAGGTTAATATGTGTCCTAAAAATGATACCTCCTTTTGTAAAAATTCGCCTTTGTCTAATTGGACCTTAAAATGAGCTTGTTTCAATCGTTCAGACTTCTCTTAATCGTTCGATGTGTTCTACGAGTGGTGTCGAAAATACAATTATATCGTCCAGGTACACAAGACATTTTTCGTTGTATATCCCTTTTAAAATGTTATCCATAACTTTTTAAAAGATGGCGGGTGCGTTTTTTAATCCAAATGGCATGCGTTTGTATTCATAGTGTCCTCTAGGTGTACTGAATGCTGTTTTCTCGTTCATCTCTACTTGGTGATATCCTGAGGCAAGGTCTAATGTCAAAAAATATTGACACTTTCCTAATTTGTCTAAAATCTCGGTGATATTGAGTAGTGAGTATTTGTCGTCTACCGTTTTCTCGTTAAGTTTTCTGTAATCGATAACCATTCGATATTTGCGTTTGCCTGAGGCGTCTAATTTCTTCGGGATTATTAATACGGGGCTGATCCATGGTGAATATGAGTGTTGGATTATATCTTGCTTCAATAGGTCTGCTACCTGTCTATCTGCTTCTTCTTGACTTGCTTGAGGTAGTCTATATGCTTTGGTGAAAATTGCTTTATCGTCTGTCAATTCAATGTTATGTTTCACTGTGTTTGTGAAAGTTAAAGATATTCCTTCGCAATGGAATATATTTCGGTATTTGAAACATAAGTCTTTGATTGCATTCTCCTCTTCGTTATTAATCTCGTTACTAAAATAAATCTTAATTAAATTTTCTTTTAACATCCTGTCGTGTTCTGTAGGGTTGGAATCGTTTGCATATTCTTGGTCGATTTTCATCTCGCTAAACTTTAGTTCCTCTACGTCTATTGGGTTTGTTAGTGATACTTCGATGGGATAATCGTTTGAGTTTAAACTTGTTGTAGTGGCGTAATTGTCTTTTATTTATAATAATGCTGTGGGTGTTTTTACTTCGGGTTGAAATGACATGTGGTTTATAATTCCTACGTCTACTTTTAAATTTACTAAAATTTTTATTCGTTTTTTTGTCCTGGGTTCGATAGTGTATTTTTGCTCGGTTTGAATATTACTGTTTTGGAATTTAATGGGAATTGATCCGTGTTTTGTTCTTAGAAATCGGTTTTTTTATATCAATGTTTGTTCCTAATTTTCTTAAAAGATCCATACCTACTAATCCGTTGTATTTGTCGTTAAATTCAAAGATGCAAAATTTGTTTTATTTTTCCATTAAAAGTTTTTGGTAGGGGCATGTTTGCTATAAATTGGTGTAATGTCGTTTTGTGGGCTGTTTTGCTTTAAAAAGTTCTCTTTCTACAACATCTAAATTAAGGTTTTCTACTATTTTGGGGCTAATTAAAGTTTTTGAAGATTCTATGTCGATTAGTAATTTGAGTTCTGCGTGAGGTATTTCCATATATGGTAACATTTGTTGATTAATGTTATTTAAATTAATTACGTTTGGTCGTATTTGAATCGGTCTAACTGAAAATATGAGAGCGCGTTTTCTTCGTCGTCCTCTTCGTGATTTTCATAGGAGTTGTGACATTCGTAGTTTTCTGAATGATTGGTTTCATCGTCTTTATTGGAGTTTGCATAATTATTTGTGTCTTGATTATTAAAATCTTCCACTTCTTGGTGAAATAATTCCTCGGAAGTGAAGTTTCGTTTTTGATTATAGTTTGGTTTGATTTGTGATATTTTTGTACTTTGTTTAGTGTTACCAGATGAAGTGTCCATAGGGGTTGGTTTGTAATAACTGTTGGTGTTGTTATTGTTATTTGTCATCGGTGCGTTTCTGTTGGGGTTTGCGCCGAATGTTTGCCTTGGTTGCTTTACGTTTTGATTAAATCTTGGTGTAAACGTGGGTTTTGTAAAATTTGAATGTTGGTCTTGGAAATTATTTAAATTGGTTGTGAAAATTTGTGTTGTTAAAGTTTGGGTTGTTAGTTCGTGGTTGATTCGTTTCTGCGTTAAATGGTGTAAATTTTGGTTGTATGGATATTTGTTTTGCGGCTTGTATGATTTTCATCGGTGCGTAATTTTTGTTTGCCTTAGGGTTAAACAGTCTATTTCTGTAATACATAACGTTTTCTTCCTCTACAATCATGTTTATTGCCTCTTCTATATTTTGGGGATGTTGAAATCTTATTTTGTCTGATAGGCGTTCAGGTAAGGAATTAATGTATGTGTCTAAGGCCATCTCGTCGTACATCTCCGTCTTTAATAATCTTATGTTTTGGTCGGGCTCTTCAATTTTTAGCTTTGTTAAAATTAAACTTTGTACGTCTTGACATTTTATACCGAATTGATAAGGTGATTGGTTATTTTCCATTTGTAGGTTTATTAAATCGCGGACTAGACATTTGATGTTTCGTTGGTCGCCGAAATATGCAATTAAGATACGATTGAAGTCATTCTATTCGATTAAATCATCGCGGCTGGCAATCAGGGTTAATGCTCTTAGGGTCAGCTTACTGATTACCAGGTGTGAGAGTAAAACATTGCGTTCACTGTCTCCTGGTTTGTAACGATATAAAAAATATCTTACACGCGGCCATGAAGGTCCTAATAGCGCTTGATTTTCGTCATAATAGGGAATGCTTTCAAGGTAAAGTTTCATATCTGAATTCATGATTGTTATAGCTTAATGGTTACTTTCTGTTCAGTTTCTAGAGTTTTGGTATAAATTGAAAGTTATTTTTCAGTTTAGTTTGTATTGTTACTTTTTAGTTTGTATTGTTACTTTTCAGTTTAGTTTGTATATAATTATTTAAAGAATCGCTTTACTTATATTTTATATGTAATTATCAAGTGCTATAATTACATTGAAAATTTCTACTAGGTAATTGGCTCGTTAATTACTGTCGCATTGAAGTGTATATTTATACTTTGCAGATGTTATAATTAATGCGATTGAGTTTCAGTTTTCTGAATAGTTTCCTGCAATAACTACGTTATAATAATACGCTTTTGTTCAGACTTGTGCTGAGTAATTTAGTGTTGCAATAGTACATTACATAATGCTTTTTATAATTATACACTTCTGTTAATTTGTTGCCTTGTAAGTGTTTAATTATAGAAAATGTGTTGAGAATCAAATCGTTTCAGTAATAATTGCTGTAATAAAAATAGTAAAAATAATTGCGTTCTATTTATATATTAAGCTTCAGACTTGCTGAATAAATTGTTTCATTTATTGTAATAAATGCTAGTAAATTGTGCATGTAAATGCGTCTTTATAATAATAAGTTTCCTGAGTAAATTCTTTTCAAAAATGATAAATTAAAATTACGATAATAAAAATTGTACATAAAATAATTTCTTACTTAGCTAGTATCAATATTCTGCTGATGATGGTTAGGAAATAAACTTTTGTACTTACAAGAGTTTGTTTGTCAGTTCCATTACTTTCTTTCCCTTTGCTACTAAACTTTGTCTATTGTTGTACGTTGCCCAGTTGGTTCTTTGACCCAGATTAAGAATAAAGATTCAAGACCAGCAGTTTCTTCGACTTTAAATTTTGCTAGTGCCCTTTTGGAAGACTAACGTCTGCGCCAGATAGGTTTTGAGCCTCTTAGAGTGGCTTTTTAAAAAGGTTTTTCCAAAAAACTTCTATCAAATTTATTTTATACTGAAATTATAATTAATTTTAATTTACAAGTACCTTATATTCAGTAACGTTTGGAGATCGAAATAATTCTAAATTGAAATTCACTTTAATTAAATAAACTAAAATTACGGTGAGTAGCTGAACTATCAACAATGTTAAAGTTGAGAAGCTCTAGACTGACTGCCATCTTGGGCTCTTGAGGATATTTATGCTATCTTCGCCCCTCACATTGCTTTTGGAAACTGCAGACCTCATGTCTGCTATTTTCTTTATTCATTTATACAATACAAAGTAACAATCTTAATTCTAATAATTGCTGTCTTATAACCTACTGTGACCTGCACCTGCAGTATCACGTTGCGTCTAGAATACAATGTCTGTTTCCGTTCTCACTGTCTGACTTGTGAACTTTCATTAACCTTTTATTATGTCCTTCAATTATACATTGTAACAATTATTCCTAATTCTTAATCATCATCATTAGGTCTTCAGTCCTAGAACTGGTTAGACGCGTACCATCATTGTTCCCTATTCTGAACTAACCTACAGATTTCCCTGAAATATGCACAGTTTGCATCTATAACTGTCTGATCTAGGTCTACATCTACCTCTTTTTTCCTATCTCTGCTTGTAATATATCACATACTATTCCCCAAAAATGCCTTAGAACGTATTCCGCCCTACCATTTCTCTTTTTCCCCAGATATCCGTGTTCCCCTACTATTTCTGTAACTTATTTGTTATTATCTTTGTCTGTCCATGCTATCGTCCTCATACATCTGAAGCACATCATTTCAAAAGGCTGCTACCGTTTTTCTGTCTGCGTTTCAGACTTCCCGTATTTCATAGGCATACTGTGCTGTGCTCCACACATATGCTTTCAACAATTTTCTTCTTATTCTATGTTTGTTGTCTTTCCTCATAGGCGATGTTCTTTCTTGTTAGATACAGTTCGATTACTTTCTATTGTTTTGCAGTTATATGCCCTATTTCTGCCACCTTCAATGGTTGTGAAGGGAGGTAAGCAGTCTGTGGCTGCCAAGTTCCCCCAACACTTAACCATTTGGCGATTTAATATATTTTCCAATTCATCTTTTCGCACAGTCAACATTAGTTGCAGGTATTTCGCAGTCATTAGGTTTTCAGTCTCAAAACTGGTTGGACACGTACCTGCACTTATTTATATTCTGACCTAGTCTACATAGTTCCCTGAAATTCACACCGCATGTGTATTCAGGTTAATCTTCTTTGGGAATTAAACCACTCATAGTTTTTAAAATCAACTTTATTTACGTTTCGATCCATGACCTAGGATCCTTGTCAAAATAATAATAAAAACTTCAAGTTTGACATTTATGACATAAATTGAAGGTGACTTTGATTTATTGATGTTTGAAATATTTGGTTTGAGTATACTAAGCAAAAATTTTTAAAGTTTAACAGAATGATTACCTTCAATTTGTGTTGCGACCTGGGATCGGCTTTCTTTAGGTAGCCAATACGCTTAACGTGAAATCAGCTGATTAATTTTTATTGGTGAATTTCATATAAATTCAATAACTTGGAATTGGAAAACATGTTTTAACATGTTTCTATTTATACAATTGAGAGGATGGTTATTAAAGAAGTGTGCGATTGCATTATTGAAAGGCTTAAGTAGTCGTTTTTTTTTTATTTTTATTTTGAGGGGGAAAATTCATTATGATTTAAGTTACCTCTTTGGTAGATTTTAACATGGTTCTGAGGCGACTCTATGGCGGGTTTACACTTGTCAGATACCAATGTTGTTCTATGAAGATTGTATATGGATCTGAGGCAACCCTATGGCGGGTTTACACTTGTCAGATACCAATACTGTTTAACGGAGATTGTATATGGTTTTGAGGTAACCTTATTGTGGATTAACACTTGTCAGATACCAATGCTGTTTTACAAGGATTGTTAATATGCTTATTTTTATGTAATTAGTTATTGTATGTATAAATAGAAATCATGTATGTAGGCTGTATTTCATGTTAATATCGCAAGGAAAACCCAGGAAAAACTTGCAATGCTACCTAGATGTTGTGGGCATTTGATCATCATTTGTTATTTCTTTTGTTATTTCTTTTAGTTATGGAATCCATTGTTTACTGAAAGTCACGGATTCGTTTGCAACTCAGTTATTTTTATGTAGGGTTATATAAGCAGCTACTTTGATTTTGCGTTTTTGGTGGTTTTCTTCTTTTTCTTCTTTTCAGGGAGTATGTGTATTCAGCTCATTCCCTTTCTATTGTTTTCTAATTTTATACCCTATTTTACCGAGATTCAGTGAAGGAGGTTAAGCAACCTGTGGCTAACAAGATCCCCCAACACTTAGACATTTGCCGAAATAATGGTTTTCCAGTAAATCCTTTCACACACTTCACATTATTCGAGAATATTGCCCAACCAATTCTTGTAGTTACTTATAATAATCATCATGTTTAAGCACAGTTATCTTTTCGTCATTAGTTTATCCATTTTGGGATTGGTTGGATGCGTACCTCCATTGATTTCTATTCTGGGCTAGCCTACACATCTCCCTGAAACCTCTACAGCCTACATCTTTTACTATCTGTGTGCAGCAGTTTAATTTAGGTCTGCCTCTTCTTCTCTTTTTTCCTATCTCTGCTTCTAATATATTCCGCACTATTCCCTCATGCCGTAGTATGTGGCCTATCATCCCATCTCTCCTATTTTTTACCGTTTTCCACATATTTCTTTCTTCCCCTACCATTTTTAGTACCTCTTCGTTCTTAACTTTGTCTGTCCATGATATCTTCATCATACGCCTGTAACACCACATTTCAAAGGTTTCTACCTTTTTCTTGTCCGCTTCTCCTACTGTCCAGGCTTCACAGCCGTACAGTGCTGTGCTCCACACATATGTTTTAAGCAATCTTTTCCTTGTTTCTATGTTTGTGGTTTTTTAGCACAGTAGTTGCTTTTTCTTGTTAAATGTAGCACGACCTTGTGCTAATCTTTGTTTTATATCTTTTGTGCTTTTCCCATCTTGCGTTATTTGGCTTCCTAGGTAGCAGAAATCCTTAACCTCTTGTAAGTTCGTGTTAAATACTTGTATTCTTGTTTTTGATTTATTTTCCCCACCTTTGCAAACTAGAACTTTAGTTTTAGTTTTGTTACTTTTCATACCGTATCTCTCTGTTAGAACCGTTTCCATTTCATTAAGAGCAGCTTCTAACTCTTCCTTGCTAGACGCTAATACCGCTATATCATCTGCAAATCTAAGCATATAAATTTTTTGTCCCTGCATAGTAATTCCAAATGTCTTCCTGCATTTGACAGTATTCATTGCCTCTTCTATGTACAAGTTAAACATCAATGGGGATAGGGCACATCCCTGTCTCACCCCTTTCCTAATGTTTACTTCTCTACGTTCCTGCTCTAATTCTATTTCTGCTGTTTGCTCTTTGTATAAGCTATGTACTATTCGTCTATCCCTATAACTCATTCCAATCCTTTTGAGTATTTCAAACATTTTTTCCAATTTACATTGTCGAATGCTTTTTCCAGATCTACAAACCCTATATACATGCTTTCCCCTTTTTCTATTGTTTTCTCCATTATCACTCTCAGAGCTAAAATAGCATCCCGTGTTCCCCTGTTTCGCCTAAACCCAAATTGATCTTCTCCCAGTATTTCTTCAGCTCGTTTTTCCATTCGTCTTTGCACAATTCTAGTTAATATTTTTGACACGTGTGCTGTCAAACTTATTGTTCGAAAATTTTCACATCTATCCGTGCCTTTCTTTTTTGGTATAGTTACTATGATGCTACGTTTGAAATCTTTGGGTATCTCGCCTGTCTCATAGATATAGCTTACAAGTTGGAAGAGACGTTCTGTTACTGCTTGTCCAGCGGCTTTTAGAGTTTCTGCTTGCACCTTATCTGTACCCGGCGCCTTACCATTTTTCAGACTCTTTAATGCTAATTCAAACTCGTCTCGAAGTATAGGATATCCCAAGTCATCATTTTCAATGTCTGATTCCTGCTCTAGTGCAGTTAGTTCCTCTCCTGCATATAAATTTCCTATATATTCTTGCCATCTACTCACTTTCTCTACGTTTTCTATAATGACGTTTCCGTGTGCGTCCCTTATATTTTTGCTATACCGTTTTATATCCCTAAAATTCATTCTAATTAATTTGTATGCTTCGTCTCTTTTCTATTTCCATCTTAGTTTGTACCTCTTTGCACTTTGCATCAATCCATTGTTCTTTAGCTTTCCTGCATTTTCGAATAATTTCCCATTTTATGGCTTTGTATCTCTGTTTTCCTGTTTCGTCTGATTTATTTTTGTATTTTCGTCTTTCTTCTATTAAATTCACGATATCCTTTGTTATCCATGGTTTCTTATTTTCTTTTTGTGTATACCCCAGAATATCTCTGGCCGCCATGTCTAGGCTGGATTTAATGTTATTCCATTCTGTTTCTACGTCCTTAGTTTCAGATATTTTCCCGATATCATTCAGCAATTCATTTGACTTTTTTTCGAATCTTACTTGAATATCTTTATCTTTTAGTTTCTCTAAGTCCAAGTGCCTTTTTCCGTTCCTTTTTTCAGATTTTTAAATTTAAGTGCGGCCTTCATAATTACGATGTAGTGGTCAGTATCTATATCTGCTTCTGGGTAGCTTCTACAGTCTTTTACTTGATTCCTAAACCGTTGTCTAACAAGAATGTAATCTATTTGATATCTTCCTATATCTCCTGGCATCTTCCACGTACATCATCTTCTAGCATGATGTTGAAATAATGTATTTGTGATGATTAAATTGTTCTTGTCGCAAAATTCTACCAGCCTATTTCCCCTGTCGTTTCTCGTGCCTAAACCAAATAAACCTACTACCGCTCCTTCCCTACCCTCACCTACCACAGCATTAAAATCCCCCGTAATTATTAAATTTTCATGTCCTTTCACGTGTCTTAATATGTCTTCGATATCTTTGTAGATGGCTTCTACCTCTTCGTCACTGTAGCTAGAGGTGGGCATGTATACTTGTATTATTACTGTGTTTACCTGTTTAGATTCTAATCTAACCATGAGTACTCTTTCGTTCTTTTGTAAGTAATTTTCTACACAGTATCCTATCTTTTTCCGCATAACTATCCCCACACCCAAATTTCCGTCCTCTGCTCTTGTATGAATTACCCAGAAGTCTCCACTCCAAAAATCCCCCGCCTCTGACCACTGAACTTCGCTGATCCCTACTATGTCTAGTGATAACCTATTCATTTCGATTTTTAGGTTCTCTAGCTTACCTACTTGTTTCATACTTCTAACATTCCACGCTCCGACTCGCAGAATGTTCCCGACTCTTATTTTTAACTTTCCGATCGCATCCTCCGAAGTAGTCCCCTCCCGGAGATCCGAATGGGGGACTATTTTAACTCCGGAATCTTTTACCCCAGAGAATGCCATCATGTTTGTTACAATTTAAGTACGCTGTGTACTTGGGAGATAATGTGGTGGTTTCCCGTTGCCTTCCACATCGCGGTAGTGTGTCTTAGACTGCCATACCGACCTCTATGGTCTCTGCCAATCTAAGTACCGAAAGAGCCGCTGCCCTCTTTCGGGGACCTGTCTTAGTCTGGTTCCTCACTAACGACCCTACTACTTTGGTTGGACCTGTAGTTTGGCTCTTTAGCTCATTAGCACACGCAAGCCATTTCACCTGTTCTAGTAATTTAGAACTTCGGCAAGGTGCAGGTCCATTCGAAATGGTAATTCTTAATATTTCCATTTAATTACATATACATTCTAATTTGGGGGATATGTAACTCACGCACAAAGGAAGCATTTAAAAATGTGCGTAATAAAATTGCAATTGTTTTTAACGCTAGAAATGAAAGTAATTGGCACTAGTTCGTAAAGTTACGGAACGGGTTTCTATGTTTAAGAATTGAATGTACGGCTTGACGATAAGACCTGGGTTTGATGTGGTGTACTTGAAGATGTCCATTGTTATAAGCAACTCTGACCTGGGTTGCGCTGAATGCAACGCGGCACTTTGTAGAGGTGACTGCGGTCGGTTTGCTAAAAAGAATAAAGCGCAAATGACAACCGACAGATGCAAAATGAAATGAAATTTAGGTAAGTGCTAAAAGCAACAGTGCAAAGTGATGTGAAATTGTAGCATTGATTTTCTCCCAAATATTAAACGTATATAATTTTAGATTATATTTGGCAACAAAAATTGTCTACAACGTCACTGCCCTGATTCGTAAAACGGGTTATGTCACAAGGTATTTTAAAAAAATAATAGTTAATATTACACTTTTAGAATCTAGATTATAATTGTGGATACATATACAAAGTCCAAATGATCAATTTTAATCGAGCTAGTAATTGAAAGACATTAAATATAAGGTCCCAGACAGGATTCGAATCTATATCTTCAACTTTCGCGTTTAATGCGTTTTCCAAATACGTTACCGGGACTGGTAATGACAATTGGAAAATTTTATAAATCTAAATCCCGTAGTATGATGTATGATTACATACAGGATTTAGATTTGTAAAATTTTAAAATTGTGATCACCAGACAGTGGCGTAACTACGATTTTTGGGCCCCCCCGCAAAAATTTTAAAGTGGGCTCTCTTTAAAATGTATTACTTTTACTGGCTTATATTTAGCCATATTTTTAAATTATAGTACATGTAGAGAAGGAAGCAGTATAGAATTAAATACATATACTATATTAATCAAGTGCTTTATTAATTATAAAACCAAATTACATAAATTCAAACTTATAAGTTAATTAATATTAAATCTACATATTTATACGCCGCACAAAATTATTTACACCTAAAAATTTGATACAGTAAAAACCTATGAGCTAGCAGACATTCCAAATCAAATTCAAAATTTTGTTTTTCTTGCATGTTTTGCTGCAAACGCGTTTATTGTATCCTCTATATTCATATTTTTGGCAGTGTCATGTTCTACTGCTAAGAGGGATAAATCGTCTAATCTATCTTGTGAAGTGCGGTTCCTAAGATAATTTTTAATAATTTTAATTTTGAGAAAGATCTCTCCGCACTTGCAACGCTAACGGGTAAAGTTAGGTATAACATTAAGGCTGTTATGGTGTTTGGAAAACTGCTAGAACCTGTAGATTTGGAAAGTACTAGATATTCTAAAATTGTAAGATACCGTTAACATTTTTAATTCATCACAAATAAGTCTATTATTTTGAGTGTAGTAAGTTCTATACCTATAGCATCATTTAAATCTTTGTAGTAAAATTTTGCAATTGTTTTGCCTTAGATAAAATATCGTCTGCAGTTAAATTCAAAAATACATTAGGTTCTAAGAAATTAAACTTTTCGTTTACATGAAAAAGCGATTTAAAACGATTCGACAGCTGTGAAATTATAATATCCATTACGCGATAAAATACATTTATTTTAAATTTAAATTCTTCATCATTAAATCGATAATCATTGGATAATTCATCGTAATGCTTTTTATTTTTGGTTGCCTTTTTTTATAAATTCCGGTTTAATATTCCATTGCCCTGCAACTTTCGCTGCTTCCTCCTTGATGTTGGAATAGTTATTTCTTGTTTCCTTGAAAAATTTTAAAGTTTTTGTAATAAGAGAGTTATCTGATTAATATTCGCCTTTTCACTCTGAGCAGTTTGTGAGAGCTTGTTAAGCTCTTCTAGAATTTGACTTAAAAACACTTAAAAAATAAAATTAAAATTATCCATGCTAGTTAATATTTGCTTTGCGTCATTTCGTTCATCTGTTTTTTGATATCATAATAATTTTATTAAGAGACATTACTATATCTTTATACCGAATTCTTATGGCAGCTAAAGATTTTACTCGATCCGCCCAACGTGTCGGATTTAAGCGTTTCAATCGTGTGAAATTTTCTTTAAAACAGAAAGCCAATTCCATCTTACTATACTATTAGCAAAAATGTATATATGTTTTCTAAAAGTAGAAAAACGATTCTATTTCTTTTATACCTTTAACGGCATCATTTATGACTAGATTTAAGTTATGGGCACTACAGTGCATATATAAGGCTGCAGGCTCTATGTTTAAAATTCTCTTTGCACGCCAGAATACGTACCGCTCATAACGTTAGCTCCATCGTAGCCCTGCCCTCTACATTTATTTATATCTAATTGCATGTTGGTTAAATTGCTTAATATAGTATTACATAGTCCTTCAGCAGATTGGGACTCTACTTTTGTAAAACCCACAAAAGTTTCACAAATATCTATTTTGGTTACCTCTCCCAAGCTGTCTTTTTAAAATCAATATATCTTACAATTTTACTTAATTGATCAATCTTAGTTATATCCTGTGTAGTGTCTATTATGATTGAGAAAAAGGAGCGGATCTAATTTTATTTAATAAAATATTTTTAAGTGTGCGCTTAAAGTATTAATAATATCGTTTTGAATTTTGGGAAAGATATTTAATTGAACCTTTGGGTCGTTCAAGCACTTTTGTAATATAGGATCATAGTTACTAATTAAATGAACTAAACTTAAGAAATTACCGTTGCAACTGTCTTTTGAATCAGAAAAACTTTCTCTATGTCCTCGAAATGACAGCATGCGCTGGGATAGTGTTAAAGTAACATTGAAAAGTCTGTGTAAAACATTTTCCAAAATTCAGTTTCTTGTTTTAATAGTAGAGTATCTTTCTTATCTATGGTATAATTTTTTTCCACATATCGTAAATAAAACAACAAGTTAAATGAGATTGAGCAAGCAAATGCTCTTTAATTTTTTGATAAACCCTGCCAATCATTAATTCCGGTCGTCCAACTTGACCTTACTGAAGCAAACAGCCAACATGGTTGACAATAAACACAATTTTTAATTTAGAATAACACAACCACCCATTTGAATTGTGTGGTAAGTTTAACGTATTGCTTTTATTTTCGCTTGCAGTTATTAAGTAATAATAGTGAACTGAAAAACTTCTATTTTTATTATCTTTAGGAAACGCACCATCTGGTCTACACAATCCGTAATTAATTATTTCTTTTCTTAAATTGTCATGTTGTAAAACATTGATTTTTAAAAATGTGCAAAATCGGTTGGATATTCTTTCGTCAGATCCATAGATAGTTCATTAAGTGAAAAGTACTACTCACATTTACCTCTGTAATTGTAGTGGTATCTAGTTCCAAATTTCTATCGCGGCCGTCATTATGTGATGTACTTGCGCCCTGGGTGAGAGTTTTAAAATTGTTGACGACTGCTGTTCGTCTGTAGCGGAACTAGTAGATGCTACTGTCGAAAGCCCAATTTCTTTCATAGATTGTTCTTGTTTTCGGACTCTTTAGAAGTAAAAAGGAACTTATTTTTGGAATCTTGCTCTTTGATTCTTCCAATAGTTTCCTTTTTCGTTTTTTGCAGCGCCGCTTGTAATGCTCATTGTATATTATTTCCTGCAATTTTGAATGAAATTAATTATAATGTAATTAGATAAGTAATAATTATTTAAAAGCCTTTTGAAATTACAAATAACACATACATACTTTGCTTTAAATGCTTTAATTAACAAAATATAAATGATTTTTATTGAATGCTTAAAGATTTATTTATATGTATTTCTCAGCGCGACTTCAACTATGATCAAATCAATAGTAGTTTAATAAAAATAGATATAAATACTTACGTTTAAATATGAAAGACCTCCTGTAATACGAACACAACACTATTGAGTAAAACGTACTGGAATGCTTTTTACTTCCTTTCCGTTATATATAATGCAGCTAATGCAAATACGTTGCAACCAGCTGACTAGAAACCACAAAATGAATTTCTTTCTAGTATTATATTTCTAGAAAGCGAAGGTTACTAAGCTACCTGCCATCCTGTGAATCTGTACTGTACAGACAATAGCCCTTTTATTCCTATTTAAAATCCCACAAACCAAACTAAACCTACTATACGTCGTTTAATAATGCTTTACCACTTTATACAACTTATCACTTAAGAATAATATAGACATCTTTGTTATTAAAGTTTACAGTCTCTTTCATCTGTTTATTAACCCTTACAAAATAGGACAGAACGGATAGAAAGAAGAAAGGATGCAGGCTGCAGGTGGTGTTCAGTATTTATCTTAATTATTATTTCTTGTATTTCAGCAGTTCCTAGTAGTAACATCAAGAAAACGTTCGTTAACCTGCGGTTTCTGAATTATCTGCAATATTTTCTTGACCGTTTCTTACCTGCCAAATACGTTGAAGTTGAATAAGTTGAGTTTATTATCGTTTGGGCCTTCTTGCACTTGGGGCCCCCCCGCATAGCGGGGGCTGGCAGGGGTGTAGTTACGCCACTGTCACCAGACATCAATTGCGAAAACTGAAGATACATGTTCAAATCTTATCTGGGAGTTTATATTTTCCATCTGTTAAATACTAGTTTTATTTGAAATGATCATTTAAGCTTTGCATAAAAATCTAAGTTAATAGTTTATATTATTAACTATACATATATATATATATATATATATATATATATATATATAATCAAATACTTACTCATATTTAGACCAGGGTAGAAAATTAAATAATCACATCAAATAATTTTAATCACCTTCTAGAAGCTTTGGGAAAAGGTACGCGTTATTAAAACCGTAAAGCATAAAAATTCATTCGTTTCATTAAAAAGAAGAGATTTAAATTATGTACAAGACGCCGTCTACAAAAAGAAGCAGTATTAAAATGCTCTACGTGTAATTTAATTATTCCGAGTAAAGAAACAAATAGAAATTACGTGCAAAATTTATATTGATTAACTCAATTTTAAGTAACCGGTATTAAACAAAATGTACAGATAATAATTAATATTTTATTAGGAGTCACTAAAAATTAAAGGGTATTATTTTAATTGGAGTTAATTGGACCATTAGTAACATATAATATGTATAAAAGCTAGTAAAAACCCAATAATATTCAGATCGTAGAAGTATTATGTTTGAACACCTGCGTATTTTTAAATGTTTTATGTTCTGCGTAAAATTTGCAGATAACAAATGGTTACAGAGAATGTTGGAGAAACCGTTGCTTAATATTTACGGGAAATGCTAATAAGGTGGGTTATTTCACAAGTCCACATGCATTGAAAATAACCGATACTAAAGAATATAGATTTGTACCACTCGGAACAGGGTAGATAGAGACAGATAATATGCGCAAGACAGAGACACATATAGTAAAAGGCGTGAGTTGAGCAACGTCACTGGGTTGCGATTGATTGAAAATAAGAGGCAAACTTGAGAGGTAAAAATAACATTTCTGTATAAAAATTAATTAGTTATTCCCAGACGTTGCGAGCCGTGTCGAAATTTCTGAGATTTAACGGGTGCGAGTGCAAATTTAATAAGAACCGACGCACAGGCGGTCGAGATGGGAACATAGTCTACGAAATTCTAGAAACTGGCGGTATTGAGGACAAAACCGACAGACAGGCTAACCACTATATATACCCGGGTTAATATGAGTTTTGCTCTCTTAGATTTTCGATTTGATTCAATGCGTTAAACAGTGCTTTTTAGTTTTCCGATTTTGATAGAATAATTTAAACAGTTTGCTCGTATATTTTGGTGATTTAAAACAGTTTGTTCTTTACGTGCTACAATGAATGTAATTTAGTGCACTTAGAAAAGAAGATACAAGGTAATAAAGTCTAGTATCACTGTACCAATTAGTCAAATTTGCAACGACAAATGAATACACAAAAGTAGGCAGTTTTGGCGTATATTTGTGAAAGAAGTATGAATTTCTTTGCTATTTTTCGGGGGTGTTAATAATTAAATGATTCGTAAACGTGTCTGGATCCACAAAACAAGCTTCAAATATACACAAATGAGTTCCGGAAAAGCACTGAAACAACTTTAGATAAATGGTGGTGTAGAAAATTTTAAAGGCGATCAGCAATACGAGGACCTAAACATAACCCAGTTGGATTGGTGTGATTAACAGAGGACGATGTACATTGACGCCACGAGTGCATTAACCTTCAGGTAACTTATGCTTTGTTGTTCGATTTTTGATGTTTTGGTGTGTGTTGAATAACTTTATAATTGATTTACTTAAAATGGACAGTAGTGAAATTGTACTAACTTAAAATTTTTAATTTTAAGGTGAAATTTTCTTGTTTAAGTAGAAAGGGGTATTTAGTATTTATGTTCTGGATTATGATGAAAATTTGGGTATGTCTTTGAGCTCAATTAGACGAACCTGGTTAATTAACGTAAAGGAGTGGTAGATGCTCCCTTTGTACTCAGACTCAGGTCTACATATATTGTTATATTAATTAGTAGGCATCCTACAAGGACTTTAATTCTGGATGCACATTAAAATGATAACAAATTTAATTTTGAAATTTTCTGATACTGAAATTTATGCTGAATTTTAATTTTGAAATTTTACTGTATTGTGAATATTGATGTAAATAGAGTTAACGTTGGTGTTTGTGATAGGAATGTGTTTGTTTTTTTTATGATTGAGGATGAAAGTTTTAACTAGGTGAGCAGCCGAGGCGGAAAGAGTAAAGAGGCGATTAATAGAAGAAAGTCAACGGAACAGTTAATTAAAAAGGTTTTACAGCATTCTTGACGCCCAATCTGTGGGCCACGATTTGAAAACCGTAGTTCCCGGATTTTGGTGGAATCATAGCAATATATATATATATATATATATATATATATTGCTGTGATAAAGGGTTGTTTAAGGGTGTACTTTATAGTAAAGGTCGTTTAAGAATTAGAAATTACCATAGGAAGCAGAAAACTGCATTTATTTAGTAAATAATTGAGAAATAGAGATAGTTTGTAAATAGTAAGCAGTCGACACCCTGTATATATAGTTTAAATAGTTTTAAGCGACGCAAATAGACACAGGAAAACGCATAGTTAGCGTAGGGATAAGGAAGACATGCATTAAGTAAATAGTAAATATTTAATACCCTGTAGATAGAGTTTTAGTTAATTTAGGTAAGGCAAATAATGATATTTTTCAGTGGAAGCACGTGTATTTTATAAGTAGACATAATAAAGTGTAATTAAACACGCATTCAAAAGAGTTCCAAACAATTAGGTTAATACAGAGATAGAAATAGAGCTTCAGGAAGCATAAATGTGAATACGTACAAGTAGTTAAGAACTTTGATAAAGAGAGGTGATTAAAAATTGCGTAAATAATAGGCAGATATGAAAATTAAAAGTCGAATTGCATCAGTTTATGTACAACATGGAAAAGCAATTAGATTCATCAAAACACCGCATGTTTGATAACAAGACAGCTGCGAGCAGGCCACAATTATTTGAAAGCATAGAAAATTACATCAGAAACTACTTTAAATGCAAAGATTTGATTAGTCAAATTAGCGACGAGTTTGTAGACCATACCCACTGACGGAGTAGGAGGTAAATGATATATTAACAGGTACAGTGATAACGAACTCAGTTTTCAACTCAACAAAGGCCGAGATGTGCCACTCTGAGACAAAGTGAGATACGTAATAATTTAAAGTGAAAAATTGTATTAGTGCGACTAAGATGAAGGTTGCGATTGCCGATTAAACGTAAGTAGATTTTGGGGAATTTATTTTAAACTAAAACATAATAATAATAGGGCTTCCGAGTCCTGGGAGAATAATAATACAATTTCTGAGTCAGGGGAGAATAGATGGTATTCTAAGTTTGGGAAAATTGATAAGAAGTAATAAGTCTGAATGAGATGACAATAAATTGGGGTGCATAAGTATAAGTTAATAATGGTAGTCCAGAGGGTGATGGCAATAATTTAAATGCAATGGTTCAAGCGTGTGGATAGACAATATTTCGAATGGGCATGTAATAATCCTGAATTGGGGGAAAATAAATTTTATTCAAATGGATGGCTTAATGCATGGGAAATACTAGCTGATTATGGATGCGTTAATGCGAAGAAAATAGACCAAGTCAGATTTTTAGTTATAAGGCATTTTTTTCTATTTCTTTATTTGAATATTGAATTTGCTTAATATAAATGAATGTGAAAAAGTCAACAAAAAGAGGACTTGCATACGTATAAAGTGTGTGATATGATAAGAGGTTTTGAGCGTTCCACACTTCTTTTTTTTTATAAAAATAATAGGTTTTTTTGATGACTTTGGGTTTGATAAAAAAGCATATGATTTTTGATAAATGAGATTTACAACATTAATTAATTGAAAAGTGTATTTTAAATAATTTACAAAAACTGTACATAATATTCGTTTCATTATACAAAATTGAATTAACTTTATTTTTATAATTCTAAATAAATGCTAGTCGAGGTCATAAGATAAAGTTAATGGGAGTGATTTGATAATTTAGACAATAAAGGAGAAGCTATAAATTGAATACGAAATTGATAACGATTAAGGCGGTAACATATCAAATTTTGTTATTGGTCGACAAAGTCGAGACACGATAAAATCCAGTTAAGTTTCTGGAGGGAGTTCATAGAAATATTTATATGACAGCCCAACGTCCGAGATTGATAAATCCAGTTAATATATAGAAATATTTATATGTCGACCAAATGATGGGGCGCGAATAATTTAGGGAGCATAGCAATATTAATAAAACGGCCCAACGTCGGAGAACGATAATTCCAATTCTTGTTTATACATAGCAATATATATATATATATATATATATATATATAAAGAATGAAATTTAATGGCAAGTGACTCAATATTAACCACAAAGGCATCCTGTCGACGCGTTTCGCCCTAATTGGGGCTCATCATGACAGGAGGAGCAAAGATGTAATATTTAACACGAACGCATTATGGGAAGTACAGCATCACCTAGCCCACAATTTGTGCCTTCGTGCTGTTTCACCTGACTTTGCAGGTTTTATCAGCAGTCGGCACGGAGGAGATCCGGCTCAACTGCCTTTTTCTTTTAAGACTCTCTACATTTACTTATTTTTATAATTATAATCTCTGGCTATGGAAAAAGGCAGTTGAGCCGGATCTCCTCCGTGCCGACTGTTGATATAACCTGCAAAGTCAGGTGAAACAGCACGAAAGCACAAATTGTGGGCTAGGTGATGCTGTACTTGCCATAATGTGTTCGTGTTAAATATTACATCTTTGCTACTCCTGTCCTATGAGCCCCAATAAGGGCGAAACGCGTCGTCAGGATGCCCTTGTGGATAATATTGAGTCATTTGCCATTAAATTTCATTGTTTGATATTATTCTAAGACTCATTACATTTACTTATTCTTTATAATTATAATCTCTGACTATGGAAAAAGGCAGTTGAGTCGGATCTCCTCCGTGCCGACTGTTGATAAAACCTGCAAAGTCTGGTGAAACAGCACCAAGGCACAAATTATGGGCTAGGTGATGCTGTACTTCCCATAATGCGTTCGTGTTAAATATTACATCTTTGCTACTCCTGTCCTGATGAGCCCCAATAAGGGCGAAACGCGTCGACAGGATGCCCTTGTGGCTAATATTGAGTCACTTGCCATTAAATTTCATTCAACCAAAATGTTATCCAAATCGTTATTAAATTCCTATAAGTTGATCCAATTTAAGATTCAATTTGAATATCAGTAAATAAAAGATTTCCATGTTCATAATTTACAAGACAGTAATAAAACATTTACCATGTCAGTAATTACCAAAAAGTAATTAACCAGAGTAATTAACAGGTGATTAACCAGAGCCGTCTATAATAGATCGGCTCACACTTGCACAATTTGTACACTTTTAAAAATGATTTTAATTTACTTTCGTATCACTGGTTACGTAAATAATTCAGCACTTCAGAGTATTGTCTTGGCCCAGTTTAAAATGTATACTCCACTAGTCGCTCAATTGTTATCGTATTTAAAGGCCGTACCTTTTGCTTTTATCTTTGTGTACTCCGGAAATTTTACCGATTGTATAGTTCAAATATTCGGATGAATGCTTGAGTTGTAACGTATTCATTTACATACCATGATATTTAATTGAGAAATCCCACAAATTTTCGTTTATTAAGTCACGTAATCATTGTTTATTGCTTATTCTAATCTAAACCGAAATAAATTTGGTGTTTGTTTATTTCCTAGTTAATATTGGATTTTTAAACAAATGTAGTACTTTATGTCACGTACGATTTTCAAATAATGCATAATTTAGACTGCGTATACGATGATATATTTAACGCACTTGTTAAATATTTATCAAGCCAATTCATATAGGTTTCCCGTTGATTTAATTTTGATGCATTTTGTTACGTTTGTGCGAATTATTTATTTTCCTGCTAAATAAATGCAGTTTTCTCACTCCCATTGTTATTTACAGTTACTTTGCGACTCTTACTACTCAATACACCCCTAAACAACCCCTTATCACTGCATTGTATATAATCGTATTACAGTGAATAAGATGAAATAATAACTTAGACTTTTATGCAAAGCCCAAATGATCATTTCAAATCGAGCTAGTAATTGAAAGAAGGAAAATATAAGATCTTGGACAGGACTTAAACCTGCATCTTGGTTTTGCCGGAACCATGCGTTTACCAATTACGCCACCGAGACCGATGACGACAATTGGGAAATTTACTAATTTAAATCGTGTACACAACTATACATAAACCTAACTTTCAATTACGTTTAGCATTTTTGACAATCATATCTGACATTGTCAAGTTTTGACTTATGCCAGTTATAGACAGGAAGCTACACTTAAAATTACGGCTATAAGCCAAGTATAAAATTGAATGTTAGGTTTTTGTATAGTTGTGTACACGATTTAAATTTGTAAATTTCCCAATTGTCGTCATCGGTCTCGGTGGCGTAATTGGTAAACGCATGGTTTCGGCAAAACCAAGATGCAGGTTCAATTCCTGTCCAAGACCTTATATTTTCCTTTCAAGTACTAGCTCGATTTGTAATAATCATTTGGGCTTTGCATAAAAGTCTAAGTTATTATTTTCCTTTATTCACTGTAATACGATAGTATTTATCAACTTACCTTGTGTAATTAACTACCTAAAATATTTATATATATATATATATATATTGCTGTAATAAGGGATTGTTTAGGGGTGTATTGAGTAGCAAGGGTCGTGTAGTAACCATAAATTGCAATAGGAATTGGAAAACTGCATTTATTTAGCAGAAAATTAAGTAATTAATACAATATGTAAATAGCAAGCATTTAACACCCTGTATATAGACCATAATTAGCTTTAAACAATGTGAATAAGCATATCTTACAACAATAGAACGCGTATTTAGCAGAAAAATAGGTAATTCATACATTATAGAAATAGCAAGCATTTAACACTCCGTATATAGACCTTTATTAATTTTAAGTAATGCAAGTGAGCATATCTTTCAACAAAAGTACGCGTATTCAGAAAAAGTGATAGTAAATGTAATTAAACATGCGTTGAGAAGTGTTCTAATTAGTTATAAAACAAATACGAAGATAAGAGATAAAACCTGACAAAGCTTTATGTAAGTACGCGGAAACAATAAACATTTTTGATAAGTAAACTCAGTTGAAAACACGCATAAAATAAACGAAAGTAGAATTAAGGTTACATCATTTATTTTGTACAATATTGAAAAGGCGATATCTATACAAAACAACGTATAGTCAAGATAACGATGTATCAATAGCAAATAGATATTACACGGAAATCCAAATAAATTACATCAGAACAACTTCAAAATGCAGGAAATACAAAGACCTGGTTGGTTGAGATATCTACAAGACTTGTTGAAAACCCAGCCCACATGTAAGTGCATTGATTAGACGAGTCAGTTTAAAACTCAGGCAAGGCGAAGCTGCGTCACTGTGATTCAAAAAGTCACGCGTAATTTTAAATATTTAATAAAATATCAAGCGATAATAGTGCTACAATTATGAAGACTTCTTTTACCGTTTAACGGCTTCGAATGTGATGTTAATAATTCGAATGATGGTACATTTCTGAATATTTTGAATCTATGGTACATTTTTTTATAATTCGAATGGATAGATATAATAATTTAAATGTGTTCAAATGGTTGATGAGATATAATAATTCAAATGTGTGAATAGATATAATAATTCCAATGCTGAGGATAATAATTCAAATTGGTGGTGTATTTCTGAATAATTCAAGTATTGGTCAATAAGAACAATTCAAATCTTGGTCAATATAATATTTCAAATCACCGTCGACAATTATATTTTGGTACAATTCTGGTACAATTTGGAGTTGCAAAATTCAAAGCATATGTAATAAAGAAGCACGAAGTAATTTTTGGAAAACGAAGGGTGACCGTACTCAAACACTGGTTCAACGAAGGAGGACAACAAAGGGGAGTTGATCCACGACCCGAACAAGCCGTAGCAGGTCAGATTTATTTAATTTTAAGATATTTTTTCTATCTAAATTTCAATACTGAATTTACTCAAGTTATATAAAAAGTGTAACGAAATCAGCAACAAGCATTGCATACGTTAAACTTACGTAATGTATTATAAAGGGGTCTAGAACGTTCCAGGTTTCTTTAAAAAAGGGGTAGTTTTTGGTGACTTTAGATTGAATTCAAAGCATATAAATATTGATTGATTGAAGGGTGTATTTTAATATTTCTCAAAACTTGTAAATAATATTTCTTTTCATTGTATGAAATTAATTGACTTTGTTTTATAAATTCAAACAAATAGGTAATCATAAAGGGGTGGAGAAAAGAAAAATTGATCATCGTAACGTTGTGCACTCTGTGTAGATTAAAAAAGGGCTAGCCGTGGCATAATAATAAAATTAGTAAGATTAAATTTGGTTTGAGAACACAGAGCGGTGGAGTTAAGTAAAATCGTCATTACACCGAATACGGCGTTATTATATCAATATGTATATATATATATATATATATATATATATATATATTGCTGTGATCCTCACCATTAATCTTAAACTAAGGTTTTCAAATCGAGCCCCACAGATTGGGCGTCAAGAATGCAGTGAAACCTACAAAAAGCTATTAACTTAACTGGTCCGTTGACTTTCTTCTGTTAATCGCCTCTTTACTCTTTTCCGCCTCGGTTGCTCACCTAGTTAAAACTTTCATCCTCATTCAAGAAAAAAAAACAAATACATTCCTACTACAAACATCAACGTTAACTCTATTTACATCAATATTCATAATACATTAAAATTTCAAAATTAAATTTCAGCATAAATTTCAGTATCATAAAATTTCAAGATTAAATTTGTTATCATTTTAATTTGCATCCAGAATTAAAGTCCTTGTAGGATGCCTACTAATTAATATAACAATATATGCAGACCTGAGTCTGAGTACAAAGGGAGCATCTCCCACCCCTTTACGTTAATTAACCAGGTTTGTCTAATTGAGCTCAAAGACATACCCAAATTTTCATCATAATCCAGAACATAAATACTAAATACCCCTTTCTACTTAAACAAGAAAATTTCACCTTAAAATTAAAAATTTGTTGTTAGTACAAATTCACTATTGTCCATTTTAAGTAAACAAATTATAAAGTTATTCAACACACACCAAAACATCAAAAATCAAACAACAAAGCATAAGTTACCTGAAGGTTAATGCACTCGTGGCTCCAATGTACATCGTCCTCTGTTAATCACACCATTCCAACTGGGTTATGTTTAGGTCCTCGGATTACTGGACGTCTTTAAAATTTTCTACACCACCATTCAATTAAAGTTGTTTCAGTGCTTTTCCGGAACTCATCTGTGTATATCTGTATCTTGTTTTGTGGATCTAGTCACGTTTACAAATTATTTAATTATTAACACCCCCGAAAAATAGCAAAGAAATTCATACTTCTTTCACGCTATACGCCAAAACTGCCTACTTTTGTGTATTCATTTGTCGTTGCAAATTTGAATAATTGGTACAATGATACTAGACTTTATTACCTTGTATCTTCTTTTCTAAGTGCACTAAATTACTTTCATCGTAGTACGTAAAGAGCAAACTGTTTTAAAGTATTAAATAATCACCAAAATATACGAGCAAACTGTTTAAATTATTCAATCAAAATCGAAAAACTAAGAGCACTTTTTAAAGCATCGAATAATCAAAATCTAAGAGAGCGAAACTCATATTAACCCGGGTATATATAATCGCTAGCCTATACGTCGCTTTTGTCCCCAAAACGGACAGTTTCTAGAATTTCGCATACTATGTTCCCATCTCGACCGCCTGGCACGCGGTTCTTATTAAATTTGCACTCGCACCAGTTAAATCTCAGAAATTTCCACACGGCTCGCAGCGTCTTAGAATAACTAATTAATTTTTATATAGAAATGTTATTTTTACCTCTCGTTTGCCTCTTATTTTCAACCAATCGCAACCCAGTGACGTTGCTCAAATCACGCCTTTTACTATATGTGTCTCTGTCTTGCGCATATTATCTGTCTCTATCTACCCTGTTCTGAGTGGTACAAATCAATATTCTTTAGTATCGGTTACTTTCAATCCACGTGGACTGTGAAATAACCCACCTTATTAGCATTTCTCGTGAATATTAAGCGATTGGTTTCTCCAACATTCTCTGTAACCATTTGTTATCTGCAAAATTTACGCAGAACGAGACTTTTAAAAATACGCAGGTGTTCAATCGTCCTACTTCTAACTAACACTTCTACGATTTGAATATTATTGGGTTTTTACAAGCTTTTATACATATTATATGTTACTAATGGTTCAATTAACTCCAATTAAAATAACACCCTTTAATTTTTAGTGAATCCTAATCAAATATTCAATTATTATCTGTACATTTTGTTTAATACTCGTTACCCAAACTTGAATCAATTAATATAAATTTTGCCCGTAATTTCCATTTGTTTCTTTACTCGGAATAATTAAATTACACGTTGAGCATTTTAATACTGCTTCTTTTTATAGAAAGCGTCTTGTAAATAATTTAAATCTCTTATTTTTAATGAAACGAATGAATTTTTATTCTCCACGGTTTTTTAATAAAGCGTATTATCTAATAAAATTCCTTATACACGGTGATTAAAATTATTTGATGTAATTAATTAATTTTCTACCCTGGTCTAAATATGAGTAATATATATTCTTCTAATCACTCTCTCTACCTATCTGTATGATTACTACCCCCTTTTTTTATTACTACTCACTGTCCGTCACTCACTCTCTTTTTGCCCCTTTTTGTAGCGCCTTTTGTGAAATGTGCACACTTAACGCACACCCCGTATTTGCAACGTTTGGTTGGTTCTTTAATTAAATTATTTATTTCAATGCCTCGACTATTTAAGCTCTTAATCTCAGGGTGTTTAACTACTTATAGTGAGTTCTGTTATAAGTAGATAAGCAAAGTCCAACCAACGTGCACTCTTTTGTTTTGGTACTAAATTTTTTACTGTATTTTTGTATATGCCAAAATTTCTATTAAGATCAACGACGCTTTGTGCCAAATTAAATTACTACCAAAATTTATGACTATTTTTGACGTTTAAGATATGTCAGCACTCACCTGGTTTACACTTCGTTGTCGGCCGCGCTGACTGCTGGCTCAAAATCCGTGTCGCCGTATGCGTCTTTATACTGATGTCCTGTTTGGTTGAATTTTGTACCGCCTCCAGGTGTCGTTCTTGAAATTTTAAACTGCTCCCCAATACCTGAAATAATTAACCCGAATTTAAAATTTTGAATACCCAGTGCTATAACTTCCCCTGTGCTAATTTCTGCTTCGGATCCTTTACCAATTATTGTTCTCCTTAATCTCGCTCGTCGTGTATTCAATAAATCCGTCCGCTTCTTCTTAATTAATCCCAATCTACTCGCTGTCCTTTTACAAATTGCCCGCTGCTCCGCTACCAATCTATAACTCGCTATCCAAATCCAACTACTGTTCCTTTATATGTCCTCCCGATGTCCTTGCTACCTTTAAATCGCTATCCAAATTCAAACTCCGTTCCTTTATATAAATCTTCCCAATGTCCTGCTACCTATAAATTGCTTTCCAAATCCAAACTTCTTTCCTTATAATCACTCGCTTTCCAAATCTAACTTATCCGTCGTTTTTCCGTCGCACAATTACCAATCCTTACTTTATGCTTTTGTCGCTGTTGCTTCTTTACCACACTTTATTAAATCAAAAACTCTTTTAGAAACAAATACTTTTATTAACTTTTTTTCAAAATCGTTACAAATTAGCACAGTATAAATAAACACGTCTTTTTACCAATAATGTTCGAAAATAATCTCCGTTGTTTGCTTTCTACGGCAACCATTTTAACTTTTCTCGCCTACTACCCCATAATTAAATCGTCCAATAATATTCGCACACTACGTTTGTGTCGCACATACCATAGCTCATGTCCTTTCTACATTTTTATAAATCACATTAAATTCTATCATTGGTCCAAAATAATTACAGTTCATCAATCACATTTGATGTTGTTATAACTAATAATTTAGAATTTACAAACATTGTCCAAAAGTTGATTCTATTTAAAATGCAAAACCAAAATAAATTACACTAGAACCTGGATGCGTGGTTGATAGTAAACATTCATAGACGCATCCGGTTTCCGGACGGCAAATGTACTTTCAAAGACCTTTAACATTCAACTCGGTATAAACCATTGAGCACTGCACATCCCACTACGTCATTTAGTCATTTCGATATTACTTTTTGGCACTTAATTTCAACTACCATTTTGAATGGTATTTTAGCATATGTAGAATACGGGAAACATACATTTTAAAGTTTATATGATCAAATATGTGGATTATTTTGCTTGGCATATACGACCTTGTACTAAACCACCCTCAGAACTCTTGGTGTCTCCCTTATACACTACAATATATATATATATATTGCTGTACATACCCTTTTAGTGGGTCGACCTATTAGTTCTGTAATATCACGTGTCCTTACGTTGAGCGACCTATTTATTTTAATTGCTATAATACTAAATTAAATTATTGAACCACCATTTTAATCTTTCCTACAGCTTGTGATTATTTCCTCCTCCAGCTGTTTCTTAATGTTGCTATCAACTGGAATTTATCATAAACAACTTTATCGACCAATGACAAAATTCAACAAGTTACCGCCTTTGCGGGTTATCTCTGCCCTACTTAATTTGTGGCTCCTCCTCTGTAATATTTCAATCTTATGACCTCGGCTAGCATATATTTGTAATTATAAAAATTCAGTAAGTTTGGATCCCATTTAATGAAACTAATGCTTTATGTACAGCTTTGACGTTATTTACAATACATTTTCAAATTAATTCACCTTTATAAATTTCATTTATCAACAACTATTTAATTTGTACTAAAAACCCAAAGTCACCAAAGAAAACTCATTATCTTTACCAACAAATGTAGAATATTCTAAATCCGTTTTCTTATTATTATTTCAATACGTATTCAACCCTTTGTTGACTTGTTTACAAGCATATAATATTTAGCCAATTTGATATTAAAAATAAAATAAAATTCTTGTAGAAAAACAGATGCCTTATAACTAACAATCTGACCTGGTTTTATCTTTTACGACGACGCTTCCATTAAAATTAATCTTCCCCAATTTTCGATTCCATTCAACTTATCACCATTATGGACCAACACCATTAATTATAATTTTATACTTTAATCATTCTTGCCATAGACTTCAAATTTGTAATTCGTTCACCCCTATACTTCAAGATTATGTTCTTCTTTTCGCCTCGACATTTAAATTGTTTTATTGTAATCTTTCTTAACATCAAGCATTCTGGCCTATTTTCCTCAGACCTCGAAGCCCTATTATTTTTATGTCTTAGTTTACGATTAATTCATAAAATAATCCTACTTACGTTTTAAACGGTAATTTTCATATACACACTCATTTATTTCACTTTGTACCACTTGTTACGTATTATTCAGTATTACTGGCAATGCACTTGGGCCTTCATTGAGTTCAAAACTGACTTTCTTATCGCGGTGCTTGCTAATATAATTTCGAATCCCCACTGCATCCGTGGTGTGGTCTAGAACCTGTCGTTTGCTTCGGACCACTCAAATAATTCCATTTCGAATATTTTCTGATGTAATGCTCTGCGTTCGTTCATAATGCCCCCCTGCCTGCAGGTGTCTTCACTTATCAACATGCTGTATTTTGATAGAATAGTCGCCTTTCCATAAACAACTGATGCAATTTTACTTTAAACTTTCATTGTTTACATGCGATTCACGCAATTTTAATCATTTCTCTTATCAAAATGGTTAGATCTTTATACGCATCATATTAGCTACATGAAACTCTATTTTCACATCCGTATTACTTAATCGTCTGAGACTCTTTTCTTAATGCGTGTCTAATTATTCTTTATCATTTATACGCGTGCTCCCACTGAAAAATATTCTTATTCGCTTTACTTATTCAACTGAACACTATCTACAGGGTATTTAATCTTTACCATCCGTTTAATACTCGTATTTCTCATTCCTACGCCAACTATGCGTCTTCCTATGTCTTTCCTGCGTCGCCCAAAACTATTTCTACTTTGTACACAGGGTGTTTCCTACTTACTATCTACTTCTATTTCTTACTTATTTCCTAAAATAACTACAATTTTCTGCTGCCTATTCTAATTACTCATTCTCTAGTGACCTTCACTATGTCGTGCACCCTTAAACAAACCCTTATCACAGCAATATATATATATATATATATATATATATATATATATATATATATATATACATCTAAAACACAATATTTTAAAGTGCTTCTTCTACTACCTTATTTCATAGACGTACTGTGCTGTGCTCCATACATAATGTTTTCAACAATTTTCTTCTTGTCTCTATGTTTGTTGTCTTCAAACATAGCCACTGCTCTTTCTTGTTAGATGCAGTTCGGTTCCCCTTCAATTGTTTACAAATATATACCCTTTTTCCCCGAATTAATAGTTTTCCAATATATCCTTTCGCACAATGAACATAGTTGAAAATATTTCAAAACCAACACCTGCAGTTGTTTATAATAATTATCAGATTTAATTACAACTATTTTTCTTTTCGTCATTAGGGTTTCCGTCTCGAAACTAGTTGGACGCGTATTTTCACTTATTTCTATTCTGAGCTAGTCTACATCGCTCCCTGAAATTACCACAGCCTAGATACAGCTCGGATCCCTTCTGTTGTTTCCTAATTATATGCCCTATTTCACTAACATTCAGAGGTATGTGAAGGGGAGGGCGGCTCCGTGGCGTAGTTGGTATGTGTGTGACTACTATGTCCAAGGTCCCGGGTTCAAATCACGACACGGTTCGCTTGAAAAATGTTAGGCGAGCATTTTTCACAAAATTACAGCCTCGTTCGAATAAGAGGTAAAATGGAGATCCCGTGTGTGAGCGTTGTCGTGCACGTTAAAGATCCCTACCTTGCTTGGAACGTTAAGGTTCGGCAAAATTCAAAATTTTCCAAATAAAAAAAAACCCGCATCCTGGCTAATGTAGTACCTTCAGGTGGATCATTGGAAAATCACATGTAAGGTATGTGAAAGGGAGACGGCTCCATGGCGTAGTGATAAAATACACCCTTGTTCGGTGAGTGTTGTCACGCACGTTAAAGATCCTTACCTTGCTTGGAACAGCAAGGATTCGGCAAAATTCAAAATTTTCCAGATAAAAAAAACTCGCTTCCTGGCCAATGTAGTACCTTCAGGTGGAGCATTGAAAAATCACATGTAAGGTATGTGAAGGCGGAGGCGGCTCCGTGGTGTAGTTGGTATGTGTGTGATTATTACGCCCAAGATCCCGGATTCGAATCCCCACACGGTCCGCTTGAAAAATGTTAGGTTATTATAGCCCCGCCGGTGCGGTACGCGAGCCACTATAGTCAGTTGGTAGCAATGTTAGATAATTGCGATATGACGCGCAAATAAAAGATTACGTCACGCAATTATATAAAATTACTACATCACATAAAAAAGAAAACGCAAACGGTACTCACATAAATTACAGGGCTTCTTGCAGAATTACTCCATGATGTCGGAAGCGGCTTCGCTGATCTTTCGGGGGTGGGAGTTCTTTGAACCCGGGCGAACCCAAATTCAGATTTGTCTTCTCTCTTCTGTATGTAGAGGTACGATAAAGGAACTGGTTTATAAGGAACGATAATCTGAGATTAGGCAAGGAACCTACATAACAAGAAAGACACGATAAGACACAAGACAACTACCTTCGTTGGCCTCTAGATCACCAGTGCCAACACGTATGCCGGAAATCACCCTTCTTCCTTCTTGGCACACCGCGTCGGCGCTATCTCCCGCAACGCACTGTCTAAAGTGACGGAAATACGCACACATCCTTTTAAATTTATGGCGCTAAATTCTTACAAATTAAAACTTAATTGAGAATGTTTAGTGCCGATTTAGGCACGTAACAAGGCAAGTATTTTTCACAAAAATACACCCTTATTCGGATGAGTGGTAAAATGGAGGTCCCGTGTGTGAGTGTTGTCATGCACGTTAAAGATCCTTACCTTACTTGGAACAGCAAGGGTTCGGCAAAATTCAAAATTTTACAGGTACAAAAAAACTCGCTTCCTGGTCAATGTAAAATTTTGGGTGGAGCATTGGAGAATCAAATGTAGGGGTATGTAAAGAGGGTTAAGCAACCTATGGCTGCCAAGGATCTCTCAACCCTTAGACATTTGCCAAATTAATAGTTTTCCAGTAAATCTTTTTGTACAATTAACATTAGTTGAAAGTATTGCAAAACAAATATCTGTAGTTGCTTATAATAATCATCAGGTTTAAGTACATTGATTTTTTCGTCATTAGTTTTTCGCTCTTGGGACTGGTTGGATGGGTACCTCCATTGATTTCTCTTCTGAGCTAGCCTACACGTTTCCCTGAAACTCCTACAGCCTACATCTTTCACTATCTGTGTGCAGTAGTCTAACCTAGGTCTACCTCTACTTCTCTTTTTTCCTATCTCTGCTTCTAATATATTCCGCACTATTCCCTCATGCCGTAGTATGTGACCAATCATTCTATCTCTCCTATTTTTTACCGTTTTCTACATACTTCTTTCTTCCCTTACCATTTCTAGTATCATTTTAGGTTTATTTGAATGTAGAATGGGAAATAATTTGAATATAAAAGTATTATCAAAGTTTGAGTGAATGACGCTAAATGTTCTTGATCAATAGTACTCTTATGTGATCATTTAAGTTCATTAATCACTATTATATTTAAACTTTTGTGACTAAAGACAAAATGTCTATAGGTATTATACTCAAATTACTCGCAACAAGGTCTAAATTTTGTTGGGGGATTTGATTTTACTTTAAAACGATGAAATGTATGTTATCACAAACCGGTACATACGAAAACAAAATTTACTTTTATGTGTTTCAATTTAACGTATGCACGCACCTTTATAAAATTTTCAATTTTCTAATAGATTAAATTCCATAATTATTACATACCTGTAATTTATGAAAAGAGACTCCAACAACTTTTCCGGTTTTCTTTTCTACTGCAACAAGTGAAACGCCATCCTTAGCTGCTCTTAGACATAGTTCCTCCAATTCCACCGCCGCCTCCGGGTGTTTTTGTAATTCAACTCCAATACATACTTTTTCGTCGATAAAAAACGATTGTCTCATTACATTCAAACCTTCCTCTAAAGTTTCTGGTGATATCGATATGTATTCAAATAAATCTTAAACGTTTATATTAGAAATAGTTGAAGATTAAAGAATCATGTTTACCGTCGTTGTTTTCGCTCCAGTTACGTACTGCCATGTTGATTTTATCTCGAGGTTCTACTATATAACCTGCAGATGATACTCTACGGTTACACCAAAGTACTACATTAAACAATTAAACTAAGGATGCTTATCATTTGATAATACTCCTAATAACAAAATCTTGACCTTTGATGTCAATTTTTATCTTTAGTAGTCGCGGTATAGTTAGCATATCTAACTGGCTGTAAAATTATAATCTCAAGGAACGTAGGGTGTTATAATAACAGGGCAAGATTTGAATTTTAAATAAAACATGGTTTTCAGTAACAAATTATTGAGGTCGCACACGCGTACTCTTCCGCGGCGAATTTGTTAGTAACGATTTTGCATAAATGTTGCAATATTTTATTGAAACAGCGTTCAATGCTTGAACGGTCGTGTTTCGTGTATTTGTTGGCGTATACCTGAGACATTAAAAACCCCAAAGAAAAAATGCATAGGTGTAAATCACAAAATCGTAGCGGCCAATTCTGGTCACCAAAACGGGAGATGACATGACCGGGAAGATACTCGTACAAGTTCGTCAATGTTTCACGAGCGGTATGGCAAGTGAAACAGTACCGCTGAAGCCACATGTCTTTAAGAGCAATATCTTTCAACTAAGGCGAAAAAGATTAGGTTATCATGTTATGATAACGTTTCCCATTTACCCTTAACGTATTACCTGCTTCGTTTTTAAAGAAAACTGATTCAATGAGGCCTCCGGACCAAAATGCATACCAAACAAAGTTTGTCACCTCACTCTCGCAATGGGTCGATTTGATCAAAATCATAGCACCGCATTGCATCATGTTTGCGAGAGAAATATTAAAAATCGTATTTCATTTACGTTTAAATCGCGATCGTGTATTTACTACAATCGTCGTTTCCAGCTGATACCGATAAACAATTATCTGTGCGCATATGTAAAACGACAGTCGCTTTTGAGTTTCTGTGGAGAAAAGTCGTGCTTGTGTTCGACATTATTACGTGCAGTTATCACAAATCCATGTTCGCGTTTCGCTGTTAAATTATGTGTTAGTGTAAATATTCCTGTCTTTTTTTCCAATTTCCTACAAAATTCCAGAAGATCGGATCAATTGCACCTGTGCTGCTTCAACTTGATAAGTGACGTTTTTTTACCTGCGACTGTTAAATTTACGTACATTAATACCGTCCTGTTTTGGTGGGCCGGTACGCTATCGAAGGAAAAAACATTACGTTTTGTCCGATATCGGGGTTGTATTATCATGATCACTTCGACAGGATTTCATTCAGCAAAGCATACGTATAAATTAAATAATAAACATTCAAACCAGTAAAGATTTCAATTCTATTCTGTGAAGGTCGGGTATTAAAAACGTCGAAAACAAACAGGTGTTTAGCCATCCCATCGTAATCACGAGTTATTGTAAACAAGTTTTCGCCTTTATTTACGTTTTTATTCAAGACGATTTTCAAGCTTGAATCGTGAATGCAATCTAAAAAATTGCAGAGTTGCCTTCAGTACGTAACTATGACAAACAATTCGCTATGCAAGCATTTCCAATATTTACATACTGAAGGCAACTCTGAGCAAAACAACTGCAAAAGGAATTAGCATTCAACATCATTTTTTTCATTCAATTGCGTTTACTACAAAAAATGTTTTATACGACCTTTGATTTACGATGTGTACAGAAAATACATTATCATTACAGCGCTATTTTGTTATGATTACATATGAAATATTTTAAATAAAAACAAAGCAAATTTGAAAAAAAAATGTCTCAGATTAAACCGTCTTTGTTTAATAATTTACACGCACTCATGGTTTTTAAAAAACCCAGTACTAAAAAAAACATTCTGCAGTTTTATTATATAACAGTACCTTTGAAGAATTTCACACAAATTACCTATATATATGCATGTAAATTGTGTCAGCGGTAATCTAAAACTTATTCTATAAATATTACAACTTAAA
The DNA here is from genome assembly GCA_036346225.1 of Platerodrilus igneus. Classification (NCBI taxonomy): domain Eukaryota; kingdom Metazoa; phylum Arthropoda; class Insecta; order Coleoptera; family Lycidae; genus Platerodrilus; species Platerodrilus igneus. The sequence continues at coordinate 5,037,829 of JARFIW010000668.1, forward strand.
GATTTATTTGCATTGCATTATTTTTAAACGAAAAATTAATCTAAAGAAAAATATCATAATTTACACGCACTCATGGTTTTTTTAAAAAACCCGTTATTAAGAAAAACATTTTCCAGTACGTTGATAGTACTAAAGAATTTTTCTTATTCAGCATGATTGGCGTAAACATACACCCGCACAAATTACTATATCCCTATATATGCATATAAGTCAATTTTTGTTAATTTTTTATGGAAAATAAATTATGCTAGCAGTAATATAAAACGAAATTAATCTAATTTAAGTTTTATTATGCGCCTTCTTGCAATTTCTTTTTTAGTCAATGAATGTAATTCATTATTTCTGCTGAGCAGTACCTATATATGCATATAAATTATGTCAGGGGTAATCTAAACGAAATTAATCTAATTTAGGTTTTTTATTATGTGCATTCATTGCAATTTCTTTTTCAGACAATGAATCTAATTCATTATTTCTGCTGAGCAGTACCTTTAAAAAAAATTCTTATACAGCATAAAATCGCGTAAACACACAATTACCTTTATTTGCATATAAATTATGTCAGCGGTAATCTAAAACGAAATTAATCTAAATTAGGGTTTTATTATGTGCATTCATTTCAATTTCTTTTTCAGACAATGAAACTAATTCATTATTTCTGCTGAGGTATAATTATATTCGCTTACATACTGTTTTGTTCATTAGAATAGATTACAGAGCTGATTTTTTTTCAGAAAAACGATGCAAATTTTTAATTTTTTTCTAACAGATCAGTTTATTATTTAATATAAATACTTCACGTAGATTTTACCAACAGTATTCAATCAGATCTTTTGTATAATTATTAGTTACTATTACTAGCAACTTTTAAAAAATGAGTAACTTGTCATCAATCAAAAATTATAATAGTACCAACGTAAAAGTTCTAGAGCAATTTATATTACATTCTGACGAAGACGTGATTAAAGAAGTTTTTGGTTGTTCTTCGCCTCAACTCAACACTGCTGCTATTTTTGATAGTGACGTAATAGATATATCACGGTAAGTGCTTTTTTCACATTTATACATGTGTTTTTAAAACACTACTAATTTATAAGTTACATTAGATCAAAAACCCATTCTGGAAATTCTGAGGCTATCGTAGGATCGTTGACACACTCTGATCCTCTCAGAAACATCAGGTAGTATACAAAAGAAAAAGGTGAACCTACAATAATCTTTTATGTTATGCTCACAGATCAGGCAAAAACATGTCGGCTATGAAAAAGTTATGTACAGAATCTAATATGGCTGTTTGCTGTGAAGATGACAAATCCTACGAAGATGACACAGTAGAGTTGCTTAACGCATTTAAAAAGCGTGGAGAGAAGCTACTGCGTCGTATAGATTTGGAACTAGAAATAATAAAGCAAAAAAGAGAGGAACTAGCGGCAAGGGAGCAGCAGATACTTCAAGAACGGGAGTTAATAAATACTTTTTCATTTATAAATAGTTAGATCAAAATATTCAACAATTTGTAAAATAAAAAGTATTTTATAAAAGTTCTCTTTTGAAACAAGACTTTCTCTAAACAAGGTAGTAAACTCAAAGTAAAACGCACATAAATCAGAACCCACTTTAATTTGATACATCATTCTTTATACAATCGACTTAGATGTGTTATAATAATAAACTAATTTCTTAGATTAGTGACATATTATTCTGAAAATTCTATGTTGGCAGTTAGACCGATCGATCCCTTACTAGTTATGTATACGTGTTTGTTCGAGCCAATACTTTCATTTAATTGTTTCACTCCATGTGCTTGAAGGTATTCAAAATATCTCAATGGCAATATACTCTTGAACTCTTCTGTTTCCACTAATACTCTTTCTCCATATTTTGTCTTGATTGTTTCCACTTTTAAAACTTCAAACCTCTTATTCACTACAAGATCTTTTGAATTTACATAAGGTTTGCGATATGTGGTTTTATTAAGAGTATTAAAATCCATATTGCTTTTCTTTGACTAATTAAATTAATATTAGGAGCAATTTTCTTATATAGCAGATTACCACCATCTGTGTACTTTGCCAACCCACTTTTCAACCTATCACAAGAGTGAACACATTTTGAATTGAAACCGGCCCATGTGTATTTGCAGCCTCTAAACATAAATCAGAATCCACTTTAATTAAACACAATTGACTTGAATGCGATATTTTGCATCTGTCATACTTTATAACTTCTAGCTAGAAAACCAAATTCAAAACATCTACACACATTTTCTCTGCACTTACATTTTTCAACATACGTGTGTTTTGAAATATCTTTCATTGAAAGTAATATAAAGCCGATCCTAATTCAAAACGTGCCCACAAGTATTTTACATTGAAAGTATATAAGAATTCATGTTTTCACAACTATTTTACATTGAAATTATATAGGGCCGATCCTAATTCAAAAGTGACAAACGTATTTTACACGTGGAAAATACGTCTGTCGCGTTTTGAATTAGGACCGGCCTTACCTACCTACTGTTCTAATAGGGCTGAAGTAGTCTTTCAATTAGTCCGTTGGATTCAGGGTGGTTTTCAGTTATAAAGTGAACTTTTATTTTGTCTAATTCCAAAGCGTTTTGTATCGTTTCGTTTCTGAATTCGTTTCCGTTATCTAACGTGATTATTTCGGGCGTTCCGTAAAATGTAAAATAATGTAAAAATCCTTGAGTTACGTCTATACTATTTTTAGAAGTGATTGGTATTGCTTGGCCTATTTTCGTAAATGCGTCCACGATTGTTAAGTAACTTTGTGCTTCTACTACTAGAGTATCTGCATGTAATTTCTGAAAAGGTTTGTCTGGTGTTTTAGTCAACATTAAGGGTATCTTCGGGGGTTTTCTGTCATATTTTGCTTTGTCACATATGTTCACACTGATTAATAAAGTCTGTAGTTAATTCTTTCTTGTCCTTGAAATAGTAACGTCTCATGATTTGTTTTAGGGGTTCATTTATTCCTCGATGGTTGGTCTTTCCTTCGTGTTGGTTTCTTATCACGTCATTTATTTCGTCAGGGTCGTCTAATGTTATTAATTTTGTTGTGCATCTTATAAGTTCAGGGCCAGAATTGTTGAATAATTTAACATATATTTCTGAAAATCGTTTATACAAGTTTTTCGTGTTAAAGTAAAAGTAAAATGGTTTTTTTCTCGGGGGTGTATTCCTTTAGAATTTTAATTATTTGTGATTCGTTGTCGTCTTTGGTTATCTGAATCTGGTAAATCTTTTTGTTGTCTACTTTTGTATATTTTACAGGGTTGGGGTTGTTTAAAACTTCCGTGATTATAAATTGATTGGGTTTCGTGTCTATAGCTTCGTTTAAAATTTTAATTGCGGTTTCCGGTTCGTCATTTTGTGTCGAATGTATGGTTTCTATTTCATCTGGGTCTTCTCTGATTTCTGTTTCGTCTACGTTTCCTATCACTGATTCTGTCTCTAGTGCGTTAAGTTGGATTCTACTTAAAGCGTCAGCGTTATTGTTGTAAATTCTCTTTTTGTATATGATCTCATAGTCATATTCTTGTAGTCAAATTCTCCATCCTTGTAATTTTGAGTTGGGTTCTTTGAGTTTGCATAGCCATACTAATAGTAAATGATCGGTGTATATATAAAATTTCCGTCCGTATAGGTACGGTCTAAAATACTTTGTTGCCCAAATTATGGCTAACAATTCTTTCTCTATTGTACTGTATCGTTGCTCTGTTTCGTTGAGGGTTCTGGATGCGTAGCTGATGGGTTTATCATTGCCTACTGTTCCTTGGCTTAATACTGCGCCTAAGGCTACATTTGATGCGTCTGTTGTTAATATGAATGGTTTCGAAAAGTAGGGGTATTCTAGTACGAGGTAATTTGTTAATATGCTTTTGATTTTATCTACTGCTTTAATAAATTCTGGGGTGTGTACAATTTTGTTTCCCTTTTTTAAACAATTGGTTAGGGGCTTGGTTATTTGAGCAAAACCTTTAATAAATTTGCGGTAGTAACCACTAAGTCCTAAAAATACTTTTATCTCTTTATTTGTTTTGGGTATGGGATAATTTAATACAGCGTTTGTTTTGTCGGGGTTCGGCATCACTCCTTGGGGTGTTATTATGTGTCCTAAAAATGCTACTTTTTTCTGTAGGAATTCGCTTCTATCTAACTGTACCTTAAATTGTGCTGTTCTTAATCTTTCGAACACTTCTCGTAATCTTTCTATATGCTCCACTAATGATGTTGAATACACTATTATATCATTTAGGTACACAAGGCATTTTTCGTTGTGTATCCCTCGTAGTATGTTATCCATCACTCGTTGAAAAGTTGCGCGTGCGTTCTTTAGTCCAAATGGCATCCGTTTATATTCGTAGTGTCCTCTAGGTGTGCTAAAGGCTGTTTCTTGTGTATCTCCTTCTTCCATTTCCACTTGATGGTATCCTGATGCTAAGTCTAGCGTCGAAAAATATTGGCACTTGCCTAACTTGTCCAAAATTTCTGTTATATTCGGTAACGGGTATTTATCGTCTACCGTTTTTTCGTTTAACTTGCGGTAATCTATTACCATTCCGTATTTTCGTTTTCCTGATGCGTCCAGTTTCTTGGGTTCTATTAATACGGGGCTGCTCCATGGTGAATTGGAGTGTTGTATGATATCTTGATCTAATAGATCGGTTACTTGTCTGTCAGCTTCTTCCTGACTTGCCTGGGGTAAACTGTATGCTTTGGTGAATATCGGTTGTTGTCTGTTAGCTCAATGTTGTGCTTAACTGTATTTGTAAAGGTTAGGGGTATTCCTTCGCAACGGAATATGTCGCGGTATTCGAAACATAATTTTTGTATTGTTCTTTGTTCCTTTTGATTTATGTCGCGGTTAAATCGGATATTACTTAAATTTTGTCTTAACATTTCGTCGTTTTCTATGAGGTTATAATTTTCGTTTAAGTTTTCGTCTATTTCCATCTCGTTCAAATTTAATTCTTCTACGTTAATCGGATTTGTTAAAGATAGTTCTACGGGGTAGTCATTTGAGTTTAATATTGTTGTTGTGGCATAATTATCTTTAATTTGCACTAATGCGGTTGGAGTTTCTACTCCTTGTTGAAAAGTTATGTGATTTATTATTCCTAGTTTATTATTTGAATTTACAGAGATTTTTATCTTTTTTTCTGTTCGGGGTTCTATCGTATATGTTTCGTCAATTTGGGTGTTTTGAAATTTAATGGGGATTCGTCCATATTTGGTTCTTAATAAACGGTTTTTAATATCTATGTTTGCTCCTAATTTTCTTAGAAGGTCCATTCCTAATAGTCCGTCATATTTGTCGTTAAATTCAAAGATGCAAAATTTGTGTTTAATTTTTACGTTAAAGGTTTTTGGTAAAGGTATGTTTGCTACGAATTGGTGCAGAGTTGTTTGATGGGCGGTTTTAATTTTGAAGGGTTCTCTCTCTACATAGTTTAGATAATGTATTTTTACTGTTCGCGGGCTTATTAATGTTTTTGAAGATCCGGTATCGATTAGTAATTTAAATTCAGCGGGGGGTATTTCGATATAGAGTAGTACAAGGTGATTCATATTATTTAGGTTTATTACGTTTGGTCGTTTATAAAGTGTTCCATTTGAAAATTTGAGCACGCGTTTTCTTCGTCGTCCTCTTCATAAGTTTCGTATGGTTCTTCGCGTTCATAATGGTTTGATTAGTTTTATTCATTATTTGTACACGGTCGATTACAATTATTCTGGTCATCTTCATACTCTTCTGCTTCTTGATGAAATAGCTCTTCTGAGGTGAAAGTGCGTTTTTGATTGGGGTTTGGTCTAATGTATGTTATTTTGGTGTTGGGTCTGGTGTTACCAGATGAGGTATCCATTGGTGTAGGTTTATAGTAGTTATTGGGATTATTATTGTTTATTATTGGTGAGCTTCTAATAGGATTCGCGTTGCATGTTGGTCTTTGCTGGTATACATTTTGGTTGAATCTCGGTTGCAATGCGGGTTTTGAAAAGTTCGAGTTAAATGTTGGTTGAAATGTGGGTTTTGAAAAGTTTAGGTAAAACGTTGGTTTTGGGAATTGCTTATATTGATTGTTAAAGTTTGAGTTATTAAAATGTGGATTATTAGTTCTCATTTGGTTGGTTTGTGCATTGAACGGGTTAAAATTTTGTTGTGGGTTTATTTGTCTCGCGGGTTGTATAGTTTTTATTGGCGTGTAGCTTTTATTCGCGTTGGGGTTATATAGTTGGTTTCTGTAGTACATTACATTTTCTTCCTCAATTATCATGTTCATTGCTTCTTCTAAATCTTGGGGATGTTGAAATCTAATTTTATCTGAAAGTCGTTCAGGTGGTGCATTTAGATAGGTGTCTAGTGCCATCTCGTCGTACATTTTTGTTTTTAAAAGTCTTACATTTGGGTCGGTCTCTTCAATTTTAAGTTTTGTCAAGATTAAGCTTCTTAAATCTTGGCATTTCATTCCAAACTGGTATGGGGATTGGTTGTGTTCCATCCTAAGGTTTATCAAATCTCTCACTAGACTTTTTAAGTTCCTTTGGTCTCCAAAATATGCTATTAATATGCGTTTGTATTAATCCCACTGGTCTATGTCTTCTCGACTAGCGATTAATGTTAGTTACCTTCCGGTCAGTTTACTTATTATAAGGCGGATAAGCAAAATGTTCTTTTTGTTATCACCGGGCTTATAAAAGGTTTTTAGGAATATTTCGCAGGCTGACATATAGTTACTTAGTAAACATTGATCACCGTTAAAGTTTGGTATCATGTCCATATACAGCTTCATTTCATTAGTCATCTTGGCTAGGGAATGTTCTGGTAAATTTCAAAAAAAGAATTTTTTTTTTTGACTGGTTATTTTCCGATTTTTGAAAAATTTGGGTTTATTTTGTAGTTTGTGGTGTTATTCCTTGCTTAGATTTATTACTTTTCCGTTTAGACTACGTCGGGTTACTTGCTGTTTTTAGTTTGGGTCGTATCGGATTATTTAAAAATTGATTTGCTTAATTTGCGTTTACTTGCACGGTTGTGTAGTTATTTAATAGGTTTTACGCTTGGTATTGGTTTAGTTATGTTTATTTTTAATTTGCCGATGTTAATTTTAATTTCTGAAGTTTCAATAAGATTGAGTGGGTTTTGTGGTAATTGATCTTGCTTGAATGTTTTGCGTTAGTTGCGTCAGTTAAAACTTTTGTATTTTTAATTATGTCGATTTTAGTTATGTGCGTAATAATTATTTCTTCTCGTGGGTTTTATGCGATTTTAAAGTGTCTCCAATACTTACAATGTTGTCAGTTAATTAGTTGCGTTAGCGTCTCTGTTACAGGTTATTTTTAAATATACTGTAGGTGTTATTCAGTAATCGTTGTAATTTTATACATTGAAATTTGTGTTTCGTTAATTTACTGAAATATTTAATTAAAATTGTCAAGTTTGAATAATATTGTAATATACGTTTTCAATAGTAATTATTTATATCTTCCTGAGTAATTTAAATTGATACTTTATAAAGTTTCCGATCGTAATTTATGCTGTTTTAATTTTACAATGCTGAAAGGTTTTCGCGATGTTTGGATAGCTTTCGTTCAGTAATTTATAATTAGATTTATGCGTGGTTTTATTCACTTTTAAAGATGAGATATTTGCGTTCAATTCGCGCTTTATTAATTCTCGTATTGAAGATGTGGTTTTAATAATAGATTTGTAGGTTGTCTATTTATGGACTGCGATGAGTTTACGTCTGGATAGTTGCGTTGTTACTAGATTTGAGTTTTAAAATCGTGATTTTATTTTCGCCTCTACTTTCGGAGTGTTGCGTTGGTTAAATGCCAGGTTTGTTGAATTAGGAATTCTAAAAATTTTCTTGCGCCAGTTAAAGTTGTTGAATTAGAAGTTTGATTTTGTTTCTAAAGATTTTCTTGCGTTAGTTAAATGTAATATAGTCTTTTGTGCGCTTAAAATTTGCGACTTTTCAAATGTCTCAAGTTTTATGTCTCAGAAATAAATTTTTCTCAAGTTCCTATCTCTTTTTTATATACAAAGTATAAAATAATGATAAGATTTCAATAACAGCTTGAAGATAATCTCTAGCAATTGCTAAGCAGATTATTTTCAAAAAATTGCATAAAATAGTTGTAACAATAGTCAATATACATATATAAATAATTAACTAGCAAATATCAAATGTGTTTGTTAATAATAAAAATAAAATTCAAATGGTTTAAAGGAAAATGAACTTACACTAGTTGCTTTGTTGATTTCATTGATTTATTTCTTTGTTTTGGTTTTCTATTGGATTTGATCTATTCTTGTATCGTCTCCAATTTTTCTTTTGTTGAATTTGAACTATTCGTGTTTCGCCTTCAACTTTTGTTTGCTGAGATTGAACGATTCTTGTTTCGCCTCCAACTTCTGTTTTGTTCTGCCAAATTCGGAATTGAAATTCCAGACTACCAGTTCCTCGATTTTGGATTCGCTAGTGCCCTTTTGACATCCGTTACGACTGCGCCAGTTAAAGTTCGTGGCTGCAAGCGGTCCTTTTTAAAAAGACTTCTTAAACTTATTAACACATTTATTTGTTTTAAACAGAATTGAACATTGAATTTTAACAATCTTGAATTATTATTCTAAGTCGAAAATTAATTACTAATTGTACAAGGTGAGCTATCTACGAACTGCAATGTGAAAGCTGAACGTTTGATAAACTTGTATAATCTCCCTGCCCCCTCACAGTTCTGTGGGAACTTGCAGACCTAATGTCTGCTTACACTTGACTCTATTCATGATACATAGTTGCTATTGTAAAAGCTATTCATAACTACTTTGTTGCGAGCTTACTTCTGCGTAATCTCGGTACGTGACTGTCTGTGACCATCTGTGACCTGACATCTGCAGTGTCATTTATCCTTGTGCTACAAAGTAGCGTTTCCGTTCCCATGAACATTAATAAACCGAATTAAATGTCCTTCAACTACATTGTTGCACATTTTCTAATATTTCCAATAACTTCTTAAGTATTAGTTTCTTTTATATATATATATATATATATATATATATATATATATTGGTATTTGAGATTATAAAATGGTTTATAAAAAGGTAGTTGTTAGTACTGAGGATAAAAACATTAATTTACCACTTTTATCAAACTATTCTAAATTTAAAACACTACGGTAAAACAAAGATTGATAAATAATTACTTGTTAAGCGCAGATAGAATGTTTTGTACTAGTGATGCAGCGTTTGAGGTTTGAAAAAGCATTGTTTCACTGTTTTTCAATACGAAGAGTATCTAATGTAACTTCAACTGAATGTGTATAGGTTTTATTGATAGAAATATTGTTTGTAATTGTTCAGGATACTCTATTCCATTATTTATTTTATGTACCTGAAATGAAAGTCGTTTAGTATTTTTTAATTATAAAGTGATGAAAATTTATGAAATGTCAACAAATGAAAATTAATACAAATAATACCAGAATCTGTTCCAAAATAGCAATTAAGTACAGTTAAGGATGAAGTAATGAATGTATCCCTTTAATTATTATATAGTAGGCAAGATCTAAATGTTTTTAGATTTCCTAGGTGATAAATGTTGAGAATATAGGAGTTGATTAAAAATTTGTATACTGTATAGATGTTTTTGGCTTGAGGAGCCTGTAATTAAATTGATAAAATTAATATATGTGTTTAAAGTGTATGCATTTTATTTGAATGATTAACAAAATAATACTCCACTGAGTTTCATGTTTATAAAAAGGTGTTTCAGAAAATAAGTGATAAGGTTATACAACCAAGCAAGTTCCAGAGGAGGAATTCCAATTAAACCAAACATCGCGTCATCTCTTGTGTTATTGAAGAGTTGCACCAGTGATATCGAGATATTTTGCAGCAGGGTCCAGTCTTATAGGATTACGGTCCAATTGATATTGGTGAAGTATTGAAAGTGTTCTTAGTAATAGAGCCGATTAAGTATACAGTAGATGAAGTAGTAGTTTATTTGTAGAACCTAAAAACTAAAGTCAATTCCATTTGAACATAAAACTAAAACGTACTTTTAACAGGTATTCACTGCAAGCATTCAAGGCGATCTTGTTGTATCCTGTATCAAGGTCCATGTACAACCCAGGCACATTCAGAGGAGTTGCAGGTATTTGAAGTTATCTTTATATACACATCATTTAAAGTAATTTGTGAATAATTTGAATTTCAAACGCTTACCTAAATTAAATATTGTTGGGTCTATTTATCAATCTTTGAATAACCACGAGATACAAGCACTAAAAGAGGTTTAGTGGTTTTGATTAAACAACGCTTTATGCGCCTGTGTTTTATATACCTGTAAGGGGACAAAGAACTCACGTCTTCTTACAGAGTATAAATACTAGATTCAATTTTCCCTGAACGAGTCTTAAAAGCCGTGGCATAATTAAAGCTGAAAATTTTTCTTTATTAAAATCATTTAAAAGGCCAACACCACATTTAAGGGTGCAATTATTAACCTTTAACTCCTATTTTGAATTATAATTTTATTTGATATCACCATATACAATATATTTTGACGCAAATCCCAGGTGGGCGTGGAGACATAAGGAACACAGCAGACCATACATAATAATATATATATATATATACATATATATATCAAATGGGGGATTACATAACTCGTATTACAGATTTGTATCAAATTTCTAGTAAAGCGACTACAGATTCCACTTTTGTAAACGAATTTAAAATGCATTAGACAAAGATAAACGGCACGTTTCACGATCAACATAATTTATAATTTGACACTAATTAGACCATAAAACGCGTAATTCTTGTAAATTCCTACATCAGCGGTGACTAATTTTTGCTGTGGATCCCAAACCATCTGAAATTATGACGTAGCTAGATTATAGTGTATATAAAAGGCGGAATTTGATTAGAATGCTTTGTTCAAAATTTAATCCGCGTAAAGTTCGGTCCTAATCCAAACAATATGTAAAACTTAACATTCATTAATCCGCATCGCCAAGCAATATGTCCTAAAACAAACAACATGTAAAGTTGAAATTTAGTACTCAGGGAATTCATGAGATAGACCATTTTCAAACACAGAAGTTATCAAATACAGTTATTAAATGAAGCATCATTTGTTTTGTAAAAATACGATGGAAGGTGAACGTTCTTCGATGAAAAAGCTGCTCTAAAGTTAATTAATTAAAAATAAAAGAAGGTACACTTTTACTAACTGATGTTCTAAATGGAGATTTTAAAGAATGTGGATTATCTTGTACACTGAGATTTAACGTCAATATAAAATGGAATCATGAGGTTTTTAATATCATTAATTTGAAGATAAAATTTTGAAAAGCGCTATGTTTCGCAAGTATAAGACTTTAATTCTCTGTTTGTTAATTATAAAAATAACTGAATATTTTCAACCAAACTTACGAAGTAAGTTAGGTTAATATAATCGCTACGTCGTCGTCGTCGCCGCCGTCGTTCGTTGCCATATTTCCATAATGATACAATAAATGATATATATATATATATATATATATTGCTGTGATACCACCAAAATCCGGGTACTCCGCTTTTCGAATCGAGCCCCTACGAATTGGATGTCCAGAATGCTGTGAATCCTACAAAAAGCTATTCATTACCTTAACTGTGTTGGTCCATTGACTTTCTTCTGTTAATCGCCTTGGCTGCTCCCCTAGATAACTTTCATCCTCATTCATAAAAAAAACAAACACATTCCTACCACAAACACGAACGTTAACTCTATTTACATCAATACTCACAATACATTAAAATTTCAAGATTAAATTTTGGCATAAATTTCAGTAGCAGAAATTTTCAAGATTACATTTATTATCATTTAAATGTGCATCCTGAATTAAAGTCTTTGTTGGACCGGAGTCTGAGTACAAAGGGAGCATCTACCACCTCTTTACGTTAATTAACCAGGTTCGTCTAATTGAGCTCAAAGACATACCCAAAAATTTTCATCATAATCCAGAACATCAATACTAAATACCCCTTTCTACTTAAACAAGCAAATTTCACCTTAAAATTAAAATTTTATTGTTAGTACAATTTCACTACTGTCCATTTAAAGTAAATCAATTATAAAGTCATTCAACACACACCAAAAATATCAAAGTTCAAACAAAATAGTATAAATTACCTGAAGGTTACTGCACTCGTAGCTTCAATGTACATCGTCCCTTTTGTTAATCACACCATTCCAACTGGATTATATTCACAGCTTCTGATTCTCAACGCTTTAAAAATTTTCTCCATCACCATTTATTTAAAGTTGTTTCTGGGCTTTTCCGGAACTCATCTGTGTATATCTGACCCTTGTTTTGTGGATCCAGACACATTTATGAACCATTTAATCATTAACACCCCCGAAAAATAGCAAAGAAATTCATACTTCTTTCACCAATATACGCCAAAACTGCCTACTAATGGGTATTCATTTGTCGTTGTAAATTTTGACTAATTAGTACAGTGATACTAACTTTAATACCTTGTATCTAAGTGCACTCAAGTACATTCATGTTAGCACGTAAATAACAAACTGTTTTAAATCACCAAAATATACGAGCAAACTTTTATTCTATCAAACTAAAATGCACTGTTTAACGTATTGAATCAAGTCGCGGATGTAAGAGAGCTTGTTCATATTCCCCTGGGTATATATAGAGGTTAGCCTGTCTGTCGGTCGAGTCCTCAAAACGGACCATTCTAAAGAATTTCGCATTCTCGGTTCTCATTCCGTAGCCCGCGCGTCGGTTTTTACGAATTTTGTACTCGCCCCAGTTAAATCTTAGAAATTTCAACACGGCACGCAACGTCTGGAAATAACTAATTGACTTTTATTCAGAAATGTTATTTTCACCTCTCAAATTTTGCCTTTTACTTTCAACCAATCGCAACCCCATGACGTTGCTCTACTCACGCCTTTTACTATATGTGTCTCGGTCTTGTGCATATTATCTGTCTCTATCTAACCCGTTCTTATTGATGCAAATTGATATTCTTTATTATCGATTATTTTAGTCCATGTGGAGTGTGAAATATCCCACCTTTAGCATTTCTCGTAACTATTAAGCTACGGTTTCTCCAAGATTTTTTGAAACCATTTGTTATCTACAAAATTTTCGCCGTACGTGACATTTAAACTACGCAGGTGTTCAAACATAATATTAATTCTCAGAGCTTTATTTTCTGGTATTATAATCCTGGATTTTCACAGACTTTTATGCTTATTATTAATAATGGTTTAATTAACTCCAACTAAAATTGACTTCTATCCTTTCATTTTTAGCGAATACAAATTAAATGTTAATTATTATGTGTACACTTTGTTTAATACCGGTTACTTAAAATAAGGTTAATTAATATAAATTTTGCACGTAATTTCCATTTGTTTCTTTCCTCGGAATAAATACATTACACGTAGAGCTTGTTAATACTGTTTCTTTTGATATAAAGCGTCTTGTACATGATTTAAATCTCTTATTTTTACTGAAACGAATGAATTTTTATTCTCCACGGTGTTTTAATAAAGCGTATTATCTAATAAAATTCCTTATACACGGTGATTAAAATTATTTTATGTAATTCATTAATTTTCTACTCTGGTCTAAATATGAGTAATATATATATATATATATATATATATATATATATATATATATATGTACCTTGTTTAGTTTTTTACGCTGATTACAAATATGCTATACACTTTTCGATATCTCATTTAATTTTCGAAATAATCGAATTTATTTGAGAAATGTCAACAGTACAAACTAATATAAACTTTAATAGATATCCAAATGATTCTTATTATCATTTCGGCTTCAGTATCACATCATATAATTTTTGTGCAAAATAAGATCAATTAGTTCGCGAGCCTTTAGCTGTAGTTCATTGCGCTGGAAATGGCAGGGATGTGATACATGGAGATCACTATGAAGTATTCATTCCTAATTCGACTGAAGATATTCCAACCGTACATCAAACTGACTTATTCGGAGGAATCACAATACCCGGGACTAATCATAGAATAAATGTTAACAATTTTAATTAATTATTCTCTATTTTTCTGTTTGTTTGAGTGGTACTGGAAGCTTATATCATTAAGTAGTCCGACTCAAACTTGATTAAAACAATAAAATTTATTAAATTATATTTATAATAATAATAAAATTTTGTTTAACATTTAAGTACTAGTTATTTAATTTAAAATGTATAATTTCCTTTTATAAAATGTCCGTAAGTTTGGTTGTAAGGCGTACATGCGTCTTAGATTTTTTAATTTAAATTTAGAATAAGTTTACCTTTTTTCTAATTGTGAAGCGGATGGTTTGTAGAGAATTTTGAGGTTGAAGTTCAAAGTATTTTGACCTTTAATAAAATATCTGTGAAGTGTTTTTGGCCAAATACACTTACAGGCGTGGAAATGGTTAAATAAATCATTAATTAAAAAAGATTTGTATGTTTTAACAAAGATTAGGTAAGAAACATTTTAATAATTTAGCAACTCGTAGGAATTATATTCTGTATGACCTTAGACTGTAAACTGTTTTATAAATGCCTTTGTATGAAAGAAAAATGTTTTTTGAATGTATAGATGTTTTCTGCAGATTGCAGTGTTTATTTCGTTTCGTAAATTCCATAACTTTTGTTGAGATAGACAGGCACAGTAAAGAAAAGGAAGGTTAGATAATCGTTTCAAATTTTTAATTTGCTGTACCGCTATTACAGCACTCTTTTAGTGACATTCAAAGTGAGGCGTTGTCACGTATATTGTAATAGAAATTTGCTCTAGGATCTGTTTGACTTACAAGTGACATATTTTTCCATTTGTTGAAGTATTAAGTCTTGAAGGAAATAAAAATGTTTGAATAATTGAAATATTTATTTAATTAATTATTACATTATTGACGAACTGAGAAAACGAGTAGTTTAGAAAAATACATATGAGGACGAACTGCAGAATCAAATTGAAAATTGTTTTAAATAACAAGAATTCGAGTTTCAATCCTCTCGTTATCAACATACCAAAAAGGAGATTAGAAAACTCGACCCAAGCTTTATCAAATAATGCAAAACACTATTTCAATGAGTCTTTCGGTTGTAGCAGTATAAGGATTAATTTTACGCTATAGTAATGTGTAGCCAGTTAACGGATACTCAAAACAAGGTGCCAACTATAAAACTTATAGCGTAAACTCAACGCTTTAGAGTAGATAGATTGAAATTGAATATTATTCGCAAGCGTATTTATTATAAATAGGTAAAATTTATAGGTTGTAATTAACGTATGGAAAAGTAGCAACGGAATCTATGTGGTTTTGAATTCATCGGCCGTAAATGAACGTAACAAATCCCCCACCAGCAAAATTAACAGGTCAGGGTAGGAGAGCCAAAGTGCAGGAGTGAGCAGTACCGAAAGAAAAAAGCAACCACAAAAAAAATTCGCTTAAAAACTAAAAGAAAATTCGTGTACGAACACAAAAGAAATAAAAAAAAGAACCACCCAAAAAAACTCTCATCCGGCTTAAAGAACCAACGTACTAATGAACCAAAAAAAAAAATTAAAGGGAAGACGGGTAATAAACCATCAACGACGACTAAGATGAAACGGCATCGACGCTGCAGAGTTGTCAAAGAACGGATGTTTTTCAGAAGAAATAATAACGTCTTCAACCTCAAGAGAAGAAATTTGTTTCTCGCGAAAAAACCAAAGTAAGGAAAAGAACGAGAAAGAAAACCTACAGTACAAGCCAAAACAGGACCCAAGGGTCAAGTCTCAAGTACGCAAAGGAACAACAACGGAGAACGAGAGGAAGAGAGGAAGAGCGCTGGTTAATAAAACAATGTATTACAAACTGTGCTAATCAGGAATCGCAACAACCGAGGAACCAAAGAAAAGAAAAGTGTGTATTTGTGTTAGACGTAGGTGTATGTATGTGCGTGTGTGTATGTGAGTGTGTGTGTATGTGTTGGACCGCTGTAGTTACCTCTTGCGACAGGCAGGTCGTACCATGGGACTATTCTATTCCCGGACCCACACGGGTGCAAAGAGTACAAGGAGAAAACGAAAGAAAGGAGAACCAAGTAGAACTATGTGTTTATGAAATGTGTGGGAATGAATTGGACGTGTAGAGAATGTGTGTGTGTGTGTGTGTGTGTGTGTGTTGGACCGCTTTAGTCGCCTCTTACGACAGGCGGGTCGTACCATGGCGCAATTCTATTCTCAGACACACGGGTGTTGAGATACAAGAAGAGAACGGAAGAAAGGAGAACCAAACAGTAATTGTGTTTATGAAGTGTGTGTGTGTGTGTGTGTGTGTGTGTATGTGTTGAACCGCTTTAGTCGCCTCTTACGACAGGCAGGTCGTACCATGGAACTATTCTATTCCCGGACCCACACGGGTGCAAAGAGTACAAGGAGAAAACGAAAGAAAGGAGAACCAAGTAGAACTATGTGTTTATGAAATGTGTGGGAATGAATTGGACGTGTAGAGAATGTGTGTGTGTGTGTGTGTGTTGGACCGCTTTAGTCGCCTCTTACGACAGGCGGGTCGTACCATGGGGCAATTCTATTCTCAGACACACGGGTGTTGAGATACAAGAAGAGAACGGAAGAAAGGAGAACCAAACAGTAATTGTGTTTATGAAGTGTGTGTGTGTGTGTGTGTGTGTGTGTGTGTGTGTGTGTGTGTATGTGTTGAACCGCTTTAGTCGCCTCTTACGACAGGCAGGTCGTACCATGGAACTATTCTATTCCCGGACCCACACGGGTGTTGGGGTACAGTTTGGGGTGGAAGTAAAAACGTCGGGTCTAGTTGGTCATCTTTTGAATCGCAAAGAACAGAAGGAATTTAGTTCTTGTTAGTAGAGGTTCGGTAAATAGGAGCGTGATAGCCGTAAAAATCATATTACAGTTCAAAGGCTCATATGGCTGAAAAGGGTACGAGGTGATGGTAGTAGGGCGAGCATAAGTATGTGTAGAAAAGGATGTACAACTAGAGACGGAAGAAATTTTGTTCGAAGCTATATTTGCCGAAGAAGGGTATGTTTTGATAGTAGTGGCAGGATGACCTACCTGGGTGAAGTACAGAAGAGAATGTAGAGTGAGAAGCAGAAGAAATTACGCACCTAGAGGTGAGGACAGTATTTGAAGTATGATTCGAAGGCCTATTAGTAGTAGGATGCCAGTTGGGACAGTTGTGGTGAGTAACTCCCTTATGCCCGCAACTATAGCAATGGAGTACTTTAGGATGAGTACAACGCGTTGAAACATGACCAGGTATGACGCAATTAAATCATGCGACCTTATGAGTAGAAGTAGAACTAAGAAGAAGAACAGTAGAACGGAAGGAGTATCGGATCTACCCGTAGGCGTAGGAGAAATCTTAACAACTCGGTCATGTGAAGTAAAAGTATTTTTCTCAAAAGTAGCAGACTTATAAGCAAGACCCGGTTCAGCAGTAACAGTAGGTTGTTTTTGACTCGTTGATATGGAATTATCGGTCAGAATTTTTGCCGGTTCTAATTTCAGACATTTGTCTTTTTACTCTTGTAAAAAGCGGATGGTAGGCAAATGGGCTCAATAGAATGGAGCGAGATTACGAAGCACACTGGACAATTAACCATCCTTTTTGAAAGATTCATACCACTGCAACTGAGCCGTCATACACGTGAAATAGTCAGTAATACTTTCTGATGACTCCTGCTGTTTATTGCAGATACCACCATACAGTCTTGTAGCCATATCATTCATTTTGAATACGAACAAAAAAAAAGAAGTTAGGAGAAAGTAATTAAATAAAGGCTAACCGTAACTTGATAGAAGCTCAAGAAAATTATTGCAAATACAAGACAAAATAAAACATATCCGACACCAATAGGAGCGAAACAACAAAATAGACATTAGGAACAAGAACAAGGCGTCAGCGTTTTCAACTGACTAGAATTATCGGCGAAAACACAATTCCGATAGTCTGAAATGAGCCAACCAATGCTATTCAACGATCAAGAAAAAAACAAAATCAAAATTTAATAAGATCGAACCCACGCAAAAAATAAAGAAAACCGATCCTCATGTGAGGAACACTAAAGAGCCGAAAGAAAAAATAAATAACAGTCAGAACGTAAAGGAAGAAGAAAATAAGTAGCATCAGGCCGAAAAATGCAGGTAATGTCGGAAATCAGACAGTAACGGCAAACAAAAATTGGGCCAGAAATTAAGCGAAACCAAATCGGAGCCAAAGATATACGAAACAAAATCGGAGCACAAATTAACGAAAATCAAAATCGAAGCGAACATTACCCAAGACAAAATCGGAGCCAAAAATTAACTAAAACAAACTCAGAGCAAAAGTTAATCAAACAAAATCGGAGAAAAAGTTAAGCCCAAGTTACACAAAACAAAATCGGAGCGCCACGCCAATGCGTTAAAATTTATGCTACGTTATGCAGCGTACGGATCAGATAGGAATAGACACGATATTTAAAGTGCGAACCCGCACGAATCACGGTGACGAAACAGACCACCAGAACGAATTTCAGAAATTTACGTACGAAGTGCGCATTTCGTTTCACATTCAGTATTCATTAATAAAAGAAAGAAAAGAAAAACAACTGCTTATGCTTGCTCATAATACCAGAGTGTTAAAGTAAAAAAAAAATTATTTACGGTCGAACAAATTTTAATAATCATGTAGTGAAGTAGTATAGAGCAACAGCGATGAACGACCAACAAAAATACAACATATCTCCAAGTGCCAGCTATTATCGTGCGCCCATTGCATCCACGGAGGTGAGTCAGCAAAGCGTCCGAGTGCTAGGGTCCAGATGTAGTGTCACCTCGGTGACAGATGTTAAGCTCTGCGACACTTCCTGCAACAGCGGAACACAGCAGCGCAGTTGGTTCTACATAAGAAGAATAATCGGCCTACATACAACAATTTGGTCTCCAACTAAGAGCTAGAAAGAGAATCTTACTAGTATTAATAACTCAGAGCACTTACCGATACACCCAAGGTCTACACTTCTCATAAAGAAAAAACGTGCATCGCTCTTAGAGTAGTATGTAACGTGCATTTTTATAGCTTATTTATTGTTGTTAATTTGATGGTGTTCCTCATGTATATTTTGACATTTTAAGTTAAGTGTAAATAATGTTTTGCTTCAAATTCTAGTCTAATTAATGTAATAATAAAATAATATTTAAATGTTGGAAAAATATTAGTGTAGATAAGCGAACCACAAAGTGTTAATGCCTTTTAGTATATAACAAACTTAGCACAGAATATGTGTATCAAATATTTGATATTTTGTAAGGTAAAAGTTAATTATGCTGAAGTTCAGTGAGTGGATTGCATCGTTCTTGTCTTGCCGTTCGTATAAATTTTGTTGCTTATGTGGATATACAAGTCTAGATAATAGACGATAAGAGGTTGTAATAGGTACGAGTTGATATAAACAGATGAGCAATTGTAGTTTGTTCTTGGTTTCGATATATTAATTACGTTAAAAATACTGTTTCTTTTTGCTTTGACAATAATGAGAATTAATGCGGTATGAATTTTCGAATTGTTCATGAACCAGCACGGCACGATTTTAGTTGTTTTTCTTGTGAAATAAAAGTATTGCTTACGCGTGCCTTACTAATTGTTTTTGTTGAGTTTCTGTTGGAAATAAAAGTGGAAGAACTTGTTAAACTCGATCTGCACGCGTGTTTTACGGGACATTTGAGGCACTTACTTTAGTGATACACGTGCTTTACTCATTGTGGTTTTTTTGTTGGTGCTTCGTCTTTTGATATTTAAACTGTGTGTGTGCGATCTAGTTTCGCGGTCCTTTTTTTATCAGAGTAGTGCATACTTAGGATTATCCAAATACAGTTAATACTGTAGTTTCTAAATTTTCTAACCCCACAGAATCTAAAATAGATCATTACTTGCGCAAATTTCGTTATTTGCGAAATATAGCAGATTATCGGTTTACAAAGGTATTGGTTGAAGTTTTTTGGATGTTTATGAAAATAATATACATTTGGTCCCAGTTGAAATTAAACTAGTGCTACAAAATATTTCGAAATTATTGTCTCAGGAAATAGAATTAACAAGAAATTTATCAATGCTACATAGTTCCGTCGTGTGATAATGTCTGCTGCTAATACCAGTGAAATACATAGGTGTGATTAGGGTAACGTGTAATAAGTTCCATCAACGTCCTCACAGTCAAGGGTGAAGTGCTTCGCTAGTGCCGGACATCGTGAATCCCACACTTCAATTGCAAGGAAGCGTTACTGAAAGACCTTTTTGTAAGTTGAACTATTTCCTACTTGTTATTACTTTAAATATCTATCCGTTTGTTTTGCCATATCTTTGTCGCTCTGATACCTTTTACAATCGAATTGCCTGCTTTTAAGAAACAAAAAAAAACAATCAATACTACTGTATTACTCATATCAATTGTGCTTACCTATTTATCTCTTCTTAAAATTTTGTCTGATTTATGTTTAATTGGTGTGTGAGGAAACGTTTCTGCTACTCCCCAATATTACCTCACTTTGTACTAAATTTGGTATTGCTTTTACCGTTGTTATATTATATAGATTATCCAAACAGTTTTTTTTTACATTCTACAAAGTACTGAACAATCTATGCTCGATCAGCATGTTATGCTTTTTCTTTATTTCAGCTTTGCAGGACTAATTTTTTTTTATTGCAGGTATTGTTACTAATTTCTTACAGCCGCGTACATTAGATGTTGGTCTGCTTTCTACAACCCCCCTAATCTCCGATTGAGCCCGGTCATTTCTTTGATTTCCTTTGTGTTACGCACGTCTACGAGCCAAAGTAGCATAAATTTGGCGCCCAACGTGGCTGCCCCGAATAACGTAACAAGTAGAACGAGTAGAATCAACTGCAGAATCAAATTGAAAATTGTTGTAAATAACAAGAGTTCGAGTTTCAATCCTCTCGTTATCAACATACAAAATAGTACAATACACTATTTCAACGAATCTTTCGGTCGTAGCAGTATAAGGATTAAGTTTACATTATGGTAATGTGTAGCCAGTTAACGGATACTCAAAACAAGGTGCCAACTATAGAATTTATAGCGTAAACTCGTCTTTTTAGAGTAGATAGATTGAAATTGAAAATTATTCGCAAGCGTATTTATTATAAACAGGTAAAATATATAGGATGTTATTGACGTATAAAAGGATAGCAACGGAATCGGCCGTAAATGAACGTGACAAATCTTCTCCAGCAAAATTAACAGGTCGGGGTAGGAAAACCAAAGTGCGGGAGTGAGCAGTACCGAAAGAAAAAAACCGAACACAAAAAAATTCGCTTAAAAACTAAAAGAAGGTTCATTTACAAAAACAAAAAAAATAAAAAAAACCCACCCAAAAAAAAGAACTCTCATTCGGCTTGAAAAACAAAAGTACTGAACGAACCAAGAACAAATTGAAGGGAAGACGGGTAATAAACCATCAACGACGACTAAGATGAAACGGCATCGATACTGCAGAGTCGTCAAAGGACGGATGTTTCTTAGAAGAAACAGTAACGTCTTTAACCTCAAGAGAAAAAAATTGTTTCTAGCGAAAAAACCGAAGTAAGAAAAAGAACGAAGAAGAAAACCAACAGTACAAGCCAAAACAAGACCCAAGGGTCAAGCCTTAAGTATGCAAAGGAGTAAGTAACAAAGGGGAACGAAATAAAGATAGGCAAGCGCTGGTAACAGAAACTATGTACTACAAACTGTGGTAACCAGGAATCGCAACAACCGAAGAACCAAAGAAAAGAAATGCTAACTAGTCCTAAAGTCGACTAAGTCGCGGTTTCCGAAGAAAAGAAAAACGGACTAGAAAGCACCTACCACAGGAGCGGATGGACGAAACACAATCGGTATATGAACCAACAGCAAAGAAGACCAGCAAGAGGATAAGGTAGGGAAAGTGGATCTAAAGTAAAAGAGAAGTAAACTAATGCAAACAAAACCCATATTATAATAGCATCAAAACTGCAGGAAGAAGACAAACCCCGTTTCCAAAACCAAACAAGAAAAACAGTACAAAAAGAAAATCAAACCGAATCCCAGTTTAGTGATGTTTGAGTATGTGTGTGGGTGTATGTGTGGGTGTATTGCTGTATGAGTATGTGAGTGTGTGTGTGTGTGTGCGTGTGGGTGTCTGTAAAAGTGTGTGTGTATGTGTTGAACGTAGATGTATGTATGCGCGTGTGTATGCGAGTGTATATGTGTTGGACCGCTGTATCGCCTCTTACGACAGGCAGGTCGTACCATGGGACTATTCTATTTCCCGGACCCACACGGGTGCAAAGAGTACAAAGAGAAAACGAAAGAAAGGAGAAACAAGTAGAACTGTGTGTTTATGAAGTGTGTGAGTATGGATTGGACGTGTATAAAGTGTGTGTGTGTGTGTGTGTGTGTGTGTGTGTGTGTGTTATTCCCGGGCACACGGGTGTTGGGGTACAAGAAGGGAACGAAAGAAAGGAGAACCAAACAGTAATCTGTGTGTTTAAGAAGTGTGTGTGTGTGTGTGTGTGTATGTGTTGAACCGCTTTAATTGCCTCATACGATAGGCAGGTCTTACCATGGGACTATTCTATTCTCGGACCCACACGGGTGTTGGGGTACAGTTTAGGGTGGAAGTGAAAACGTCGGGTCTAGTTGGTCATCTTTTGAATCGCGAAGAACAGAAGGAAATTGGTTCTTGTTAGTAGAGGTTCAATAAGTAGGGGCGTGATAGCCGTTGAAATCAATATTACAGTTCAAAGGCTCATATAGCTGAAAAGGGTATGAGCTGATGGTAATAGGACGAGCAGAAGGAGGTGTAGAAAAGAATGTAGAACTAGCGACGGAAGAAATTTTGTTCGAAACTATATTTGCCGAAGAAGGGTATGTTTTGTTAGTAGTAGCAGAATGACCTGGATGAGGTACAGAAGAGAATGTAGAGTGAGAAGCAGAAGAAATTAGGCACCTAGAGGTGAGTACAGTATTTGAAGTATGATTCGAAGACCTATTATTAGTCGGATGACAGTTGGGACAGGACTCGAAACAAGGTGTCAACTATAGAATATATAGCGTAAACTCGTCATTTTAGAGTAGATAGATTGAAATTGAAAATTATTCGCAAGCGTATTTATTATAAACGTAAAATATATAGGATGTTATTGACGTATGGAAGAGTAGAAACGGAATCGATGTGGTTTTTAATTCATCGGCCGTAAATGAACGTAACAATCTGCAAATCTAAGCATATCAATCTTTTGCCCTCGCATAATAATTCCAAATGTCTTTTCGCATTTGACAGTATTCATTGCATTTTCGATGTACAAGTTAAAATTAATGGGGATAGGGCACATGCCTGTCTCACACCTTTCCTAATATTTACTTCTCTACGTTTCTGCTTTAATTATATTACTACCGTTTGCTTTTGGTATAAGCTATGTACTATCCATCTATCTATACAATTTTATAATCGTTTTTGGTATTTTAAACATATTTGCCATTTTACATGCTTTTCCAGATCTACAGACTCTATATATGTATTTTCTCCCTTTTCTATTGTTTTCTCCATTATCACCCTTAAAGCTAGAATAGCCGCCCATGTTCCCCTGTTTCGCCTAAACCCAAATTGATCTTCTCCTAGTATTTCTTTAGTCCGTTTTTCCATTCATCTTTGTACAATTCTAATTAACATTTTTGACACATGTGCTGTCAAACTTATTGTTCTAAAATTTTAACATTGATTCGCATCTCTCTTTTTCGATACAGTGACTATGGTAATGGTATTACGTTTGAAATCTTTGGGTATCTCACCCGCTTGTTCAACGTCTTTTAGTTTTTCTGCTTGTACCTTAACTATTCCTGGAGTCTTATTAATTTTCAGATTCTTTAATGCTAACTCAAACTCATCTCTAAGTATAGAATATCCCAAGCCATCCTTTACAATATCTGATTCCTGTTCTAATGCTGTTAATTCCTCTCCTGCCTATAAATTCCTTATATATTTTTGCCATCTAACTACTTTCTTTACATGTTCTATAATGATGTTTCCTCTTACAACCTTTATATTTTTGTTATACGCTTTTATATCCCCAAAATTGATTCTAATTAGTTTGTATGTTCCGTCTGTTTTTTCTATTTCCATCTTAGTTTGTACCTTTTTGCAGTTTTTGCATTTCTTTTATTAAGTTTGTAACGTACTTTTCTTTTATCTTTTTATAACCCATGTTGGATGGCAGTGTGACTTATTTTTTTTGGAGTTGGACGCCAGTGAAACGAATTTTTAAAGTTGTTGTTTGATGGGCGCCAGTGCACAAAAATCTTCCGACATAGCTAGGGTAGAGCAATAAGAAGTGGGGGGGGGGTCGAATTTTGTTTGCAAACCAAAGCTAAACTAAGTTAAATAGGCGCCACCAAGTCCTGAGATAATCACGATAAGAGCAAAGCACAATTCTAAGGGCGGACGTGGAAACCCAAAGATAAAACGATCGCCTTCGT
Source organism: Platerodrilus igneus (assembly GCA_036346225.1). Taxonomy (NCBI): domain Eukaryota; kingdom Metazoa; phylum Arthropoda; class Insecta; order Coleoptera; family Lycidae; genus Platerodrilus; species Platerodrilus igneus. The sequence goes on from JARFIW010000668.1 coordinate 5,062,414, forward strand.
TAACAAAAACCTGTCTTATAAAAATAAGACGCAACTCCTGTAAGAAATTACAAAGATTAAATAAATAAAAATGTAAAACACCATTTGTGTCCTATAAAAGTATCAAAAATAAAAATGTATATCCAATATGATATTGGCACAAAATTATTACTCAAAAATTCTACTTTTATGTAATCAGATTTAATCGCGCTTGACCAAAATAAGAGTCTCAAAGTTTAACTAATTGTTTACTGAAGTAAAAAACTATCTTTTAAAATTTCATAACTTTTTAACAGGTAAAAAATTCTCAACAATAATGTTTATAACAAAATCAAATTTTTTGTCTTTTTAAAGCAAAAGACTGCTCACTAAACATAAGCTTGTTTTAAATATTTGATCAAAATAATTCGTAAACACAATGCATTGAATTATCATTTCTATCCTGGGCAGATCTTATCAGGTAGATTACAGTTTCATAATTAGTACGCAGCGTGTATTTAAATTTTTATACTTAGTGTTTATAATTTATCTGTGAATAAAAGCTAATATCCAGATTGAAAAAGGTTTAATTTGAATTTTAGGAAAGCTGCACGAAACATCTGCTTTCTCGGCAAATATCTGTCAACTGTGCACACAAAAAAGTATGACGTCGAAAATATACCTTGAAATCTATCTGAGGTTCAAATGGAACAAAAAAGTATAACGTTGAAAATATACTTTGAAATTTATCTGAAGTTCAAATGGAACAAAGCTTATAATTATATAAACCTAACCTGACAAAATTTCTTTCTACGGTTTGTAAAACCAGTTCAACAATAATCGAAAATGAAACAAATCATATGTTCATAAACATGATAGCAACTTTCGTGCTTTTATATGACCGTCTGTTTGTCAAAATCTAACGTCATTCTAACCACATGCAAAAATTTCTTAAACTTAATAACGAACCAAACTGCATCTGATTTTCCTAGACAAATCCGAACAGAAATTCCATCAGTTCCAAACAATACTATAAGCCATTTCAAACTTGGTCCAACAGCAATCACGAACACATGTCTGCAATCTGTACTTCTTTATTGTTTTTCGTAGGCGCGCGTTAATAGAAGTTACTGAAATTGTTCCAAGTCTAGCATGACCTGAACCACTCACACAAATAATTCAACCGAAGGTCGCATGCCTCTAGTCTGGAATACCTCCTGATGTATTGATTGCTAGGGAGCGACTAACTAACCAAACTAGAAACGAATGATCACGACGGTATTAAGACTCGCGGTTAAAGGTGGGGAAATACGTAAGATGCAGGATTGCTAGAGGTGCTCGCCAAAATAATTTTATGTGACACAGATATTTTACTACAAGAAGATTACTAAAGCGTTCGATTAGGTACTATATGGAACATTAATAAAGAATAAAGCACGCTTAGCGCATTATCCTCGTAATTCAATGCGAATAAATACTGATCAAATTAAACATGTTACAAGTTAAGAATATCATTTGTTACCCATTTCTTATTTTCTTTTTGTTTATATCCCATAATATCTCGTAATTATGTCTAAGCTGAATTTAATGTTGTAGCATTCTATTTCTACTTCCTTAGTATAAGAAATTCTCTCGTTGTCATTTAGCAATTCATTTGACTTTTTTTCAAATCTATTGAGGATATCTTTATCTTTTAGTTTCTCAAAGTCAAAGTGCTTTGTTCCGCTCTTTTATTTGAAATTTTTTAATTTAAGTGCGGATTTGCTCGTTACAATGTTGTGGTCTGTGTCTATGTCTGCTTCTGGGTAGCTTCTACAGTCTTTACTTGATTCCCAAACCGTTGTCTAACAAGAATGTTATTTATTTGATATCTTCCTATATATCCTGGCATCTTCCACGTGTATCGTCTTCTAACATGATGTTGAATTAGTGTGTTTGTAATGGTTAAATTGTTTTTGTCGCAAAATTCTATCAGCCTATTTCCGCTTCAACATTGGATTTGGTCACAGCAATATAAGGAGAGGGATTTATGTCATCGTAATATATTTATTGGGCAAGAAAAAGCAGAAAATTTTATGTAAATTTGTGGATTAAAATAAAATTATAATATTGAAACAAATTAATTTTTATCTAAAAGTTTGATATCTTAAACTATCGTTATAAAATTAAACGTCATGGTGACAAGACATTTAGCATTTCGTAATTTATTAATATGATTTTAGTACCGTAATAATATCTTACCGATGTGCTTCCTGCATTAATAAACATTTATTTTTCTGTTACATTTTTTGGCACGTATTTTATATAGCCTTATATAACCTTTGCCAAACAACGTATCTTGAAATGTGACGTATTTGATAATTTTCAAAGTTACCGAGATATTATACCTGTTGGCAAGCAACAGATGTGTTTTGAAATTACTTTGTAAATTTTAATGTCCTTGAGATATTATCAACTTATAATATAATTTAGAATGTTTTCTGAGCGGACGCAGTAAATTTTTTGTGTGTATTGTTTATTGTTCTAATTCTTGTTGTATCGTGTTTCAGTACGTGTATAGATGAGAATGAAGAGGTTGAATTTTTGAAAATTCCCTTGAAGCCAAAATATTGTCCTATTATTTTTAAAGAATGCTTTCTTATGTTAGGAAAAGTATTGATGCTGCCAATAGGATATTTTCAAAAATAGAGCCTGTTCAGTTTTATCCACATACACCCAGAAATACGATACAAAAAGAACGGAAACCTAAGTCAAAACAAATAATTACAGCGACCCACAAAGAAGAAAACATTTTTATAAAACCGATTTCTCTCGTACGGTCGTTGTAACTTTTATTGTATACTGTTTTTTGCTCTGATATTTTTCGTATTGCATTCCGGAGTGTGTGTAAATGAAAATGAACAGGTCCAATTTTTAAAAATTGTTTTATTTTGGTGTATGCGTGTATTTTTGCATGTTGATCAAGTTTTTGAGAAATATTTTTTTCCGTGCGTACGCTGTAATTTTTTTGTGTAGTGTTTATTATTCTACTTCTTTTGGTATCGCGTTCCCGTGCGTGTGTAGATGAGAATGAACAGGTTGAATTTTTGAAAATGTTCTCGGCAGCCAAAATGGTGTTCTTTTATTATTTTTTAAGGATGCTGTTTTCTGCGCGAAACAGTATTTTGGCTGCCAAAAGGGCATTTTCAAAAATTTAGCCTATCCACTTTCATCCGCACACACCCAGGACACGATACAAAAAGAATTAAAACAAAAAAGCAAAACACAAACAGTTATCGACGTAGCCGTCATTTGCAGCTATTATCTAATAATTAAAATCCGCTTGATAAAATAGAATACTATTCTCTTTCAAACAGTGTTTTCTATCTTAGTCTAAATTTGAAAACGCTTTTGTTCTGTAACTGATAGCATTCGTAGATCTCTTGCAAAAATATAATTTAATATTTTTAGTTAATATGTAAGTACATATGTTTCAGGGAAAGACGTAGTTTAGCTCAGAATAGGAAACACGGAGGTGCGCGTCCAATCAATTCTAGGACTAAAGACTTAATGAATATGATGATGTAAATATATGTATAGTCAGCAGACAAAATATCATTGCACAATAAGTCCTTATAAATAATAATATGTAATAGAGCTATGTTATTTTAAATAAAATGACATTGAACAAGATTATCTGAGTATATAAGCAGGTTATCTGACAAATGAACTATTCAGAATATCATTGCTTCCATGCTGTTACAAACGTCAGGATCTTCAAGATCAAGATGAATGTACGTTGTTGGGGACAAACGATAGATGGTAAGTAAGATCTATTTAGTAAGCCAAAATTTTCAAAAACTCTTGTATAGGTTCTATCGAAATTGTATCACTTTCGCAAACAACATTAAAAGATGGTATGCAACTATTCAAGGACGTTTTCCTTTCTGAAGAGAAATGTTGTGTGGCTGTTGAACTACCAAAATATCCTGAAGCTTATGCCGAATTAGATGAGTTATTTCTAAAAGGCGCAAAAGATGGCGTTTCAGTTGTTGCAATTGAAAAAGCTACCCAAAAAGTAGTCGGAATAGAAATTAATAAATTGCACGTAAGTAGTGTATTTTTATTAAATTTGGTGAATTATATCGTGTGTATTTTTTTACATAATGATATACTTAAATGTAAAATGTTGATTATGTTTTTTGTGTATGATATGTAAGACTTACCTTAGAAAATAACATATGTTTTTTTATACAAAACAACAACAAAGTCGCACTTCCTAATTAAATATGCGGTATGCTCGATCGGTCGAATCAAGGTCATGACACCACAAATAGTAATTCATGATTCGTAATCCTAATGCGTATAAAAAGATACAGTGTGTTGATATTACCTTTTGGAACATTCTAGTTTTTGCTATTAATGTTTTAATACGCCGTTGTCAGGTTTATTTTGTTTAGTTTGAAGATAGCGTATATGTTGATATGACGTCTGAACTTATCTTCATGTTACTATCAGCTTTCGTTATTTTGCAGCTGCTTCGAGTTGTGTCATTAGTCTCTAGAAATTTCTGAATATCATTGTAAATTCGTATAAAACTGTTCTTGCTAGACGTATTTTTGTTTGAACACGATGGTCATTTTTTACTTCTAACTGCAATTAGAGAAATAAGTAATATATATTAAAACCCAAATTCTATAAATAAATCCCACTAAAATAGAATCTGGAAAAATAGAAATTTACGTAAATTCATGGTTACGCTCTATATAATACAAGTGTACTTTTATTAATCAAAATACCAAACAAAAAAATACAATTGCGCGTGATATAAGCGTATTGTAGATAAATAGAAAGTAATGTAAGTTGTATATGTCTAAATAATTAATTGTAAGATACCGCAAAACGCATTCAATGCAAACGCAAATCGATCATTTTGAGATAAATACAAAAATTATTCGTTTATGAACTTTCCGTGCATAAAAATAAATAATTTTGTGTCTTAATTTTGGGTATTAAAACACATTCTACCGTGAAAACAAATATTTTCGATAAAATGCAACTAATTTGCATTATAAATCCATTAAAGTTTAAACTAATTACCCTGTGTATTACATAAATTCATTTTAAATTAAAAATTTTCCAGAATCTTAGGAATATAGGATGAATCATCTATACGTAGAAATACATTGACTTGATATGTCCTAATTAATAAAGAAACGTTTATTCCAAGAAGCGGCTGGAAATGAAAAGTCCAGATAATGTAATAAAAATTGATAAAAAATATTTATGATATTTTGCATTCACTATACGAAAGAAGAAGACCGCGAGCATTAACTTTAGGCAATAAATAAAGACCGACAGCGCACATAAGTCAACACTAACGAGAAAATAGAACACGGCGATTTTAGATGCTAATGAGTTTTTCGGGAAACCTTGCGTCATTACGGTGTGAAATATTCCATACGATACTAGTGGGTTCTAGAAACTAGATAATTTTGTATATAAAAGGAAGGTTTATTAAATAGATTCATTCATAAATTCAATCGCGAAAATGTCACATCAAGAAAAGAATTTCGAAACTATTGTTTTAAATTATGCAATACGCATACTGTAATTAATATGTACCATGAAACAGTGAATAAAAAAGTAAGTTAAATGTAACCTGCACAGAAATATGAAAATTGATAAATGCAATTATTTGATCTTGTAATATACAATGAAGATGGAAAATGCTTCCATATAAAAAGCTATTTAAAATTTTATTGAATAATCAAACCGAGGTGCACATTGGCTTCTAAATGGAGATGTAAATGATATGAAAATCTTGCAAGCTGATTTGGACATCAATTTAAAATAATAAGATATTTAATTACGAATTGTATAAAAAGCGCTTCGTGGATTTTTGCAAGTATAATTTTTTTTAAAAATATTGTTTGTAACTGATATTTAAGTATTTTTCATCTAGTTTAAAATATAATAAGTCCTAATTATTTTATTTTGTAAGAATCTTTACCAGGAAAGTTTGTGATTGGAGATCGAAACACTCTGATCTTTTAATACATTATCTGTCACGGATTGTTTTGACCAAACAAATCCTATAAGCGTAAGAATCAAAGCCAGGTAAACTATTCGTAAGGAACATTTTTATAGTTAAGTAAATAAGTAAACGTTAGAAAGCGGGGTTGTCACTGCAATATTATATATATATATATATATATATATATATATATATATTGTTGTGGATTCAAAAGATTAAATTTGGAGTAAACAATAAAATTTTAACCACCCTATATAGAGAACAGAACAAATAATTTACTCGCAAAATTTATTTAATTCATTTAGGGAGAACGGACAAGTATGTACGTATTTTTATAATTAATAATTGAAAGGTTAAAAAGTACATGAAGAAAAACAGTTTTAAAGCAAATAGAATACGCATAATTAATTTTAATTTAGTTTAATTCAACACGTGAAAGCATAAGGAAGCCCACTAGGGTAAGAAAATCAATAATTCCAAGGCAAAAGTTTTCTTAGTAACAAGCAAACGTCAGTTTTATCTGATACGACGAAATATAAAATCTAAGAATTGTTGTGCTAAACGGTCGATAATTAACGAACACCTGCGTTTTAAAAAAAAAGTTACATTCGTCGTAATTATGAGCATATTAAGACAGGACTTTATAGAAAATATTTTTAACCGTCAGTTTGCTTTGAACAACAAGCTAACAAAGTTCTTAAAGAGCAAGGGAAATGCACGATCGGTTATATACTACAGATAGAGACAGGGATAAAAGCGTTGATATTGAAAACGCACGTACTAATACACGTGGAGTGGAGATGAGCTGTCAGCAATATCGATTTTCTATAACTCAAGTGGGGTTTTGAACGTGACAGCAGACATGCATCAGACAGAGATAAAGATAGTACAGGCAGAGTTCTATGACGACAAAGAATATTATCATTGGTTAAGAACCGACAGTTTTCCAAACGTAGACAAACGCGACAGGTGGGAGCGATTTCGGATACGCACAGCACGTAGACGGAATAAATTTCTGGAATTTTCAACACGGTTGTATTAAAATTTGTAGAATCTAAATTTGAGAATAAGCTTTTCACATGAAGTGTGTCCGGAGGTAGCATTTTGAACTAATATAAATACTGAAGGGAAATTATTAAGGCTCTCTTTGTCTTCTCGTCGCTTTTATACTACTTTACTACGATAGACCAACATTATAGAGTTTTTGTTATGTGAGTATTAGATATGTTCATAATACAGTAAATATAGTACTAGCACGTGTAAATTATTAGTAGTGGCCTTTTATTTATTAACGCGAAATACGTGTAGTGTATATTAAATTAATAGAGGTCTGGCTACTACCATACTAAGCTACAAAATCAATAAATGTAAGTATAATATATGTGGGGTAAGCATCACAAACAACCAGGATTGTATGCTATTATGGAATTGTACTTTGAAACGAGGCGCTTGGCTCGCAAATGGGGTTATCATCTGTGAATTTGCTGAGTATTACAGCGCATGGTCACGAAGCAAAGGTGTTCTATAAATCGTCGTCAAAGGAATGGAAGTCTGAAGCATTCTCCAGCTAATTTGTTTCAAATTTCTGTTGTCTGATAAACTTTTGTGAAATTTTGGAGATGTGTGAGTGAATTTTGGGGTTTATTTATGGTTATATAAAATTATTGGAAAAGATACATGTACTGGACAATTTATTGGGGTTTAAATATTGAAAGGGGGTGTATTTAAAACTTACTAAATTTTATTCTGAATATAAATTGGATTGTAAGGGGTAAACGGGTCTATAACTTTTATATTAATTTATGCAAGGTAAAAGGCATATACTAAATGAACTGGGTTATTATGAGCTCACCATACTCCAGTGTACAGTCAATGTAGGGTAATATGTGGGGCCCATCTACTCATATCTCATTAAATTTGTTTGCAAATAAGTACAAAATCAAGAACTTTAAAAACGTATCACATTTTGAGTTTGTAATTAGTGTACCAAACTGTTTTTATACATGTGAATAATTTGTCTGTAAATAGCGGTAAATAAAAGATTGTATGATTGTTGTATTATTTGGTGATTTTATTGAATGGTGTGCGAGTGTAAAGGAAGAAAGGTTGTATTTAGGTATCCGAGAAGAGGCACAGCTGAGCTAGCCAGGGAATCTGCTGAAGATTTTTGAAGCAGAAAATAATAAGAATAAGCAATTTTTTTTAAAGTTGTGCATTTTTGAAAATTATTTGATGACACTAGCTCAATGTTAAAAGTTTAATCCACGATAACACAGCAATATATATATATATATATATATATATATATATATATATATTTCTGTGATATTAAGGGTTTAAAACAGCATTTGTACTTAATTTGGTAATTATTTCATGATTCTGTATATAAAAGAAATGGCCGAATTCCTACTTAACATTGGCGGACCTTCTAAGAAGGTACTACATCCAACGCTAATTGAGGATGTTGGCCTACTGAAACTAATACGTTTCTAAATTTTGCCTGGCATAGGGAAAGTAATTCGAGTATAGAAAACGAAAATTAATATAAATTGGGTTAAACATAAATTTATCTTCTCTTTAGTTTATTTTAAAATTATAACAAAGTATTTATGGCAAATTGTGTAGGTATAGTCTCCATAAAATTATCAATTGTGATGTTTCTTGAACCAAGTAAAAATTAATGATTCAGAAAATTAATATTAAAATATTTTGTAAATTAATCTACATAAAATAATTATTTTTCTTTCGTTGGCAGTACTGCGGGCAAATTTACAATTGAAATTATTAAAACTGATTTAAAAATGTCATCACTTTAAATTACATTCAAAATTAATCCTAACTTTCAAATTATATCTTGGGTGCATAGTACAAATTGAACACACAAACTTTTCTTATCATACTAGATGACACAAGTAACAAGTTGTTTATACTTTAACATAAAAATTATTTCTTGTATTTAATTTACAGTATAAGAAATTTAAACTGATATTATTAAATATTTTACTTAACAAGAGTGATAATTAGACTTTTACTAACATAAAATTTATCACCAATACGAAACTTTTATCAAAGTTCAAAATACAGAAAAACAAAGGTAAAATGTGGAACCTTCTTACCAAATAGTGTAAGCTGAATATACCAAAATCAGCGATGTACCAAGAAGTCCTTAACAATCGGTAGAATTTAACCCAAGCATAATTGTGCATCAGACATCTAACCTCAAAACCAGATTTGATACAGCATTAAAGTCAAATTTTAATTCTTGAAACAAAATCAACTTAACCTCCAAATTACGCTTCACACTAGTTGCATGATACTTCAAAATTGCATGTTACTTGAAATTTACAAAACATTCGACAAATTAATAATTATTGAAGTTTCATCAACGTCACCATCAAAATGCACCGCCAGTTGCCTACAAATCCATTTGTATCTGTCCTTTATGGCCATCTGGCCATTGTTATCAATAGACAAACCCAGTCGACCTTTACCCTAACAAAATTAGAACAAAAGTGACAAGCTTTGTTAAATGACAAATGCTTGCAAATTATTAGAATAGAAACATCAATGAAGAGAGCTTCAGAGCCTAACCTAACGATGTCGTTACTATGCTATAATATGTCACCACAGTGACACTAGAAAAATGTATTTTATTTGAAATATTCTTATTAAATGTTAAGGAATTATTATTACACACCTGTAATTAGAATTGTAATTTAATTTAATAAACTAAATATCATTATTATTGTTTGTATACCATTATAATGGTTTGAAGTGCACAATTAAAAATAAGTTTATTTAATTTCTGTACTTACATATGGCTAATGTATGTCGATACATATTATAGTGGTTTTAAGGGCTAAATTTAAGTATAAACAAGGCAATTCCAAACACCCTGTATAGAGGAAACAACCAGAATTTACGTGCGAAATTTATTTGATTTAGTGAATTTAAAGTAACAAGTATTAACAAAATTTTACAAGCAGTGATTAAAATTTAGTTAGGTTCGTAAAGAAAATACATTGTAGAAGCCAATGCAAATTACTAATTAATTTAATTGAGTTTAGTTGAAAGGGTTATTATGTTTAATACGCATAAGAGCTTGAAAATTCGATAATACCAAGGTGAAACGCTTTGCTAACAAACGAACAGCCGTTGAATATAAAATACCTTGAAACGTAAACTCCTAGAAATGTTGTTTTAAAAACGATCGTTAATTGAACACCTGCAGGTTTTGGAAATATCATGTTCCCCTAATTTGTGTAGATAAAAGACGAAATTCGAAGTATATCTGGTAAACGGTCGGACGGTTCGTATAAATGCTAACTAAAAGTTTCCTTAAAGCGCAGAAGGGATGGACAATCAATAATATGCTTCGGAAAGAGACAGGCATAATAGCAGTTCATTTCAAAACGCACGTATTCAGTCCACATGTGTTAGATAGAACGCAGACAGTAATATCGATTTTCTACCACTCAAACAAGGTTAGATGGAAACATAGAATATGCATAAGAGAGGAATAGCGTTAATACAGGCGGGGTTTCAAGACGTCACTGAATATCTTATTGGTCTATATAGTTAGTTGTAAAACAGACAAACACGGGAATATTGCATGCGGGTTTTTCGGAAAATATAATAACGACGAGCTAAATTTCGAAAATTTCTAAAACGGTTGAACCAAAATTTGAGGAAGTATTATTTTAATTGAAGTAGTTCGCGGAAAGAGTGGCCGAGAGGTGGCATTTCGAATTGTATAAATACCCTAAGAAAATTAATAGGACTCTCTAAGTGTTTTCATCGCTTTAGACTACGTACAGAAATTTACCACGAGCTTGTAAGTATATGAAATTTTTTAAATTAAATAGTACAGTGTTGGCCTCATAATTTGATACGCGGATAGTGACGAGTCTAAATTTTATTGAGGTGCAACATATATTTTTAACAAGCTCATGAAGTGACGTAATGTAACGTAAATCAAATTAAGCAATTATAAAAGAAGTGTAATGTACTTGGATTTGGATTTGGATGCATCGTGAATGCAGAGCATGCAGCACAACTTAGAGGGTGTTTATCTACAAATAGCTGGCAGCAGCGAGCAGAGCAGAACCACAAAACCGAGGGTGCAGGAACCTAACGACTTCGTCAACGGAGTAGGGATCTTCAAGAAATTCCAGGTAACGCTTTAGAATTTGTTGTTTTTGATAAACTATGAAATTATTGTGATGTGTGAGGGTGAACTATGAAGCTATTTTACATTATTTTACGTATTGAAAATAATACGTATAGCTAACTTTTATTATAGTATTTAAGTATAAACTTAAAGGTGTATATAAAGCTTATTAACGTTCCACAGGAATTTAAATTTTTTTTTATTGTTAAGAGTACATGGGTTTTTTTGTGTTTGCAGTAAGCGTATGCAAAGTAAAAAGCATACATTAATCATAAAAAAAAACTGGGTTATCATGAGCTCACCATACTCCAGAGTGTCCTAATTAAAATTAATTATAAATAAAGAAAGAAGAATAAGGTATTATTCAGGGCCCATTTACTCAGGTTACATTCAATGTGTTTGATATTTCAAGTTAAAATTATGGAGTTTACAAAATAGAATTTATTAAGGTGTAACTTGAGCACCGAAATCTAAATAATCTTGAACTTTTATTTGTAAATAGTGGTAAATAAATATTGTATGATTGTTGTATTATTTTGTGGTTTTATTGAAAGTGTGCGTAAACGATAAAGAGTATGATAGTGAATCTAGGTATCTAAGAGGAGGCCCAACTGAGCTAGCCAGGGAGCTGTTGAAGTAATTAAATGATGGTAGCAATTGTGTGCAATTTTCGATTCGTATAGGGTACACAGCAATTTTATGACGCCCAATTCGTAAGGCTCGATTTTTATATAGGGTACACAGCAATATATATATATATATATATATATATATATATTGCTGTGTTAATAGGGTCATTTAGGGGTAGTTAGGACCAAGAGTATAGCGGACTCCACATAAAATACATAAGGGCTGAGAAAACCACACAGTTTTTTCAAGAAAACAAGAAATACGATGATTAAACCGGAAAGTAAATGTCAACGCCCTGTATATAAATAATAATCGTAATTACTATTTAGTTAATGAAAAATACTTTGAAGATTTATTTGAATAAAACAAATCCGCAAGTAGTTAAATAAAATAAATGTAAGCTAAAACGCGACACGCGTAGATAACGCATCAAGAATCCTAATTAATACAAGCAGAATTAACAATGCGTAGAATAGAAAACGCCGATAATTAAATCCATACATTGTATTTTGTCTACGTGACTGGAGAATTAAAACGACACCTGATTTATTGGAAAAACAAAGCATGTTTATTGAAAATCAATGTTCACCAGATTTATTTAAACAAACGACGATTTACTTATCCAAAAGTATGAAAATCCAGGCGAATCAATGCTATTAACTTGAAATCGTACGTGAAAGAATGAACGCAATGATATTAATATACAACCATAACACCATGGAATATCCAAAAACCTAGTTTATACAAACAGTGAACTTTGCGCTTGTCTATAGATAGTCGGTGCATTTAAATATGACCGGATTTGTAAACAAATCAGTTGACCATGAAGTAACGTACAATTCACGTCTTTGAAGACAAAAATATACAAGCGAAATAAGTTATTGTGAAGTGTGAAATAATTCCGCATGAAATATGAAAAATTAATGGTTTGTTGTTTTGTCTTAGAGAGAAAAACGTAAGTAACTGAAAGTTGTTTTACTATAGATTCTAATTTTAACCTTTATAAAAAGGACTTTAAGAAACCCCTACAGAATCTCTAAAAAACCCATGCAGAATCTCTAAAGAACCTTTAGAGAACCTCTAAAGAATCCTAAAAAAACCCCAAAGAATACTTAGAGAAGTTCCAGACAATTACGGGTGACAAATATAAATAAGGGAACAAAGTTAACTCAATGCTGAAGCAACTATTAATGGAACCAAAAGAGTTGAGTTATGGTGAGGGAGTTTGATGCAGTACATTTAAGGCGCTAGATGAGGGATGCACACAACGCTTGGACTAGTGACGGAATTTCAGTGGATGCAATACAACAGGTTAGCCAATCTGAATGTTTATTATTATTTGATCATTTTATTTGTGGATAATTCTTTACACTTTTCTAAACTGGAAGATTTAACATTTAACTAAATATTACAAATTTCAAATACTTTAAAATTGCTTTCATGATAATTTATGTGAGGGGTCGGCAGGATTTAATTTTGGGTATACGTTTTAAAATTACGTAAATAAATGAGGTTGAATGAACGTTCATAGGCTTTAGTTAATAATTTAGAGAACTAGTGATTTTGCTGACTTTTTGATCATCTTTGGTAATAATAATTATATAAATTTATTGATTCAATTAGAAGAAAATTCCAGTTAAACAATTTTTAACCTTTTCATACGTTGTAAATATTTTCTTTGAGAACATTATAATAATTTGTGCTTTTGGTGTTTTGGTATAAAGAGTAGGACAGGAAGGAGAATAGATGGTAGGTTTAAATTTTTATTTGTCGTATTGTCGCAAGCTCCATGCGTAATACAAAAACTAGCTCGCCGGCGCAATCAAAATTGATATAATAAAAATCAAAAATTGACAAATTAAAAATGTTTACCTTTTAATTCATAAAAAGAGCGCATAGCGGTATTGCCACAGTATCACAACAATATATATATTTAGCACTTTGAATTCTTGGATTTGTAGGTCAATAGACTAGACTTAATTTTATTGATACATTTAATTTCTCATTTTTTTCATCCAGACGTTTCGGCTGTAATAGCGTACCCAATTTCAATGGTTTCAGATATATGTGTACATATTCCTGTAGGTTCAACATTAACATTTTGTGGTTATTTAATTTATTTACACTTTTACCTTGAAACGAATATTTCGTAGCTTGCGATTATGAATAAAATTCTTTTCCGTCTTTAATTTAATTTACTCCAAACAGACACGGTAGTCTCCGTTCTTTTTTTCTACTAATAAAATGGGACTGCTCCAAAAAGAAGAACTAGGGGAAATAACACCAGACTGAATCATTTTATCAATTTCGACATATCATTCTTTTTGTAACGCAGGGGATAGGGGATATTAACGCTGTTTAATGGTTTACCATCGGCAGTTAAAATTTCATGAGACAATTGTAACACATCCTAGCTCTGGAGTAGAAAATTTACGAAATCTATACATAGTTTTTTTTTTAACAAAATGGTGTAAGCGTAAAAAAATCGTGGTAGATTTTTATAGGGTTTTTTGTTTAAACCTATCGAGAATTCTTATATATTTGTAACAAGTCCAGGGTAAGGTTGGATGACAAGCGGCTTTTAGAAAAAGAAAACTCTTATGACTTGTAGCTAGCTGAGCTTCTAACCCACGGTCGCATGAGATTGGGTCAGTGAGTTTAATTAAAGTTAAAAAAAAGATAATGGACGCCACCTAAATTTTTTATAAAGCAACTGACTAAATGAATTTGCTTAAAGGGAAAATTTGGAAACCTAAAAGTTATCTAACCTTTTTAGGAATTAAGTTTAATACCACCTATACGTTACTTACTTACTTACTGCTGTGACGAAGTTCTAGGATGGCTCTGAAACATAATTACAATTAACAAACATATAATTTATCTGATAATTCTGTGACTACACGAAGTCCTTAATTTTGTTTCAAATACTTATCACTGAATCGTTATATGAATTCTTTTAACGGTCATAAAATTTTTGAGAGAACTTAAATATTCATAAATAATGAGCTGAAGAAAAATGGATTCTATATTCTCATATTAAACAATTATGTACAAGATAATGCAACTCAACAAAGATAAATTTTTATGAATATAATTACTACGTTATTCAGGAGATGTAAGTTAAAATTTTTAAAATTTTTAATTCTACTGAATTTTAATTGAAGTCTGTATTTTAGTAACAATATTTATTTATACTTAGTAGTCCGAAGTAGCGCTACGAGAACTGTACAAGAGATTCATATTTCTGTACATGCAATAATGTGTTTATTAATTAATCTCAAATTAAAATTTTATTTACTGGAATGAAGACACTCAAACTGAACATTTTGAAATAAGCTTTCGGTAAACAAGATAAAAAATAACATTTAGTTAAACATTTGCTGCAAACAACATGTTACTATCATTGATGTAACTTATTATCTTTTTATACATAGTTTCAAAATGAATAACTTCTAAATTTGAACACGTGATTAATGAAATAAAATCATTCTATATATTTTAAATATTAAGCCCTTAAAAAGTTAAGCTTCTTTTTATTAACAAATAGGCTGCCAAATTATCTGTACGGCAAGGTGCTTGCATATAACAGAGCATAAGGTAATTTACAAATGAACAATTAAATATTACGTAAATTCATATATGTGTGTACGGAATAAAATATAGCACATGCAGCAAAAATTTCAGGAAATCAAATGGGCTTACCCACCGGCGTCAACGACCTAACAACCTGGCAGCACTTAATGTGACGTCACCATTCTGTCATGTGTCGGCACTTTCCAACAAATCTGCTTACAATTTTTATACAAAATAAATTTCCAAGTTGATAAATTTCATTTACACATCAACCAAGTAGAATAATCTTAATATTTCATTAGAATTTTTGTAGATTACGGAAGTTGCACTGCAATATACTTTATTATAAATTCTAGTTAATTACCTATAAAACAAACCGTTGTAAAAATCAAATTACTTCATGACTTTGTTGTCTTAGACAATTGAATTAAACTGTCTCACTTATTTCGGCGCTTACGCCAGGAAAATTTAATTTCCTGTATCATCTCGCATGTTTTATTCCACAGACAAGTTACCTTTCGGCTTGACGAGAAGACAAAAAGTGACCACCTGTCACTAGTCGACAAACAACTTGAAAATCTTAGATATTCCACATACGAGTAAGGAACACGCGCAAGGTTTGTAATAGTGTTATCAGCTGTAGTAATAAAATGCTTTAATTTTATTGGTTTACTAAATATACAAGAGTACTGGAATTCATACTGGGTAAAACGTTAAATAAATAAATACTAAATTAACGGGTTTGTAGCAGTAATGTTGACAAATAATTCAGTTTGGAATTTTTACATGTTACAATGGTTTGTTTGTTATTCGGTAAGAGAAATTTTATTTGCAATTCCCAAGGAAGCACTATTGTTCTTCTTGAGGTTGGCTTGAAAAGTAATGTAAGAAATTTAGCGATTAGTTAAAAATGTGACAAAATTCAACTCTTAAACGAAAAGAATACGCTAGACTACCTAGATTCTATTAAAAATTTAACTTCACGTTCAAAAGATTCTATCGGACGTTTATAACTGAATAGATCCAAATACCTAAACCTGGGTAGAGTCAGCAATAAGCATACAAGCATTTTAAGGTATAATTCTAAAATTAATGTTTTGTTCTCTTAATTGTTACAAGCCTGTATAATTGATTAAAGAGGAACTAGAATCAGTGTCCAACAATGTATAGACAGATAGGGGGGAATAAAAATAGGTAAATGTGGATAGTTATCAAAAGGTTTAGTTTTAAATTTTGCAGATGCAAAATTATGTAGTGGTTTCTACTACTGGAATTTTAAGTGAACGGGTGATGTGTTGGTTTCCCGCTTGGGGTGGAGTGGGGAGCTTGTTAGAATGTGGGGTTGGTTCAAGACAGAAAGCGGCAGTCGGCTCCTTACTTCAGGCGGAATGTAATGATTGTATTTTTATTCTCGAGAAGAGCTACACAAGGTTCAAGAATTCGAGCAGTAATCATTGTTACTGCAATTTATGTATAATTATCAAAGAAGAACGGACAGCCTCACTAATCAATTTACGATATCCAGTTAAACACTCAAGAATAACGAGGGTTGAATTAGTTATAAGTAAAATGAAGTAGGTAAGCCAGCAATTCCAGATTGATATTTTTTGTCATAATAAATAATAAAACCGTTCCATCCTTTATTTTCGATGCAAAAGTACCCAATGAGTATTTAGTCCGGTGCAATTATTAAAATCAATACAATTAGGACGATGAAAAGTATAAACTGTCTTTAGCCAGTGTCACCAGTCTAGTGGGGTTGTGCAACACATTTCAGTTAAAAGAATAGAACTTGATGTTGAAGATACGGTACTAGAGGCATAATTGTTGTTTTTGCGTAATAAAGATAATGGTACAGGATAAGTTTAATTCGTGCGATAGCGAGAATTTTGATGTAGTGGGTGATTTCGAAACGAAGGGAACATTGCAACGTGTATATTTATTTTTATATACGTTAGGGTTTCCACAACCGTTGCAAAAAAACCATACAGCGCTCTGTACAATTATTATAATTGTGGTGACCTTTTCGACAATTCCAACAAGAAAAGGAGTTAGTTACTTCGGTATTGGATATGGAGGTCGAAAAATTATTGGGATTGCGAGAAGAATCGATGCGGTAAGATACAATTTGTTGAGAAGATTTCGGTTGGGATTTTGCTGAGAGGTGATATTTTTCCAAACAGAATCTTCCTCTTGTAAAGAACGGCAGAGATCTCTAAGTTGAGTAATTGTATCAATTTCTTGTTGGGTTAAATGCTTAGAGTGGTAAGCGTTCAAATTGCGAATTAGTTGGGTCAAAATTTCGGATTCATCATACTTTTTGTCCTAATGTCTATTTGAGATAAGATTTTATAATCGTTGTCTTTTTACAAAAGTTATACTAACTCGAAGCCGAGAGTAGATTTGTATGTCAAAAATATAAATATCGCAAGAGATATCATTAGAGAAAATGTAAAGAAAGTTGTTAGATGGCAAGAAAATATAGATAATTTATATGTAAAACCGGAACCAGAAGCACGAGAACAGGAATACAACACTAAAAATGAGACTGTACTTAGAGATGAGTTTGAATTAGTGTTAAAGTCGGAAAAATGATAAGGCGCCAGATACAGATACGGTGTGCATACAGACACTCTAAAAGCCGCTGCACAAATAGTAACAAAACGTCTCTTCCACCTTGTAAGTTATATGTATGTGACAGGCGAAATATCCAACGATTTCAAACGTAACACCATATCTCTATATTAAAAAAGATAGATGCCGATAGATGTGATAATCTTTGAACAATAAATTTGACAGTACACATGCCAAAAATATTAAATAGAACTGTGCTAAGACGAATGAAAAAACAAGCTGAAGAAATATTAGGAGAAGATCAATTTTGGTTAAGGCTAAACAGGGAAATACGAGAGGTTTAAGGATGATAATGAAGATAACAATAGCAAGAGGAAAAAGCTTTCATATAGGGTTTGTAGATATGGCAAAAGCATTCGACAATGTAAAGTGGGAAAGAAGTTCGAAATACTCAAAAGATAAAATGAGTTATAGGAATAGACAGATAGTACATAGCTTATACAAAGAGCAAACAGCTGTAATAGAATTTGAGTAGGAACTTATAGAAGTAAATATTAGGAAAGGGGCGAGACAGGGATGTGCCTCGATTCCAACAGCAAGCCTCGCGGAATCAATATCTACCTACCTTTGCCTCCGGGCGAAACAAGGTGAGAAGCGGAACGGTGACAACTCGAGGAAGTTTTCCAGCTATGCGGGACGCCAAGGATTGTGGACACAACCAAAATCGTTGGGGATGCACATCCGTCAGTCCTGTTCGACAAGCTACCGGACGATGGAGCGGCTTGTGGCGAATAGCCATCCGATCGCTCGAAAACTACAGGCCAGTGGACCCAGGATTTGGATATCGCATAGTTGGAGAGCAACCAATAGGAAGATCCGGGATGTTACTTATCCCATCTACCAACCGCAAAAACACAACAAAATCTGAGACAACAGAGATCAACGAGATAGCCAGAATCAATCAGATTAAGGCTGTAAAAGGAAGTTGGACTTGAGAGATTCAGGATCGACTAAGCTGAGGGATGTGCCCTATTACCGTTAATTTTTAACTTGTATATCGAAGACGTAATGGATACTGTCAAATGCAAGAAAACACTTGAAATAAAACTAAAGTACTAATATATAAAGCAGGGAGAGTTTAAGTCAAAATTCAAAATACAAAGAGGAAACGAAAACTTTCAAGACGTTAAGGAATTCTGCTACCTAGGAATCCAAATAGTGCAAAATGGTAAAGGTGCAAAACAAATAAAACAAAGATTAGCATAAGGTCGTGCTACATTTAACAAGAAAAGCAACTACTGTGCTCAAAGACCACAAACATAAAAACAAGGAATAGATTGCTGAAAGTATGTGTGAAGCACAGCGCTGTACAGCTGTAAAACGTAGACAGTTGGAGAAGCAGGTAGGAAAAAGTTATAAACCTTTGAAATGTGGTGCTACATATGTATGATAAAGATATCATGTACAGACAAAGTTAAGAACAAAGAGGTTCTAGAAACGGTAGAGGAAGAAAAAAATGTGCAGAAAACAGTACAAAATAGGAAAGATAAAATAATAGGACACATACTAAAGCTTGCGGGAATATTGGAGAATGTATTAGAAGCAGAAAAAAGAAAGAAGAGAGGTAAAGGTAAACCTAGTTTAGACTATTGCACAGATAGTGAAAGATGTAGGTTGTGGAAATTTCAGGAAAATGTATATGTTGGCTCAGAATACAAATCAATGGGGGTACGCGTCCATCTAGTTCCAGAACGGAGAATCGAATGATGGAAAAGTAATTGTGTTTAAACCTGTCGATTATCGTAAACAACTACAGGCATTGGTTTTGCAATATTCTCAACAAATATTGATTATGCAAAAGAGTAATTGGAAACTATTGATTTGGCAAATGTTTAAGTGGCAGGGATCTTGGTATACGCCAGGTTATTGAACCCTTTTCGCATACCACTGAATATCGGTGAAATAGAATATAAGAAGGGGAAAAGTGCAAAAATATAAAAAAGAAAGATTAGCACAAGACACTGCTGTATTTAACAAAAAAAACAGCTACTATGTTCGAAGACAACAAATATGTAAACAAGGAGAAAATTGTTGAAAGCATATGTGTGGAGCACGGCACCCTAAGACTGTCAAACGTGTACAGCTGGAGAAGCAGACAGGAAAAAGAGAGAAGCTTTTAAAATGTGATGCTATAGATGTATGATGAAGATATCATGGACTGACAATGTTAAGAAAAAATATGTTCTGGAAATAGTAGGGGAAGAAAGATATCTATGAAAAACAGTAAAAAGGTGCGAGAGATAAGATGATAAGGATACGTTCTAAGGCACAAGGGAGTAGCGCGAAATATATTAGAAGCAAAGATAAGAGAAAAAGAGAGCTAGAGGTAGACCTAGATTAAACTATTGTACAGATAGTGAAAGATGTAGGCTGTGGGAATTTCAACGAAATGTGTAGGTTAGCTCAGAATAAGAAGCAAGGAAGGTACACTTCTAACAGGACTGAAGACCTAATTATGATGACGATAAATTTATTATCGTTGTTTATTTTGGCTCCTCAAATTCGACAAGGAGATTACATTTTTCATAATGGTTCATAACTTAGATGCTTCGTATCCGGTTACATAATCGTTCTACATAAATAGTTTGCATACAAAAGTTGTAGCAAATTTAATATCCTACAACTTTAATTTATAACATTTTTTTCTAACTTTTATTGCTAAAAAGATATGACCGATAAACTGAAAAGCATCGGCGTTTCGTCGGTTGTTAGCGCGTAAATGCACAAATTCGGGGTCGAAAAATTGAATTCTGAAATACAGAACCGACCCATACGACAAATCAAAAAATTAGAACTACTTAACCTTTTGTAAGGTAATGTATTTATTATCTTTATTCCCTAGACTATAGAGGAGATACAGGAATTAATAGCTAAAGGGAATTAAACACCTTGTTCAAAATAGGAAACTGTAGGGAACCGAAGTAAATGCATCCTGAAATTAATATAGAAAATGGAAGATTTTTTGGGTGCTTTACAGCAATTTTTTTTTTTGATATAACGAATTACCTAATGAAAATGTTGCAGTCAAATATAGAAAAATCAACCCTCGTTTAACATTGATAAATTGTAGCATGTTAATTTGCCCACTATGTTTTTACATTAAATTATAAGTGAATATACCAAGCGTGCTATATTAGTTATCATTATAAGTAATTCATATTATACATAATGGAATACTTAATTCTGATGGTTCTTCTATAGTAGAGTATCTGTGTAAAATAAATCTATTTTGTTTAGTATCTCTAGGAACTTTGTAGCGCATAGATTTTGCAATCGCTAACGGCGAGTCCTTGTAGGTCATCAACGTTCGTTTTGGGAAGTCACAGCTATGCTATCAAGCCGTTAAGATGTTTTTGAAATTAGAGGTCTGCGATCTGAATTAGCAATAGGTGTTTGAAGATTATCAAGTCATGGTGGACTTGAAAATTTATAATAACTTACATTAATGCGCGAGTTTCATATCCCCCATATCAATATGTACAATAATTTAAAGCATTTAGTATGTCTTAGTAATAGTATGTTACAATGTATTAATTGAAGGTTAAAATTTGAAATAATAATTTTAATAAACTCTAGTGGCCATATTAGACAAGCTTGGAGGGGGTGGATATGGGGGTTGGAGCTAAATATTTGATAAATGAACACGTACGCTTACCTTTTGTAATTCCTGACTGGATTTTACCAAATTTTCATCAACACAACAGATGCAGAATCTTAAACTCAAATTCAACAGTTTACTTCTTCGGCTATCACGTTTAGTTTAACATTAAAAAGACTATCCAGCTCTATTAGATCTATTCTTTTTTTTAAATATTGTTTTGTTTGTCTTATGTATATAGCATTGCATTGGTTGCAATTGACTTTATATATTAGGTTTGAGTGAAATTCGGTTTTTGGTTTGTCCTTTAAATTTCTGAAAATAAGTTGTATTTGTATTTTTGTAAACTGTTTTTATGTTGTGAGGTATATACATAAATATATATATATATATATATATATATATATATATATAATGCTGTGATAAGGGGTTGTTTAGGGGTGTATTGAGTAGTAAGGGTCGTGTAGTAACCATAAATTGCAATAGGAATTAGAAAACTGCATTTATTTAGCAGAAAATTAAGTCATTCGTATATTATGTAAATAGCAAGCATTTAACACCCTGTATATAGACCGTAATTAGCTTTAAACGATGCAAGTAAGCATATCTGACAACAATAGAACGCGTATTTAGCAGAAAAATAGGTAATTCATACATTATGTAGATAGCAAGTATTTAACACTCTGTATATAGACCGTTATTAATTTTAAGTAATGCCAGTGAGCATAGCTTTCAACAACAGAACGCGTATTCAGAAGAAATGATAATACATGTAATTAAACACGCATTGAGAAGTGTTCTACTTAGTTATATAATAAAGACGCCGAAGATAAGAGATAAAACCTAACAAAGCTTTATGCAATTTCGCTGAAACAATAAACATTTTTGATAAGAAAACGCAGTTTTAAACACGCATAAAAATATATAAACGAAAACAGCATTGAAGTTACATCATTTATTTTGTTCAATTATCCAAAGACGATATCTATACAAAACAACAGGTTTAAAGTTGAAAGTCTGGCAAGTATAACAAGGTATCTATAGCAAATAAATATTACACGGAAAACCGAAGAAATTATATCAGCAACAACTTCAAAATGCAAGGAATATTAAAGATCTGGTTGGTTGAGATATCTGCAAGACTGCTTGAAAACCCAGCCCACATTTAAGTGGGAAGAGCCTATATATAACACAGAGCAATGATAAGACAGTCAGTTTACAACTTATGCAGGGAAAATAACTCGACGGCGCTTTTACATAACTTGTCATTATTACAATTTTGGGAAGTTTTTAAATCGTCTATTCGTTTAAGAAAATGTGCTAAAAAAATTTTTGAGGCATATCCTAAGAAGTAAGATTCCATTTATTAACAGGTACGGATTTAGAAACGTCTTCATTTTCTACAGGTAACGATAGGTTACTTAAATTAGAGGTAACTGCTGGGAGTTCTGAAATAATATTTAACTTTTCTAACGTAAGTCCTTCGGTAAGGAACAAACCGGACATAATTTCGCTCTTAAGTTTGTTAGATCCGTCAGAACTAGAGACAGAAAATAAATCGAGGCTTTGTTTTACATGAATTAATCTAGAACGAACCCGCGATAATTATATTTTCGTAAGCATAGTATCAGTGGAATACACGATAGACTTAATATCATCCATAAAATCGGTAATTTCTTCTAAATTCTTATTTGCATCAATAATATTTACGTTAACGTTAAACGTAATAGTAGGTTTATGCTACAAGACTGATTTTGAGTGGTGGTAGGTATTATACCTCGAACAATTAGCTCCCAACACAACTCTTTACTCTTCAAATGGAGATAATTTAGGTTTATAATTTAAAAAAACACGTTAACTTAAGTATTTTATTTCTTTACTAAGTACGTATCGAAAATAATTCGATATTATCATTGAACGAACACTAGACTGGACAAGTAAAATTTGTAGTTAATGACTTCATATCCATAAGAGGTTTAGTTTTTAATTAGGGTAAATAAAACGCAACAAATATTTTACATAGTAAAATAAGTACCAAAAGGTAAAACAGTAACTTAAAATGATTTTAACAGAACAGAATTGTATTATTTCAACATCCGTATTTACCATTTTTAGGTTATATTCTTAAAAATTTAGCAAGTTCTTTTTCAAAGGCGATAAAGATTTAAGAATATATAATTTTTTTTAATATTGGAATAATACAATAATAAATTAGGCTTACCTTAGATATCAACTAATTAATTAAAGATTTTTAGTTACTCCAACACTTCACGGACAATTAACACGCTATAATTATTTCCTTTAACATTAAAATTATTTAAAACACACAAACACTATTAGTATATAATGCGCATTATGTTGAAATATGGCATTTTCCTATGCTTGGTGGTCGAGACAGACGATGTCTGTCTAATGTAAATTTTCTTGCAATATTGAGATACGGTTTCATTTGCGGTTTTACATTAGGTCATCGTTCTGAATCACATTACGATGCAAAGTATTTAAAAGAAACAGTGTTATAGCTTATTATCTGTATCATTTTTATACAAAAAAAATTTGAAATATGGTGATTAATTAAAAATAATTTTTCGTAAAATCTATTATACCAGGCGCATCGATATTTTAATTTGTGCCATTACATTTTAAGAATTTTTCTTTCTCCTCTAATTTATTTCTAGCCTAACGCAACGCGAGTTATAGGATCCCCATCCATTATACATATAAAACTAATATCTGTATTAGAAAATATTAGGAAATATTAGGAAATGTTAGGACAGTGCAACAATGTCGTTGCAACATTTTATTACATTATATTAAGATGATTTCAGTTCCCACGAGTGGAAACGCTACAAAGTAGCACAAGGATAAGTGACACTGCAGAAGTCAGGTCGCAGACGGTCGTAGGATGTCACGTACCGAGATTACGCAGAATAAGCCTGCAACATTGTAATTATGAATAGCTTTTAAGATAGCAACTATGTATTATGAAGTGTAAGCAGGATTACGTCCGCAGGTTCCCACAGAATTGTGGGGGAGAAAGTTATATAAGGACCAGGAGCTCCACTCCTAGTCAGTTCATCAACGTTCAGCTTTCACATTGCAGTCCGTCGGTAACTCACTTGTACAATTAAGTATTAACTATTCGACTTAGAATAAATTAATTCAAAATTGTAATTGTTCAAATCTGTAAAATAAATAAATGTGTTAAGGACCAAAGAAATCTTTTTAAAAAGGACCGCTCGAAGCCACGAACCTTAACTCGCGTTAACGTTTTGAATCATTATAAAATATTAAAGTTGCTCTTAGTAGTTGATTGTTGTATGTACCGAACCGTCAAGGTTTTAGATGTTTTCCAAACTAGGAAACTCACCAGCCCATTTAAGACAAAAGGTGTCTTGTGGCAAAGTGACTGGTGAAAGTAGCGAAAGTGGTAGTTTGTATAGGGCGAGAACTTGATGCATGAGTGATCATGAATAGTGAGGAGTGTCGTAGCGGATTAGTGAACGTTACGGTTTTGCTTTCGTAAACATAGGCTTGTTTTCCAAAAGGGGAAAGACAGTAGCCACCGTCTTTGTTTAGATTGTTAGAATTTTTAGTGATTTCTTATCTTTATTATTATTTATTTTTATTATTTATTCTTTTCTTGTCCTGATGAAGCCCCTTACAAAAGTGGGCGAAACGTCGACTTTAGTTTATGAAATGACACGTTCCCAACCCGAAATCATAAATATTTATTACTCTGGCCGTGAAAGCATCCGACAATATTAAATCCCTTTTTTGTTGAGTCAGAGTAGCCTGGTTCTTTAGGATATTTGTGTAAAAACCATGCATCAAGTTGATTTTTTCTTAAAAATGGTTTTCTGGTGTACAATTGCTTAACAGTAGTGTGTAAGTATTTACTACAGCCAATTGAAAGTTTTTCTTGTATATTTTAAAAAAGAGTAATTATTTCAAACCTTTTGCACTAAAAAAATATAATAAATTAAAGAATTGCTACTGTATAATTGCTTAAAAGTGTTTTTAATGATACTTTTGTTTGATAAAATAATTAAGAACCTTATTTTTTAGGTAAGAAACCAATGTTCTAAAACTTATTTACAAGAATATGCAAAAAGATGTAAACACGACTCATCCAAGGGGTTGGTACAATCCATGTACGAAACCGATCTTGCGTTTGATGTATTTAAAATCGCCGACGCTGAATGTATGCTTGAAACAATGGGTACTGCAGTGTTGCCGGATTTTCGATTTAAAAAAATTGCACGCAAGTTACTAGAAGCAACGATAGACCTAGTAAAAGCTTTGGAAATGGGCGAAAATGTCAAAGTAGCTGTTGATGGTATTAATTTGCCTATTGATCCAATACCAACAGCTATTTTTGGTACTAGTACATCAGCTGCTACGAAAATAGCTTCGCTAGATTTAGGGTTTAAAGCGGTGTTCGAAATTAGCTATGAAAATTTTATGTATAAAGGAAAATCATTTGCTAGTCGACTTGGCTTTGTTGATCCTTGCATGACGATTGTATATTTTCCACTTAAGAACAATGCGTAGTGATGTCTTTAGATAGAATGATTTTCGTAGCTTTCGAATTTGTAACTACTTATTCTATAACATTTCTAACTTTAATTTAGAAAGTACCAAATTAATTTGAGAATTGTTAACTTAATTTTAAAATATATCATTTGTAGTTCAGATTTATCATTTTATTTTCTGAATTTGTCAAAAGTGAAATTCAGATTAGTCAGTTTAATTTCAGGCAACTATATCGCGTTCGCTTTAGTGAAAATATATAGCAAATCAGGTAGGGGAAAACATTAATTAATTTGAAATGGAGCTAATAAATGTGGATGTACCCTTTATATTATGATTTCACGAATGGTAGTGTTAATTTAGCATGCCATTGCAATGTTTGTTTTTCTATATAAAAAGCATTCAGGTAATAAACTTAAACCACGAAATTATAAAGTTATTGTTTGTACAATACATACTAACTCAGATAAATAACTTGTTTCAAAACCGCAAAAAGGAAAACAAATTTCAATGTTACGCGAGATAGGTTTTGAGCCTTTCGGAGCTTCTTTTTAAAAAGGACATTATTTCCAAAACACTCCTATCAAGTGTATTTTTATAATAATTACAATAATGATTTTTACAATTGGGACGTTATATTCATTAACGTCTTAATTAACAATAATCAAAGTTTAATAATTACTATTTACTAATGAGTAGCTATACAACCAACAATGCTAAAGTTAAAGAAGTTCGAGACTGACTGTCAATAACTAATAATTACAAATGAGTAGCATGAACAACCAACAATGTTAAAGTTGTGAAGCTCGAAACTGACTGGCCATCATACGCTCTTGAGGGTATTTATGCTATCCCTGCTCTTACATCACTTTGTGGGAAATGCAGATCTCATGTCTGCTATTACTTAATACAATGCAATGTATTACTCTTTAATAATCTTAATTCTAACAATTGGTTTCTTATAGTCTATTGTTACGTCTGGAATACAAAGTAGTTGCTTCCTTTCCCACGTCTGATTAATGAACTTCTATTAACCCTTTATAATATGTCCTTCAATTATACACTGTAACAATCTATTTTTTAAGGCTTAATAGTTTCATTTAAATATACATATATATTAATTATGAATTCGAATACAAAAATGAAAATATGGGTAATTACCGTAATTAGTTTGGGTAAACAGATCAATGGTAACAGCAAATTTTTATAACATACAATGTAAATTGTTTCAATAAAAACCACTTATAGGCTGCTGAAAACGAGATAACAATAACCACGTGTAATACTAGCATCAAAACCACAGGAAATCACGTATTTTTCACGTAATCTAATAAAGGTTCGATATGCATTACCACAATACAATGACATAACCCTCAAAGCCATAGAAAGTGGGGAACAGGAAAACGAAAACTAGACAGTGGGCGAAAACAAAGAATTAATTACTCGTTAACCAGTAAACAGAAATAATATTGAGGGTAACTCGTTTCTAGGGGTTGTAAAAAAGGAACAAATTTTGCCAACAGCCAGTGCAAATGATTCCAGCGTAGTAATATCCGTAATCCCATTGCCTTTCACAAAGTGCGGACTTAAGCCTGGTCCATCGAGGTCTGTTTTTAAGATGTTCAAGAGAAAAAAAAATCTGAAGTTATCCTAGAAAGTATTTTTCAGTATAGTGGCATTTGTGAATTGATGTTGCTAGAATTGTGATAAATGTATAAAACGTCTATCATAACTGTAAGTTATAGTTAATTTATTAAACATAAAATACTGAACATTTAAATTTAATTAAAAAAGGTTGAAAACCTGAACTTGTATTTGGTTATTTAAAATAATGAAAAAAAAATTGAGTTTATTTAGGTTATTTAAAATTTTGTGTTGAGCTCAATTAGACTAACCTGTTAAATTAACGTAAAGGGGTGGGAGATGCTCCCTTTTATTCAGACTTAGGTCTGCACATATTGTTAACTTAATTAGTATGCATCCTACAAGACTCTAATTCTGGATGCAAATTAAAATGATGACAAATTTTAACTTGAAATTTTATTATGCTGAAATTTATGCTGAAATTTAATTTTGAAATTTTAATGTATTATGAATATTGATGTAAATAAGTTAACGTTGAGGTTTGTGGTAGGAATGTGTTTGTTTTTTTTATGAATGAGGATGAAAGTTTTAACTAGGTGAGCAACTGAGGCGGAGAGAGTAAAGAGGCGATTATCAGAAGAAAGTCAACGGACCAGTTAATGTTGACGAGGATCACAGCAAATCTTGGCGCCCAATTCGTGAGGTTCCATTCTAATAGGGAATCACATAAATATATATATATATATATATATATATATATATATCTTATTATGTATGGGCAAATTTGCATGCACCAAATTCCTCTATAATTTCTTTTCTAGCCCTGTTTTGCGCGTACGCTTAATATATATGAAATTTTATAATGAATAGCAAGTATGTATAAAATTTTTCTTTAATTAATAAACTACTAACTTCTTTATTGGGTTTTATAACTGATCTGCGCCTCGACCAATGAAACCCTTATCTCAGGTTAATTTTGTGAATAAATCAATATTTACATACAGCGTGAGTTCTGAACTGTATACAGATGTACGTGACACTGCCAGTCAAATGACCTCTAGTTAATTCTACATAAGCTATTTGTAAATGTGACAGTGTAAACAATTACTTGAAAAATACACACAGTAAACAGTTTATATTAGTTAATAAATTAAGATTTCAATCGAGTATAACGGGTTAAGTGTTAAATTATGACACTGATAAAACTAATACCTGAATTCCAATGAAACGTCTTGCTACTGAACAATGAAGCTCCATTGCCTACAGCGACGACTCGAACCAGATGCGGGTTCTTAATACCTGTAGATAAATACGTTTTAAAATTGTGTATTACAGAATTTACGCCTTTTATTTTTAGGGTTTAGGGTACGCCAAAAATCTTTAGATACACTTATACTTATCGCCGTTGATCTTATCAGGAATCTTAGCTCCGTGAAATCAACGCCGTGCTCGACATCGAAGGTTCAGTCATCCAAGCGTTTCTTATAACACCACTTCAACACTCGTCTCTACAACCTTGGTTAATCCTTTTCTTACGATGCACTTTACATAGATCCACCTTTTTGTAAGTTCCTCGTTACAGTTGTCGTTGAAGGTAACTATCTTTCTTTATTGTATACTTCCTTACTTTCACCACTACTAAATAAAACTTCTGGATTCAATTAATTCACATCTATTTTCTTTCAATATCAAAACTCCAATTTCAAACTTTGTAGTTCACGACAAAACTAATTTTTTCTACTTTAAGAACAAATCTATCTTTCAATTCAAAACCTCAAAATTTTCACCCTTTTTCAATTATAAAAAAATCAGTATCCCCTTTGACTTTTTAAAACCCCTCAAAAATCTTTTTTTTCTTGATCCCCTTTCAATAATTCATCTCCCTGGAGATGCCTATAAAAACATTAAACCAGCCTACTCTTTACAATTCTCTTCCCACTAACATTCAATGATCCATATTTTTATTAACAGATCTTATTGCTCTTGTCAAATTCTAAATTGGAGTAAACTAATACACAAATGTCATTGGCAGTAAATTTATAAATTTTGATTGATATTTTAATGTTTTAATCCTAACAACACGTGCTAAATAATTTCTTTTTAGATGAGTTGGATGTCTACAAAGTTGCAAGAAGTGAATTTCAATGATATAATGGACTTACAACTATATACTAAAAAGTAAATAAAATTTTTACATCTTATAACTAACTTAAATCTAATAAAACCGTACTAAGTGACTTCAAATTTTAGCTTTACATACATATTCACATGGCAGTGAAGTTTCCTTTTAAATATGTAAACAAAATTTTATGATATACAAGCAACAGCAGTTCACTTCATTGGAACATACTTTTCAAATTTACTTTACGAAATCACCAAAACCCAATTTGAAATCTTAAAACTTCATTTTCTATGAAATATCATTTTACATATCTTTAACATGTAACTGCCCTCACCATCTCCTTCATCAATCATTTTACGAACTAGAAGTCTATATCTGAGTGATACTCCAGTGCGTCAAGGTTCAAATATCATATATATCATAATATATAAGGTGAGTTTTTTGTACGGCAGCGTTCGATAACTCCGCGATTATAACAGCTACGTAAACCAAATTTGGAGGCATATTAGGCATACCTAAAGTGCACATTTTAAAAATATTTGGAAGCATACAGCGTGTTTCATAATTCCAAGGCATAATAAACTTATATTTTTTTAAATGGAACATCCTATATATTATTACATTTTTGAAAAGCCCATAAAAAGAGCTTTAATTTGATATCAAATTGTATCTGTCTATTCCTTTTAGTTTTTGAGATATTCAACTGTTTTTAGAAAAAGTTACCCTGATTAGATACATTGCCTCTGCACTAATACACAACTTATGTTAATTTTCAAGATGCAGAAAATTTTACTTTATACCATAGTATATTTGTAAATATCACTCTTTTGAAATTTCTCCATAGTATACAGTAATGTAATGTAATTTTTAAAACTTTTTTTAAATGGCACCCTACCAATTTTATTGATACAAGGGATGGTTCATTAGGCGTTCTTTCATTTTTGTTAAGCATTCTCTATACTTAAATCCATTACTTTCTGAGATATTTTTGATTTTCTTCAAATTTTAAAAATATTTTTAATTTACATAACTAAAAATAACTTACTATTGGAGAATATTATAAAACAATTAATACATCGAGCTAGTAATTGAAAGAAAGAAAATATAAGGTCTTGGACAGGATTTGAACCTACATCTCAGTCTTGCCGGGACTGTGCGTTTACTAATTACGCTACTGGGGTCGATGACTATAATTGGGAAATTTACAAATCTAAATCGTGTACAGAACCATATATATATATATATATATATATATATATATATATATATATATATATATATATATATATATATACATATATATAAATATATATATATATATATATATTATCGTGTTAGTTATAGGTTAGTTATAAGTTATAAGTCAAGAAAATAAATTTGTAACGATCGTGTATATAGGAAATAGGAACAATTTATTTACGCACCCAAATTAATTAGGTTTTTAAACATTGAAAACGGACGGATAATAGCCTACTTTTGTATTTATAAATCGGAATGTTAAATTTGCATAAGTGTAGAAGCTTTGTAGTACGTAAAAACTCAAGCATACAAATATAATTAGCTTTCATATTTTAAAAGTTGTAAATCAAGTACATCAAATAATAAAGAGAGCTTTTGGGTATATAAAATCAATAATGTAAACGCATATTTTCCATTTAACTAAACAAGCGTTTGTTAAATACAAATTCTAAGAAATTCTATAACTTGGAAAATACGATTTCAAACGGACAGTTGCTTCATAGAAAAGCCTGACAGAAAAATAAACAATTTCAAGTAACATGAATGTACGTTATAACATAATTCTGTAGAAATTTAGTTAACGGTTGATGCAAAAGCTACGAAAACAACAGATGGCGCGAAAGCAAAGTGAGACGGAATATTGATAGCGTAAAGCAGACAAAGTTCACATATAATAGACGTTGGGTAGAACACTCGTTTAAAGTACACGACAAATTTGGAGGTCAACCACAGTATCTATTTTCTGTTGCTTGAGTGGGATTATAAAAGGGACAACAAATATGTGTTAGACGAGGGTAACATAGTTGTAGGCTGAACATAAGAATGGGAGAAATTTGTGTGATTGGCTGAGTGCTAAAAAATTTTAAAGAAGCTCGCGACTGTTGTATGTTGTTGACCAGTTTTCGGGCTAAAGCGACGATGGAGCGAAAATTCTCAGTTTTACAAGTTCATTACGTACAAAATTTTTAGAATCTACTACGGTAGGGAAGCTTTTCGGTTGAAATAGGATATAGGAGGTGTCTATCGACGGATATAAATACACTAGGAGACGCAGTAAAGCTCGCTCTTACTTCGATTATTGCCTTGGACTTCGCTTAGCTTATACGGTAACATCCAAATGTAAATTTTTATAAAAATGGTGTTAGTACAGTCCGTCTGAAGTTAAATAAAAGTGTTAATTGCACAAGTTGGTACTATATTGTAGATGGTACTGTAGCTGCATTCAAAGAACTATCGGAGAGATGTTACTGAGGTAAGCGTGCTGAGAAATTTTTGGAACGAGGATGCTTGGTGTTTGGTAGATGTGGAAAGTGATTAACTTGGTTTGGACAATTATCTGGGTCGAACATTGAAGGCGCCTGCAAAGATTTGGATAGCGATTGGAAATGGGTTTAACCTACACGTAGCAGAGAGGTGTATGGAAGCAACGACGAGGTTTTTTGGACAACATCTTCAGAGGTGACGATGGAAAAAACTTAATTCAGGTAACTAAATTGATTTCTATTGATATTGCTTGAACATTTTGTGCTGTTATTTCGTGCTTGAGTCATTTGACACATTGAGGGTGTATTTTATTACCATAAAAACTTATTTGAAGGGGTATATGTAAAGGAGAATTTGTATTTATTATTTACGAGTGTAAATAAATGACAAAAATTCAATGTAAAGAGCAAACGGGTCTTTAGGGTTGTCATAAACAAAGATGCGATGTATTTAGGCATTTAGAGTAACTGGGTTTATATTGAGCTCAACATAGACCCGAGTAAAAGTCAATTTTGGGTCTCAAGACGGGCCCATCTACTCATATAAAACAAAAACTGTCAAAATAAATCAAAGTCATACAATTTAAAAAGCATTCAATGATTGAGATTGTAATATTTTATGAGGCTGTATATCCGAATGTGTAAATATTTACTTGGTAATGGAAAATTTTAATTTGTATGAATAAAAGGTTGTATGTTTCGTTGCATTATTTGAGTGGTAATTTTATTTGGCAGTATATGTGAGAAAGAGTGAACTTAGGATGGTAAGTATCTATGAAGAAGCAGATTTTAGAGCTAGCCGTGGTATGCTGAAATAAAGGGGCGTTCCAGAGATTGGAATATGTTTTTTTTTTCAGAAAAACATGTATGTAACTTTTGCAGGGGTATAGGTGCATAATTCAAAGGAATCCAAAGCAATTTTTATGGTGCCCAATTCATGAGGCGAGAAGAAGAAGGGTTTTCTACAGGAATCCAAAGAGGACTTTCATAGCAATATATATATATATATATATATATATATATATATATAAAATATATAAAACCACGCACCCCCTCCCCCGGACTTAAAAGTGATAGTGATTGTGATTCCCCCTAGAACGTTTAGTGCATACCCGCCAGAAGTTTAACAGTGCATCATCTCCCCTTAACAGTAAGATACCAATAGACGTAAAAAGACGGGCAGATCTTCGGATGCTTGGGAAATTTATATACGAGGTAGAATTAAAATTGTGGCGGCTGTACTTGCATAAGAATTGACTTGTATTAATAAGGAGATTTGGAAATAATCTAAAGAGCATGTTTTGTGCGTAATGGCGCTAGCCATCATAATGCTTATGCGAGTGCAGCTGATAATTTGGGCGATGCTTTTGCTTATTTAGGTATTTATTAATTTATTTATATATTTATTTTATGTTTATTTATACACTTACATTATATTTATACTTATTTTATATTTATATTTATATTTTTGCCTGTATTTTTGTTCTGTGGCTTGATTTTATTTGCTAGACGTTTTGCCGCCAATTTTTGGTGGCAGTATTTATATATAGAAAGAAGATTGTACTTATAATATGTCAGTTAGGGAATGATAGGGAACGTTACGAACAAATTTAGGATGAAATTTGAATAAATACTTAAACCATGGAGGACAAATTTCTAAATATATAGAACAGGCAAAATAGCTAGATTTACTATTAAACATTTGGCGAATTCTTAAAAAATTTGAATCTATTTTTAATATTAACTAGTGATATTTGGATAGTCTTAAGACGACCCTTCAGGACGAACTGGTAAGCAAAGCTGACAGCTGCTATCCGGTATTACGGATCCCTCCCCATTCATTTTTGCTTGTGTTTTGTGGATCGAGCTAACTCCAGAATCACCGCTAGGGATACCATTCTTTAAACCCTATTTTTAGTTTCAGTTTATTAGATTTTTATTTAGTATTCATTAACCTAAAGTTAGATTAAATTTGGAGCAAGTTTACTTTTCGCGTTTAAACCCAATGTAGTACCTTCGGTTGGAGCATTGGGGACGTGGCCGCAAGCATAGTGGTCCCTAATTGCATTATAATGTCTCATTTGTTAAGAAAATAGCAGTACATGGTGTGACCCAATTACATGATTAACAAAAGTTTTAGATCACAACATATGCTCCACCTAAGTTCTGTGTAAATGTTGCTACAGTTTCCCGCTTTTCATATTATTGCGCAATTGTTTAATATAACATAATTACACGGCAAATTACGCACCATTTGTATCAAATACCAAACACGTTTAAAAGTGATACAATGATCAAATTTACATTTACAATATAAATAAAAGCAATGTACTCACTTAAATCGTACCTTACAGCCAAATCCCAGGGCCATCTCGTTGTGGGTCACATTACGCCATTTGCTAAGTTAGATTTTATCCGTCCATCCTCTATGCTCGTTTGTAGGTGGAACGACAAGGATAACCAGGTAGAAATAACGATAAGGCAAGATAAGATACAGAAACCTACATCCTAAAAACAGAAAAGATAGACACGCAACACGGGTAGATGTTCTGGGGTTCAGGTCTCGTAGTTTATTGACGTTGTATCACACCGCGCGCACTTGCGCCATTCACTTCGCGCAGGCGTGACTCGGGGACGACGGAAATTTACAAGTTCATTTAAAAATATTCCCGGGAATTTATTTACATATTTAACAATGTACATTGCCAAATTTTGGTATGTAACAATGTGAGGAACCTATATCAAATGGTTGGAAATTAAGATCTGAGTCTTTTTCCATAGGTTCAACAATATTATCTTCAGCAGCATTCATATCATCGATAAGTGTATATAATTGTGGAGGTATGGGGAGAGGTAAGTTCTGACCGTGAAGAATTGGTTTGAGAGTTGATTGTAGGTTTGGATACTGTATAGTATGTTTCGATTTTAGTAGCAAAATTCCCGATAGATTCGTCACACAAAAATAGCAATCTACGATATAATATGATTTCTAGGTGCTTCTCACAACATAGGCATTGCAAAAGGCGTAGACTTACGGGTATTATTGAGTCATCTTCTTAAATTCACAGTACAAATGCGCAAATAGTATTTGGTGCCCAAGGTTTATCCTAATCTCGTACTTTGCATTCAAAATAAAGCTTATACGATTTTTTGATAACGTAGTTATTGTCCCTTTAGAGATTTAATCGTAAACTTTCAACATATGTAATGAAAAGTATTTGTTTGATTTACACACTTTTGCGACATTCTATAAAATCCATTAGCAACATATAATGTACACTAAAATATTATTTCTCTATTTACATTTTATATTTTATTATGGATGCGTTTAGGAAATTACTGCTGCTAAATCTATCCGCGGCGCTTATATACCTTAAGCCGGCCTTGCAACGATTTCTAGAATTTTCATCAGACAAATATGATGCTGTTTACCTTCCAATGACGCTTCACCAGCCGAATTACAATAAATTACATAATGTAATCCGTCTTTAACGAATATCTTAATGCCCGAGAGTGTAGATTCGATTTCAACGACCAAAAATATATAAAAGATACCCACCAGACATCAGAAAACAAGAATCGTATTGTTCTGCGTAATTGTATCTTACGAGGGTGGTTTGAAAAGTTTGCGAGGCGAAGGGGAAAATGAAAAAATTTGTTTTTAAAATATAGTTTATTTTTCAACATAAACTCCGTCAAGTTGAATACACTTCATCCAGCGATGTTCCAAACCAATTACGCCATCACGAAAGTGCGATTCTTCAAGGTCTCTAAAATAATCGTCGACAGCTGCTTTTACTTCGTCCGTGGAAAATAGTTTTTCCCAAGGAAAACTTTTAGTCGTAGAAATAGATGGAAGTCAGAAGGAGCCATATCAGACGAATAAGGTGGATGTTGCAACAGATCGTATTTCAGATCGTTCAATTTTTGCATTGCTACTGCACTTGTGACTGGACGTGCATTATCCTGATGAAAAATGATCTTCTTCTTACGCTATGCAGGTCTTTTTTCACGAATATTTTTATCCAGTTGGCCTAGAGGTTTAGCGTTATATTCACCGTTTATTGTTTGGCCCTAGGGAAGATAGTCAATTAGTAGGACATCTTTAGCATTCCAAAAAACTGATTCCATAACTTTTCTAGCTGACTTCACGGACATTGCTTTCTTTGGTGGTGGTGAACCCTTATGTCTCCATTGTTTAGATTGTTGCTTGGTTTCAGGGGTATAATAGTGAACCCAAGTTTCATATGTCGTATCAAATCGTCGGCGAAATCGGGGTTATTGGAGTTAAGGCGGTCTATAAACTTTGTTGGCAAATTCTCTTCCTTGAAGGTTTTGATCAATTGTCAATATGCGCTGCACCCATCTTGCCGAAAGCTTTTTTATACCTAATTCCGCAATTAAGATACGAAAGGCTCTTTCATCTGAGATACCTGCATCCTTAGCAATTTCGAAGGCCTTTAATCGACGATCCTACGTAACCATATCATTAACTTGTTGGACGATTTCAGGCGTGGTGGCAATTTTTGGTCGTCCGCTGTGCGGGTCATCTTCTAGGCTTTCACGACCACGTCTAAATTGTCACGTACTTGTGCAAAGTTGTAGATGATGGAGTCTCCTAATGTATCCTACATGTCTTTATGTATTTCTGTTGCTTTCCAACCCTTTTTTTACAAAATATTTGATAACAGCGCGCGTTTTAGTTTTATCCATTTTGAAAAACTCGCAAAACTTAACTTTACTTCATATAGCACCAAATTAATACTACTTGACAGAATAATGTCAAATTTAACATCTGCGCACTAGATAGTTGGATCCATCGATGGCATATATTCTATTCGAACTGATGCTGCCATCTGTGCTCCATTTCGCGAACTTTTCAAACCACCCTCGTACTTGACTAAAGAGTAGTCAGTATTTTAAGATAGAATCTAAATATAGAAATACTTTGATCAATCTTTACGTCTCAGACTGTTAGATAATATTTTTTTTATTAAATCTTTATAGAAAAACGAGATTAAAAAACACATGCTCCATAGGTCAAAGCTTTATCTCTTAATAGTATGTTCAAATATT
This sequence comes from Platerodrilus igneus, assembly GCA_036346225.1. Taxonomy (NCBI): domain Eukaryota; kingdom Metazoa; phylum Arthropoda; class Insecta; order Coleoptera; family Lycidae; genus Platerodrilus; species Platerodrilus igneus. Next base: position 5,099,809 of record JARFIW010000668.1, read on the forward strand.
TCAAAATACAAAACAGTTGTTGTGAAGTAAATTCAAGGACCAGTTGCGTCTCCATATAAAGTGATGTTTTAACTTTATGTTGAGATTCGTGCAAAAGTAACAATATTAATCGAATAAGATACAATAGCTAAAGTGTACATATCAGAGGTTGTGGGTGAGCTACCAAATAAACGACGTTTCATTTTTTAGTTTCATTCTGGATAAAGTGGTTTAATATTACAATTGAAACGAAAATGCGATGCTGGGGACAAACAAAAAATGGTAAGTAATACTATTTTATCAAAATAGAATAAATAACACCCTTGATATTCTAAAAATTGCTTTCAAAAATCCAAACAAAATTAAAAATCTTTTTGGAAATCCGAAAGATAAAGTTGACGAGTTAATTAAGTATGGGATTTACGAAATAAATTGTTCTAGCTGCACTCAAAATATATTGGACAAACAAAGCGTAGTGTCAAGGACCAGTATAATGAACTCATTTTAAACTTTAATGGAGGTGATTATGAGAAATCGCGAGTTGCTCAACATGTTTATAAAAGTAGCCATCCCATTAGATTAAAAAACGCTAGATTGATTACTTAAGTGGTTGCCCACACATTCGGAATTGAACGCTTATGAAAGTATTAACATAGTTATAAGGTTAGCTTCGTACATGAATGCAGGTAGAAGGCAACTTGGGACACTCGCAGCTGCTTTCTTTGTTTGTTAATCGAGCTTTACCTGATTACCAATAACAGCACAGTATCTGCATTCAAATGTGAGCAATGGCTCAAGCATGACTACATTTTTAATCATCATCATTAAATCTTCAGTCCTGGAACTGGTTAGACGCGTACCTGCATTGTCTCTTATTCTGAGTTAACCTACACATTTACCTAAAATTCTGCGTGCAATATTCTGATCTAGGTCTACATTTACCTCTCTATTCCTATATCTGCTTGTAATATAGCCCGCACTATTACCCAAAAATGCCTTAAAGCATATTCTGCCTTTCTATTTCTATTTTTTGTTTGTTTCAGACAGATATCTTTATTGCCCTACTATTTCTATAACCTCTTTGTTATTAACTTTTTATCTGTCCATGTTGAAGCACAACATTTCAAAAAGTTTCTTCCTTTCCTTTTGCTTTTCCTACTGTCTCTGTCTCATAGGCGTACAGTTTTGTCAAATACAGTTTGGTTCCCCTTCTATTGTTTTGTAAATATAAGCCCTATTTCACCGATATTCAGTGGATGTGAAAGGGGTTAAGCAGCCTGTGACTACGAAAATCCCATAACACTTGGACATTCGCCGCATTAATAGTTTTCCAATAAATCTCTCTGCACAATCAAGATTAGTTGAAAATATTGCAAAACCAACAACTTTAGTTGTTTATAATAACAATCGGGTTTAAGTGCAATTATTTTTTGTCATTAGGTTTTCTGTCTTCAAACTGGTTGGACGCGTACCTCCACTGATTTCCATTCTGAGCTAATCAACACAGTTCCCCAAAATTCCCACTGCCTGGATACAGCTCGATTCCCCTTCCATTGTTTTCTAAATATATACCCTATTTCACCGATATTCAGTGGTATGCGAAGGGAGTTAAGCAACCTGTAGCTACCAAGATCCCTTAATACTTAGACATTTGCCGAATTAGTAGTTTTCCAATAAATCCTTTCGCACATTAGTTGAGAATATTGCAAAACCAAAACCTGTATTTGTTTATAATACTCATCTGGCTTAAGCGCAATTATTTTTTCGTCATTAGGTTTTCTGTCTTGGAACTGGTTGGACGCGTATTTTCACTGATTTGTATTCTGAGCTAGAATACACAGTTCTCTGATATTCCTACAGCCTAGATATATATATATATATATATATATATATATTGCTGTAATTATAGGGTTAATTTAGGGGTAAGTTAAGTCATAGGGGTCGTAGAATAAATAAAAGCAACTCCCAAGTAACAAAGACACATAAATACAGAGGTTAGAAGAGTAAATTGGTCATTATAAATATTATTAGTTGAGAGCACACTGTATATAGCAGTACAAGCGATTAAACACATATCGAAGAGTAGCTACAAGCAGAGATAAAAATTTAAAAATGTAACGAAACGCATCGAAATTAAATCACTGAAAAACCTGTATGAATTGGCTAGATAAATATTCAAAAAGTGCGTTAATATATCATCATAAACGCAGGCAGAAATTATGCATTATTTGAAAAGCGTACGTGATAGAAAAGTATTACATTTGTTCAAAAATCCAATTTAACTAGGAAATAAACAAACACCAAATTTATTCCATTCAGATTAGAATAAAGCCAACAACAATAATACGTGATTTTATGAACGAAGATTTTTGGGATTTCTGAATTAAATGTGAGGTATAAGAATGAAATTACGTGACAAATTGAGCATCCTCCATGCAATTAAACTACACAATTGGTCAAGTTTCCCAAAATAACAAGAAAAAAGACATTTAGTATCGCCCAGCACGTGGAGTAAACGAATCGCAAACAAAAGGGGCCAGGCCTATAAATATGATGACAATTGAACAATGACAGTATACTTTTGAAACTGGGCAGTCACTATACTCGAAAGTGCTAAATGTTCACGCGAACAGTTAATTAAATTAAACTGAAAATCATTTTAAAACAGTGGAAAATTTTATGACATGCCCAAGTCGTAGGGTTTAATATAAGGGAAATATCACAGCATTATAATGGTGCCCAAACCGTGGGGCCTAATATAAGGGTTATAACACAGCATTTTATGGTCTGCCCAATACGTGGGGCGAGAATAACAAAGGTTTTATTTTTCCTACATGAAAATAACAGCAATTTATATATATATATATATATATATATATATATATATATTGTTGTGGATTCAAAGAGGTAAATAGGTAGATACAATAAAATTTCAACAATTCTGTATATAGAAAAGAACGAATTATTTACGCGCAAAATTAATTTAATTCATTTAGTGAAAACGGACGAATATTAGAGTAATTTTATATTTAATAATTGAAGATTAGAATCACATAAAAGAAAAGAGCTTCAAGGCAAATAGAAGTTCAAGGATACGCATAATTAATATTAATTAGTTTAAGCAAACACATACAAGCATAAGGGAACGTGCTGTGTAAGAAAATCAATAATTCCAAGGCAAATGTATTCGTTTTATACAGATACCAAGAAGCAGAAAGTCCAAGAAGTTGTTATGTTCAAACGTTCGATAATTAACAGAAACACCTGCGTTTTAAAACGTTACGTTCGACGAAGTCGAGAGTGTGTTAAGATAGGATTTCATAGAAAATATTTTCAACCGTCAGTTTGGTATAAATAACAAGGCTAACAAACATCTTAAAGAGCGAGGGAAATGGACAATCGGTTATATACAACAGACAGATAGAGACAGATATAAAAGCGTTGGAATTGAAAAGCACGTACTATATACACGTCGAGTTGAGATAAGATGTCAACAATATGGATTTTCTGTAACTAAAGTGGGGTTTTGAACGAGACAGCAGACATGCATAAGACAGAGATAAATAGAGTTTAGGCGGAGTTTCTGACGGCAGAGAATTTTGCCATTGGTCGAAAGTCAACAGTGTTAGAAACGTATGCACACGCGAAGGTTGTACGCGAATTCGAAGTATACGACAAACACGGCGGGAAAAATTTTCAGAATCAACCGACGGTTACAATCAAAATTTGTAGAAACGGTGCTTTAAAATAAGCTTTTTGTTTAAAGAGCGTCCACTAAGGGGGTTTTAAAAACATATAAATACTCAACCTGGATTATTAAGGTTCTCTTTCTTTTCCTATACGTCGAGAAAAGTGCTGAATACCGAGTCAGAATGCAATAATAAAGCTTTTGTGAGTATTTTATGTAATATTTCCGTAAATATAGTGGTTGCTAGTATAAACCGTAGTAGCGGACCTCTAAATATTGACGTAAAGTACGAGTACTGCATTTTAAATTAATAAAAGTCTGGCTACTACTAAGCAAAAATCAATAAATGGAAATTGATATATGGGGGTAACCAGAGCTGGTAATCCATTTTGTGTGCATGATATAGATGGTAGAGGCCTGTGGATTCGACAAGCAGTATAGTTAATGGTAACAACGCCAAGGGGTTTTATGGTAACCATCTCCAACGGGAATGAAGACTAAAGAATTCTCCAGGTATTTTTATTTTATTTCTGTTGTTGTATAAACATTTGTGAAATTTTGTGCTGTGTGGTTGATGTTTGTTGGTGGCATATTTATGGTTACAGAAATTTATTGTAAAAGATACATGTACTGGACTATTTATTGATGTTTAAATATTGAAGAAGGATGTATTTAAAACATCCCAAAATTTAGTCAGGATGAAATTTGAATTGTAAAGGGTAAACGGATCTGTAATTTTTGTTTTTAATTTATGCAAGGTTTAAAAGGCATATACAAACTAAACTGGGTTATTATGAGCTCACTATACTCCAGTGTGCAGTCAGCTTAGGGTAACATGTGGGGGTCCATCTACTCAGATCTCATTGAAGTTGTTTAAAATTTATTAGAAAACTCGAGGACTTTAAAAGATACCCTAATTTGAGTTTTATAATTATTGTAGCAAACTGTTTTTAACTCATGTAAATATAATTTATCTGGTAATAGGTGTAAATAAAGGGTTGTATGGTTGTGGTATTATTTGGTAGTTTTATTGAATGATGTGCGAGTGTGCAAGAGATATGTCTGCAAATATAGGTATTCGAGAAGAGGTGAAATAAAAGGGTAAAAATTTATAAAAATTTTTATCAAAAAAATTTTTATTTTATGACGGCCCAGTGTAGGCTCGATGTTAAAACCTTAGTCATCAACTTCCACGGCAATATATATATATATATATATATATATATTTGCTGTGATAAGGGGTTGCTTAAGGGTGCACGTTATAGTAAAGGTCGTTCGTGAATGAGTAATTAGAATAGTCAGCAGAAAACTACACTTATTTAAGGAGATAATTAAGAAATAGACATAGTTTGTAGATAGTAAGTAGTCAACACCCTGTATATAGAGTAGAAATAGTTTTGGGCGACGCAGGTAAACATAGGAAGACGCATAGTTGGCGTAGGAATGAGAAATACATGTATTAAGTAGATAGTAAATATTAAATACCCTGTGGATAAAGTTTAGTTAATTTAGGTAAAACAAATAAAGATATTTTTCAGTGTAAGCACGCGTATATTGCGAAATAAATGATAAAGTGTAATTAGACACGCATTAAGAAAAAGAGTTCCAGACGATTAAATTAATACGGATATAAAAATAGAGTTTCAGGTAGTTAATATAAATGCGTACAAAGATCTAACCATTTTGATAAGAGAAATGATTAAAAATTGCGTGAATCACATGTAAACATAGAAATTTAAAGTCGGGTTGCATCAGTTGTTTATAGAAAAGCAGGTAATCTATCAAAATACAGCATGTTGACAATCAAAGACAGCTGCGGGCAGGTTGTGATTATGGGAAAACGTGGAGCATTGCATCAGAAACTGCTGCAAATAGAATTATTTGATTGGTCAGAGACAAGCGACGAGTTCTAGACCAAACCCACGGATGGAGTGGGAATTCGAAATTATATTAGCAAGCACCTTGATAAGAAAGTCAGTTTTGAACTCATTAAAGGCCGAAATGCATTGTCATTAAACAGAGTAGTACGTAATAAGTATAAAAGTTAAAAATAAAATGAGTGCGAATATGAAAATTACAATTGCCGTTTAAACGTAAGTACGTTTTTAATGAATTTATTGTAAACTAAGAGATAAAAATAATAGGGTTTCGAGGTCTGAGGGAAATAGACTAGGATTCTGATGTTAAGAAAAAAATACAGTAATGCAATTTAAATGTCAAGGAGAAAAGAAGAATAATACAATTTTGAAGTACAGGGGTGAAACAAACTACAATTTTAAGTCTGGGGCAAGAATGATGAAAGTCTAATTTTGAAGAATGGAAATAAATTGGGGAATATAATTTAATGGTGGTGGTCCATAGTGTAATAATTTGAATGGAATCCAAAATTGGTAGATAGAGTTGTTTAAAGATATTTTTATTGGAAGCGTCGATGTGAAAAAGATAAAACCAAGTCAGATTTTTAATTATAAGATATTTGTTTTTCTATATGGATTTTTATTTTATTTTAATATTGAATTTGCTAAATATGATATGCTTGTAAAGAAGTCAACAAAAGAGGTTGCATACGTATTGAATGAGTAATATGAAAACAGGTTTAGAATATTCTACACTTTGTTCGTAAAGATAATAAATTTTCTTTGGTGACTTTGGGTTTTTGAGCACATACTAGATGGTTGTTAATAAATGAAGTTTATAAGAAATGTATTACAAATAATTTCTAAAGCTGTACATAACATATTGGTTTCATTATATAAAATCTAAATTTACTGAATTTTATAATTGCAAATAAATGCTAGCCGAGGTCATAAGATTTAAATAGTAGAAAGGCGGAGCCACAAGTTGAATAGGAAAGAGATAACCCGCAAGGCGGTAACGTATCGAATTTTGCAAATTGGTAGATAGAGTTGTTTAAAGATAAAGTCCAGTTGATAGCAATATTAAGAAAACAGCTGAAGGAGGAGATAATTACACTTAATCGTGAATATTAAAATGGTGGCCCAATAATTTAAAGTACGTAATAAATAAATATAACAACTCAACGTAGGTGCATGATGAGTATTTAATATCATAGCAAATAAAGATGCCGCCCAAAGTAGGGGCATGATAATTCCGCTAAGAGCATAGCAATAAAGATGTCGCACCAACGTTAGGGCACGGATTAAAGAGCATATAGCAATAAAGATGGCAGCCCAACGTTAGGGCACGGATTAGAGCAGGATAATAATTTAAAGTTTATAGCAATATATATATATATATATATATATATATATATATATATATATATTGTAATGTCAGGAGGAGCTTCAAGGGTTCTAAGGGTTGTTTTGAGTAGAAGGTAGTGTATGCCAAATAAAATAATCCATGTATTAGATCCTGTAATTTAAAAATGTATGTTTGCCGTACTTTACATACGCTAAAGTAGTTGAAATGTATGTGCCAAGATGTAAATTAAAATGACTTGATGACGTGATAAAATACACAGTGCTCAAGGTTTTATACTGAGTTATAATTTAATAGGCCATTGAACGTACATTTGCCAACCGAAAACCGGATGCGTCTATGGTTGTCCACTATTAACCATGCAGATCCAGGTTCATATGTGAATTATTTTGGCTTTTAGTTTATTAGAATCAACTTTTGGACAAACATGTGATCTCAAAATTATAAGTAATAACAGTGTCAAATATGATTGAAGGATTGTGAAACATTTAGGACCAATGATAGAATATTATATATAAAATAGGAAAGTGCTAAAGACAAAACTTGAGGTATTTGTGACACGGACTCAGTGATAAAATGTTATTGGATGGTTTTATTTTATATAACATGTAATAGAGTAGGCAGAAAATGTTGTAATTATCACCTAGGATAGTAAACAACGGGAGTTGATTTCGAATTATTTTTGTGTAAAGACGTATTTATGAAACTGCGCTAAATTGTTAAATATTTTTGGAAGAGTAAATAAATGTGTCTGAATTGAAAGAGTTTGATTTATATAAGAAGAGTAAAGAGAAGCATCAGTGTATAAAGAATTAATAGCGGCGACGAATAAAAGTAAATATTGGAATTAGTGCGACAGCGAACCGGCGGAAAATAAGATTGAGATTGAATTGGAACGAGATAATATAGGTAGACGGCATCGGATAGGAATTATAAAAGTGAAGAATTGAATAGGATTGATTAAGATATGGATTTATATGTAGAGGAGCATTGAGTGGTAAACAGGAACGCAGATAGATTTGGATTGAGTATTAAACAGGAACGAGAATAGATTTGGATTGAGTTGAAAACAGGAACGAGGATAGATTTGGAAAGAGCGGATTAAAAGCGGAAGTGTACGAGTCAACGAAGAAATTACTACGGAAGAATTAGCGCAGGGGAAGTAAATAAAAAGGGTATTCTAAATTCTAAAATTCGGGTCATTTATTTCAGATTTGGGCGCAACAAAATTAAAGAAAGATACCTGGAGGCTAGACGGCAGTTCAAAGTGATAGTGAAACATTGTGAAGGCGCATACGGCGAAAAGGTTTTTGAGCCAGCAGTAAGAGAGGCCCGTAACAACGTATAATCCAGGTGAGTTCTGTGTATTATAGCGTCAAAGTCATAAATTTTGTGGTATTAAGTAATTTGGCACAAGGCAACGTTGATCATATAAAAATTTGGCATATACTAAAGTAAATTCTAAAAAAAGGGTACTAAAACAAAAGACAGTGCAGTTTGGTTGGGCATTACACATCTACTTACCACTGAACCCACGGTAAGTAGGTGGATACCCTGAGAAGAAAGAGTTCATATAGTCGAGGCATATTAAAAACAATTTTTGATTTAAAAACCAACCAAACGTTGCACAAGTACGGGGCGTGAAATAGATATTTGCACAGCATCTAAAATCATTAAATTAATAAGAAAGGCACGAATACGAATAAAAAGTAAAAAAAGGGGGGTGGACAGGGAGTGTGAGAGAGGTTGGATATAAGAATATATATATATATATATATATATATATATATTTATATGCCCTATTTCACCGATATTGAGTGATATATAAAGGGGTATAAGCAACCTACGGCTGCCAAGATCCCCAACATAGACATTTGCCGAATTAATAATTTTAAATTCCAATACTCAAACTTGTTGACTCTAGGAATGAGAAATACATGTATTAAGTAGATAGTAAATATTAAATACCCTGTGGATAAAGTTTAGTTAATTTAGGTAAAACAAATAAAGATATTTTTCAGTGTAAGCACGCGTATATTGCGAAATAAATGATAAAGTGTAATTAGACACGCATTAAGAAGAAGAGTTCCAGACGATTAAATTAATACGGATATAAAATAGAGTTTCAGGTAGTTAATATAAATGCGTACAAAGATCTAACCATTTTGATAAGAGAAATGATTAAAAATTGCGTGAATCACATGTAAACATAGAAATTTAAAGTCGGGTTGCATCAGTTGTTTATAGAAAAGCAGGTAATCTATCAAAATACAGCATGTTGACAATCAAAGACAGCTGCGGGCAGGTTGTGATTATGGGAAAACGTGGAGCATTGCATCAGAAACTGCTGCAAATAGAATTATTTGATTGGTCAGAGACAAGCGACGAGTTCTAGACCAAACCCACGGATGGAGTGGGAATTCGAAATTATATTAGCAAGCACCTTGATAAGAAAGTCAGTTTTGAACTCATTAAAGGCCGAAATGCATTGTCATTAAACAGAGTAGTACGTAATAAGTATAAAAGTTAAAAATAAAATGAGTGCGAATATGAAAATTACAATTGCCGTTTAAACGTAAGTACGTTTTTAATGAATTTATTGTAAACTAAGAGATAAAAATAATAGGGTTTCGAGGTCTGAGGGAAATAGACTAGGATTCTGATGTTAAGAAAAAAATACAGTAATGCAATTTAAATGTCAAGGAGAAAAGAAGAATAATACAATTTTGAAGTACAGGGGTGAAACAAACTACAATTTTAAGTCTGGGGCAAGAATGATGAAAGTCTAATTTTGAAGAATGGAAATAAATTGGGGAATATAATTTAATGGTGGTGGTCCATAGTGTAATAATTTGAATGGAATCCAAAATTGGTAGATAGAGTTGTTTAAAGATATTTTTATTGGAAGCGTCGATGTGAAAAAGATAAAACCAAGTCAGATTTTTAATTATAAGATATTTGTTTTTCTATATGGATTTTTATTTTATTTTAATATTGAATTTGCTAAATATGATATGCTTGTAAAGAAGTCAACAAAAGAGGTTGCATACGTATTGAATGAGTAATATGAAAACAGGTTTAGAATATTCTACACTTTGTTCGTAAAGATAATAAATTTTCTTTGGTGACTTTGGGTTTTTGAGCACATACTAGATGGTTGTTAATAAATGAAGTTTATAAGAAATGTATTACAAATAATTTCTAAAGCTGTACATAACATATTGGTTTCATTATATAAAATCTAAATTTACTGAATTTTATAATTGCAAATAAATGCTAGCCGAGGTCATAAGATTTAAATAGTAGAAAGGCGGAGCCACAAGTTGAATAGGAAAGAGATAACCCGCAAGGCGGTAACGTATCGAATTTTGCAAATTGGTAGATAGAGTTGTTTAAAGATAAAGTCCAGTTGATAGCAATATTAAGAAAACAGCTGAAGGAGGAGATAATTACACTTAATCGTGAATATTAAAATGGTGGCCCAATAATTTAAAGTACGTAATAAATAAATATAACAACTCAACGTAGGTGCATGATGAGTATTTAATATCATAGCAAATAAAGATGCCGCCCAAAGTAGGGGCATGATAATTCCGCTAAGAGCATAGCAATAAAGATGTCGCACCAACGTTAGGGCACGGATTAAAGAGCATATAGCAATAAAGATGGCAGCCCAACGTTAGGGCACGGATTAGAGCAGGATAATAATTTAAAGTTTATAGCAATATATATATATATATATATATATATATATATATATATATATATTGTAATGTCAGGAGGAGCTTCAAGGGTTCTAAGGGTTGTTTTGAGTAGAAGGTAGTGTATGCCAAATAAAATAATCCATGTATTAGATCCTGTAATTTAAAAATGTATGTTTGCCGTACTTTACATACGCTAAAGTAGTTGAAATGTATGTGCCAAGATGTAAATTAAAATGACTTGATGACGTGATAAAATACACAGTGCTCAAGGTTTTATACTGAGTTATAATTTAATAGGCCATTGAACGTACATTTGCCAACCGAAAACCGGATGCGTCTATGGTTGTCCACTATTAACCATGCAGATCCAGGTTCATATGTGAATTATTTTGGCTTTTAGTTTATTAGAATCAACTTTTGGACAAACATGTGATCTCAAAATTATAAGTAATAACAGTGTCAAATATGATTGAAGGATTGTGAAACATTTAGGACCAATGATAGAATATTATATATAAAATAGGAAAGTGCTAAAGACAAAACTTGAGGTATTTGTGACACGGACTCAGTGATAAAATGTTATTGGATGGTTTTATTTTATATAACATGTAATAGAGTAGGCAGAAAATGTTGTAATTATCACCTAGGATAGTAAACAACGGGAGTTGATTTCGAATTATTTTTGTGTAAAGACGTATTTATGAAACTGCGCTAAATTGTTAAATATTTTTGGAAGAGTAAATAAATGTGTCTGAATTGAAAGAGTTTGATTTATATAAGAAGAGTAAAGAGAAGCATCAGTGTATAAAGAATTAATAGCGGCGACGAATAAAAGTAAATATTGGAATTAGTGCGACAGCGAACCGGCGGAAAATAAGATTGAGATTGAATTGGAACGAGATAATATAGGTAGACGGCATCGGATAGGAATTATAAAAGTGAAGAATTGAATAGGATTGATTAAGATATGGATTTATATGTAGAGGAGCATTGAGTGGTAAACAGGAACGCAGATAGATTTGGATTGAGTATTAAACAGGAACGAGAATAGATTTGGATTGAGTTGAAAACAGGAACGAGGATAGATTTGGAAAGAGCGGATTAAAAGCGGAAGTGTACGAGTCAACGAAGAAATTACTACGGAAGAATTAGCGCAGGGAAGTAAATAAAAGGGTATTCTAAATTCTAAAATTCGGGTCATTTATTTCAGATTTGGGCGCAACAAAATTAAAGAAAGATACCTGGAGGCTAGACGGCAGTTCAAAGTGATAGTGAAACATTGTGAAGGCGCATACGGCGAAAAGGTTTTGAGCCAGCAGTAAGAGAGGCCCGTAACAACGTATAATCCAGGTGAGTTCTGTGTATTATAGCGTCAAAGTCATAAATTTTGTGGTATTAAGTAATTTGGCACAAGGCAACGTTGATCATATAAAAATTTGGCATATACTAAAGTAAATTCTAAAAAAAGGGTACTAAAACAAAAGACAGTGCAGTTTGGTTGGGCATTACACATCTACTTACCACTGAACCCACGGTAAGTAGGTGGATACCCTGAGAAGAAAGAGTTCATATAGTCGAGGCATATTAAAAACAATTTTTGATTTAAAAACCAACCAAACGTTGCACAAGTACGGGGCGTGAAATAGATATTTGCACAGCATCTAAAATCATTAAATTAATAAGAAAGGCACGAATACGAATAAAAAGTAAAAAAAGGGGGGTGGACAGGGAGTGTGAGAGAGGTTGGATATAAGAATATATATATATATATATATATATATATATATATATATTTATATGCCCTATTTCACCGATATTGAGTGATATATAAAGGGGTATAAGCAACCTACGGCTGCCAAGATCCCCCAACATAGACATTTGCCGAATTAATAATTTTTAAATTCCAATACTCAAACTTGTTGACTCTCTCTACGCCTGGTGACTTCACAGCCAAAGGTTTTTCTTGATCAATGACTTGGACTTGAGGAAGTGAAAACTTATTTCTATAAACCCTAATACGAAATGCCGAAGTGTTTCTAAATTCTTCTTGGTGTTTATTTTCAGACTGTGGTTTAAAATCTTTACGAAACCAAAAATTATTTTTGGATGAAGTAGCTGCCACGGTTTGTCTTGACTGAACTGCTTCTTCAATCTTTTTACCTAACTTCACTAATGTGGGAATATCCTCAATTTCAGATAGAGCAAGTTGAGTAACATAATTTGGTAATAAATTCTTTCTCATAATACGGACCTTCGTGATTTCCGCAGGCATCTTAGGCAACCTACTAAATAAGCTCTCCATATGGGTCACAAACAAAACTACAGATTCCACTTTTCGCTGATGACACGATTTAATCCTTTCCCAAAGTTCGTCTTCTACATGAGCAGGAAAAAAATCGTCCTTTAACCGACACACTAAAGATTTCTAATCCTTCACGGACTTCCTAACTTGCCTAAACCAAACAAAGGCATCATTTACAAATAACTCTGCAGAGGCATTATACAAATCGTCCTCAGTTACTCTACGTGACTGTGTTTTCGACTCGTTCCAGGAATGAATAAAGTTGTTTAGAATCTCCCGAAAACTTAACAGACCACCAAGTTCCAATGGTGACTGTATTAAGGGGCACATTATTAATAGAAGAGAACAAATTGACAGATTCATTTAAACTACTTGGATTATCTTTCGCCCTATCAAACAATTCTGCCTCCGTAATAAGGAGCGTAGCTAGTGTCTCTCGCATAAATTCAACTGTTTCTTCATGATTCTGCAATGGCAGCTTCATCCTCTTAACTCGGCCAGTTAGGTGTACTAGTTTTGACTGTACCTTTTTAAAAACTTTCTAGTTACCGCTTGAAGCGAGCGGACGTGTTTAGCAGAGCTCCGCTTCAGCAACTAAGAAGTAAGTTTTTATTTAGGGTTTTTATTTCTTATTTTTAATTTATTTCATTTGAAGCTTTGTTTTTCATTGTATTTTAATTTTATAATTGTGTGGCATCAAATTTTAAATACAGGGCAGTAAAATAAAAATTTTAAAACAGAATTTAAATTAAATAAATACTAAATAAATCGCGCTCTCTTTGTAATTTAAACCAAATCCGCGTTTTAAAATAAACTAAATAAATTTCGGGTTAATAAAACAAAAATCTACTAAACTAATACTCAAAAATAATTTCGAAATAACTTAAAAAGGCATTTTTAATAATAAATTTAAAATAAAAACCGCGCAAATCGAGTAAAAAACCCGGTAAAACAACCAAAAAGTGTGTGAATTTTTTATAGTGCGCGTATAATCAAATAATAACCAAAAAACAAAAATCTAAGCCTTTTTAAATCAAATAAATAACTCAAAAACTGTAAATTTTAAACAATTTTAATATAAATTTTCCGTAATTTAAGTACACGCCTACTTATAAGTACCTTTAAAATCGATTTTGGTGTAATTAAGCGGTGTAACAGTTACAAGTTGTGCTAGTTACTAAGTGATTAAGTGAAAGGTCATTTCCGGTGACCGCATTCCGATTGCACTCGACCATTTGTTAATTACACATTTAAAAATAAAGCGTTGTTATTTATAAATTAGATATTTTAATATTTTGAAGTAATTAGTTATTTAACTTTGATTTGGCGGTTTAAAAATTTAAAATAAATAAATAGTGTTCTTTACGGTACATTTTGAATCGAGATATTTTTATTGCGTTAGGGAATTTATTTGATTCTAGTTGTTATTTTGACGCTTAGTGCATGTTGTATTTTTGTTAAAATTTGATATTTAATTGGGCGGTTTGAAGTTTAAATAAATAAAAGGTTGTTTACGGTTCACCTTTAAACAAAACATTTTTATTGGACCAACGTTTTGCGCTCTTCTAGCGTCGTTCTTTTAGCGTCGTAGCGGTCAAATCGTTGCGCTGCGTTTTAGGTGTCATCCTTTGTTGATAGTTTTGTCAGCATGGTGGTCCACCGCGACGAGGAGCCGTTGCCCAGGAAGAAGAGGGGAGATCGGCCGGAGTCTAATAGGTCGGAGGCTGAGGGCGCTGTTGGGGGAAAACAGCTGAAGGTGATATTAAAGGACGTTATGTTAGGGATACAGGAGGAGGTACAGGAGGTAGAGGAGCCTGTGTCTGCGGCGGTCGTGTCGGGGGAGTCGGGGCCCACTGGGGTGGCTGGGGCGCCTAAATCGCCCTCAACTTCGGGAGCCCAGCGAAAGATGTCGACTGGCAGCGACGTTAGCGTTGCTGCTAGCGACCTCGATGAGCTGGACCTCCAGAGATTGAGGGTGAGGAAGGCGCACTCGGTCATCTCCGGGAGGGTGCCGACGACCTCCGCCACTATCGTCGTGGAAGACAGAAAGAGGATTCGCTACGCCGTGGATGATTTCCTCGACGCGGCGAATCAACTTATAGGTATGGTTAGGGCGCTGCGGCTTGTGGCTAGTGATTCTGGGAAAGTTGATGTTGTCGGGGGAAGTCCAGCGGTGGTTGCTTCTGTTTCGGGGCAGCAGTGTTCCAGGAGGTGCCAATGCCGCGGAAGGCGTCGTATGCTGCAGCTGCTGCAGGTGTGACGCCCACCTTTGCAGATAGGGTCGACGCCAGGCCAGGGGAGAAGGATGACGTTATGTCGACCCTAAAGAAGAAGGTCGATACCGCTCGTGATGGTTTTGTTGTGGTCGGAGCTCGTAGGACTCGCAAGGGCGGTGTAGTAGTCGAGTGTGAAAACCGAGAAGATGCGAAGAAATTGCAGTCGAAGGTTGTCGGTCACTGCAAAAAGCTCGTGGCGAAGACCATCGAAAAGAAGCGCCCCGGGGGTCGAAGCGGGGATGAAGGCGGTAGAGCTGGTGCGGTTGATCGCGTGCCAGAATCCCCGCTTCGGCGATTTGAAAATCGAAGACCACCTAAGAGAAAAGTTTAGGTTTGGCGGAAAGGACCCTAGGGATCCCTTCGTCAACGTAGTCTTCGAAGTGACCCCCACACTTCGGAGACGTATATTAGCTGACGCTATTAACCTTAGGTGGCGAAGAGTCTGGGCCCGGGACCACTTCTCGATGACCCAGTGCTACAGGTGCTACGAGTACGACCATAGATCGATGGAGTGCAGGGAGAAGGTACAGTGGTGCGGTAACTGTGCCGAAGTCGGACACGAGTTCAAGAATTGCCGGAGGGCAGTCCCCTGCTGTGTGGTTTGCGCTAGGGCAAACGACAGAACTGGCGGTGGTGCGAAGAGTCGATACGCGCCACGACGCCAAGTCGAGTAGATGCCCCACGATGCTGAGATTGAAGAACGCAATCACACGGAACATCGACTATGAACCGTGATGAAAAAGAAAGATCTAAAAGAAGCAAGAAGATTAAATTCGCGCAATTAAATCTCGGGAAAGGAAAAGGGGCAACAAATAACTTCGTAAAGTTATTCTCCGAAAATAATATCGACATCGGGCTTATACAGGAACCGCACCTGTATAGCCACAAAATAACAGGTTTTGGGAAGGGGGTTACCGTTTTAAACGCAAACAGCGAACGACCGCGTAGCGGAATAATAATAAATAATGGGACGTGTGCCGGAATAATCCTAAACAATCTGTCGAATGAGTTCATAACCACCGCAGAAATAAAAATGGGATTGCATACGTTTTACGTGATAAGCACTTACCTTCCGCCGATCGATTCCCGGCGGGAGAATCCTCAAACAGAGGACTTAATAAATCAAATTGAAGGAATCCTTCGTCAAATCGGTAGAAATAGAAATTTAATTATCGCGGGAGACTTTAATGCTAAGTCGCCATTATGGGGCAGCCCTATCGAAGACGATAGAGGCTCGCAGGTTGCTGATCTTTTTACGGGATGGGACCTTAGTGTGATAAACACTAATGATTCACCTACGTTTGAGACGCATAGAGGCAGCAGTTTTATAGATATTACTGCAGTCTCGCACGAAACGATTTGTAATTGGAAACTAAGGTCGGACGAGGAAACGCTCTCTGACCATAAATTAATAACATGGGGCGTTGAAACCAAAACAAGCGCAAACGAGCAGCTAACTATATTGCCGCGATTCTGTAATAAAAAAGCAAATTGGGAGCGGTTTAAAGAAAAATTTGACGAAAGTATCCCTGCGCTCGAAAATGAGCTATTTAACTGCCGAGAGGCAGACGAAGTAGAAACACTCGCGAAAAAATTAAACGACGCGGTGGTAGACGCGTCGTCGTATTCCATGCCGCAAAAGAAAACATTTAAAGACAGCGTACCCTGGTGGACCCGGGAACTAACCACCAAGCGGGCAGAAACGCGTAACCTAAGGCGCCGCTATCAACGCGCCTCGGGAGATATAAGAGAACAACGGAGAATAGAATATAATCAAAGTTACCGCAAATATAAAATATTAATAGAAGAAGCGCGAACGAATAAATTTAAAGAATTCTGCACGCAAAACTCGGAGAAAGAACCCTGGGGAACCGCATACCGCGTAATTAGAGGAAAACAACAAAAAATCGCGCTCAGTAATATAAAGAAAACAAATGGCGAATACACGGAAGGTTTTAAAACCACAGCGGAATATTTACTAGAGAAATTTTTCCGATCGGATAATCCAGAGGGGGATGAAGGGTTGCACGATTTAATACGTCGTGAAGCTGCAGGGGCGCAAGGAACAGGTGCCGATAAGGCAATCCTAGTTCACGAGGTCGTCAGGGCTCTTAGGAGGATGAACCCTAAGAAGGCACCGGGGCATGATGGAATCACCTCAGACGCAGCTCTGCAGGCGTGTCTGTTAGCCCCGTGTGTCTTTGTTAGGTTGTTTAATCTATGTTTAGAAAGGGGCGCTTTTCCGCGTTGCTGGAAAATCCAGAATGTGAAATTTATACCCGGGCAGCTATCGTCCAATTAGCTTGCTACCGGTGCTGGGGAAAGTTTTAGATCGCGTTATGACTACGCGTGTTGAACGCCTAGTGCGAGACAGCGGCGGTTTTAATAACGATTAGAGTTTGTTGTCGGGGAAATTAAGCAGGCAAGAGATGCTAAAGAGTACTGTGTCGTTGTTGCTTTGGACATTTCAGGAGCATTTGATGCTGCCTGGTGGCCATTAATCGTTTGCGAGTTAGATCGTAGGGGTTGTCCGCGAAACTTGATGTCTTTGGTCAAGAGCTCGGGGCGATTGGCACAGGTTGAAATTCCGGGTGAAGTTCTTTCGCGTGAGGTGGAAAGGGGATGCCCGCAGGGGTCATGTTCTGGTCCCACATTTTGGAAGTTGTTGTATGAGAGCATCTTTAGGGTCAAGTTGCCCGCAGGATGCTCAATCGTTGGGTTTGCAGATGACACGCTTTTAATTGTAAGATCGAGATTGTTAATGGATATGCGCACAAAACCGAATGAGGCGCTTAATAAATTACACGAATGGTCGCAGGCGGTAAAATTAAAATTTAACACGGCGAAGTCAGAGGCGCTTCGGCACGAAACCAGGACAGAGACCTCCTAGGTTAGAGCTCGGAGGGGAGAAAATCCCGTTTAAAGATTGTATTACCTACCTCGGCGTCAAGATCGACAATAAATTAAATTGGAAAGCGCACGTACAATACGTAAAAAGTAAGGGCGGCGAAATATCAAATAAAATGATGGCGGTGGCTAAAATAAAGTGGGGTTTCAGGGGCGAATCGCTGAGGACGGTTTATGCCGGAGCAATTGAGCCGGCAATACTGTACGCAGCTTCTGTATGGGCAGAAGATTGTAAAGTCCGTGAGATGCGTCAATTGACGAGCGTACAACGCATAACCGCGGTAAAAGCGGCGAGGGCGTACAGGACCACCTCCACGGAGGCTGTCCTGGTGATCAGTAGGACTCTCCCTATCGAATATGTCGTTAGAGAGATTAGAGATAATAAATATAGGAAAAGGGCGCGAAATTATCGAAGATCTTAATCTTGGTAATAGGGAAATTGCAAGAAAAATCGTTGTATCTGAGTTGGGGCACCCGGCTGATATTAGAGGGATCGAGTTTGTCGAAGGTGATGAGGACGCGATGGGTATCAGAATTTATACGGACGGTTCACGTATGGACGATGGGCAAGCAGGCGCGGCGTTTGTCGTGTATAAGCAGGAAAGGTAGGTGTTTCGGTTTCAAACCAAACTCGCGAACTGGTGCACTATCTTCCAGTGCGAATTGGTAGCCATACGAGAGGCTATCGATTACGTAATAAACCATACGGACAGAGACGAGTATTATATAATCAGTGATAGTAAATCGGCGCTAACGGCTTTAACAAACATGAACACCTCGACAGATCTCCAAGCGGACGTCTGGAGGATAGCGCGTACGGCGCTCGAGTTTCGACGTTTAAAGTTCTGTTGGGTCAGGTCGCACAATGGTAACGTAGGAAACGATAGGGCTGACGAATTAGCTAAAGAGGCTGCGACGGGCGACTTTCGAATATCACATTCGTCGATACCGAGGGCTTTAATCAAAAAAGCTGCGCGAAAAATCAATTCGACAATAGGAAGAGAGGTGGAACAACGCTGCCACGGGCAGGTTGACCCACAAATTCATACCGAGCATAAAAGCCAGAGGTAAGATCGAGGTTAAGCTCGATCACAAAATGGTGCAGTTGATAACAGGGCACGGCGCCCTGAAGGCGTATTTACAAAGGTTCGGTCTAACCAACAGCGACCGCTGCGAATGCGGTGAGGGCGCGGAAAGCGCAGAACACGTGCTCTTCGACTGCCCGCTTGAGGCGGGAAATCGAGGGTTGGCTGATAGCAAACTAGCTATCCTAGGTCTGGCATGGCCAAAGAGCCTAGAGGAAGTCGGGGAAGTGGTTAAACAGAAAGCGTTCTGGACAGCCTTAAAAGAATTCGCGGGAGGGGTCACGAGACTAGACAATGACAACCGCGTGTAAAATTCGGTGGGGTTGGTGGGAGGATTGTAAAAATTTTAAATTGACTTGGCGTGAGTAAGGATACGAGTATAGATAAAACCAAAACCTGATATTAAATAATAATTTTAAAAAAAAAAAAAAAGATAATTGTACCCAAATGTCCAATATGCGCGAGAAATCCCCACTCCATTAATACAATCACTGCCTATCTTCATAATTATGTGCGGAAAATCGGGAATAAATAATACCAAATAAACAATAACAAATAAATCAGAAACCTTCATTAAATTAAATCAATAAAGTAAACAAGGATAATAAAACAGAGCGCAACCGCGCATCCCCCTAGGACTTGAAAGTGAAGTGATAGTGATAGTGATTGTGATCCCCCCAAGAACATTTAGTGCATACCCACCAGGACTTTAGCAGTGCACCCCGTCCCACCTTTAGAAGTAAGTTACAGACGACCAGATCTTCGGATGCTGGAGAATTTTATTATCGAGGTAAGACTTAAATTGTGGCGGCTGTACTCGCACATGCATTGATTTACATTAATTAGTAGTTTTTGAAATAATTTAAGAAGCACGTTTGGTGTGTAAAGGCGCTAGCCGACATAATGCTTGTGCGAGTGCACCTGATAAATGGGGTGATGCTTTCGCTATTTTGTGCACTGCTATATGCTTAACGCTTATTAAACATTTATTTATATATTTATATAATTATATTTATTTATATTTTATATTTATTTATTTATTAGCATGCATTGTAGCATTTTGTGGCATATTTATTTTGTTTGACGTTCTGTCGCCATTTTGGTTGCAGTATATATTTGGGAAGGAAGAGTAGATGTGTGAAGATTGTAATCATAATATAAATCAGTTAGGGAATGATAGGGAAAGCTAGGGATGAATTTAAATTAGTTAGCTAGATTTGGATAGTTTTAAGACGACCCTTCAGGTCGCACTGGTAAGCAGAACCAGCGTCTGCTATCCGGTATTACGGATCCCTCCCCCTCTTATTTTTGCTTGTGTCTTGTTGATCGGGTACACTCCAAAGTCGGCGCTAGGGATACCATTATTTACAACCCTGTTTTTAGTTTTTGTTTTTAGTTTTGTTTCAGTTGGTCAGATTTTTATGTTTGTTAGATTGTTAGAGCTTGTTAGGTTTGTTAGATTTTTAGGTTTGTTAGATTTTTATTTAGTTTTTTATTTAGGGTGGATTAACTATGAAGTCAGAATTAATCAGAAGCACGATTATTTTCGCGTTTAAACCCAATGTAGTACCTCCGGGGACGTGGCCGCAAGTATAGCGGCCCTAATTCAAATTATAATGTACCTTTTTAAAAACAGAGTCGGAAGGCTCACCTTCAAATTCTGACAAAACATTTTTAATCGATATAACGGTGTCATTGATTTATTCACTCTCTTCTGAAAATTTAACATTATAATCCGAAAGATCTATCAGACAACCTGGTTTACTTAACTCTTTTGCTAGTAAACGACCTAATATCTTCCTTTTGTCAACGACTGGTCTACTACTTTCAATTCCACGTATACGAAGTTCAGGTATCAGCTATATTTATACTTTTCTAAAATTTATTTTAAAAAACTAATAAAAATCTTGAGATTTGAGAATTTTTTTTTTTAAGATTGCCTTTAAACTGAATCTAAATTTATCTTAATGTCTTATCTAGCCGCGGCTACTTCATGGGGGCTCAAAGGCTAGAGCTCCTCGGGTTATTTTAAGGAATAGGTACCGTAAATAAACTTTTCGGCATAAATTAATTCATCGTAAAATGATTACTGAAAACAAGAGATCGAATGCATAAATGCTTTCAGCCCGGCATTTTTAAGTGGTCTCAGTAAATAAATTGTAAATGCTACGTTTACAATGATGTATGATGCCGGAAACAGATATAAATAGTAAACATATCCCGCCGTCGTCCTTTCGTAAGCAACCACATCTATCCGTTTTAATGAAAATTAACACCAAAATGCATATAATTCTTTTAAGATTTGTGGTTCAAATGATCAAATGTAACACTGATATTAATATTTTAAAATTATTTAAAACAATTACGTTTCTCACTATATTCATTTTACATCCAACATTTAAGCAATAATAAATAAATACCTGTCCTAGACATTTTGACAGTGCTCTCTTCACGTTAACAGAACTCCTCGATTCTCTTTAGTACATCGGTGTAAGAGAGGGCTCCATTCTATTAAGCCCGGCCCGAAGAACGTCTTAATGCCTTAGCAATGATGTCAGTCAACAAAAACTTAATACATAACATCAACAATTTTGACGAAAAAGTTATAGACCATTTTATTGCTCAGAAAGACAGAAGGCTTGATTTCGTATACAAGCAGTAAAATTATTATTACGTGACAATTAGAGTATAACGTGTGACTTTTTGTACATAGACCTATAAACAAGTATACAAAGATTAATGGGTCTGTGTGAGTGACTATACTCCATTCCAGTTAAGAAGGTAGTAGATGGCGCTTGTGCTTGAGTTAGATTTACACAGATCAAAAATTTATTAGTTGCTGTATTTGAAAAGTTGCCGGCGTCGGTTGTATATTTACTATTTTGTGACGATAGTTTTTCAAAAATAACAATGCAAATGGCTGACTTTATTAGTTAATTTTTAAGTATTATTGCATTCAGTAATTGCAATTTGGTGTTCTTCTTAAGGAATAAGACCACATTGCTTTTTGAAAATGATTTTATTGACGTTTCGATCCTTCTCCTAGGATAGTTGTCTAAATAATAACAAGGAGTATCTATAATTTGGTATTAAATTTAGGAAGATAAAATTGGAGTTGGAACTACATTAAGTTTAAGACGGACGAAACTTAGGGGCAAATTTATAAAGCACACTTAAGCTACACTCATACTTAATCAATGTTCCATCTCAACTTTTAGTATTTTTCCGAATACCAAAAATTGAGATAGAGCATTACTTAAGTATGAGTGTGGCTTAAGTGTGCTTTATGAATTTGCCCCTTAGTCTTTACTTAACAATTATGATAGAAACAAACATTCACCTGGAGTTATAGAATGCTTTAATAAAATTCTGTCAGTTTCATTTTTTCGAAAGGTTGTAAGTTTGTTAACAATGATTGAAATTAAAGCAATGCATCGATGTTTATACTGATTTTTATTTATATTTCTTGCAAGATTGAGGTTTTTGAATAAATACATCCAAGAAACACGGTTTTAAAACATATCAAGCATTATTGAACTTTATTTTCTACCTGTTTGGTTAAAGTTTAAATAAAATATTAATATAGAACAATATATAAGCTATTTTTAATTTAAACACATCACAAAATATCAAACCAATGATATCACAAATTTATATTTAATCTACGTCCATATCATCCCCCGAGGTATCTTCGTTGTCTGTTGTACTTTCATATTCAACATTTATTACAATTTGTTCGACAAGTTCTTCGACAATGCCATCCAATTTCCACATTTTTTCTTCTTCTTTAATTGTATGGCGAATACAATTAACCTAATGTCCTTTATCTATGGCTGCAACTCCTTCATCCAGAAGCACCTTCACGTCGTTAATTTTAAAAGTAGAATTGTTGGTAGCTACATGCTGCTTACTCGAGCCCAAATCAGCTCAATTGGATTTAGATTGCAGTGGTGTGGAGGTAACCTCAATACAGTTCTGCCAGAGCGTTTTACAATTTCGTCAACAACATAAGGTGTCGGGTGAGCTAGAGAGTGCTGCTTTACTAAGGCTAATAATTCAACTTTTAATAGCTCTTTGGTAACTTCAATGTGTTTTGCGTTTAACCAATTATAAATTTGTTCTTTCCGCCAACTTTGATTTGGAACCTTATCGGCTTTGACGCTGTGATAAGCAGCATTATCAAGCACGATTACACTATTATTATCAAGAAGAGGTAATACACATTTCAACCAAGTTGTAAACGCTTTACCGTTCATGTCTTCGTGATAATCTCCTAAAACGATAATTATGAACTCAAGGTCCTAAGTTGTTTATAGTGTTAATACGCTACCTGTTTTTTTAGATTGAAAGTTTAAATATGCACCATTGACAAATCCCATATCACTACCCATGTGCGCAACAATTAATCTCTTGCCCTTGTCAGAGGGATCTCGTATACCAGTCGATAAACCTTCGATTAATGCCTGCCTTGCTGTTTTTACAGTGGGGTCTTGCCATACCTTGTTCTTTACATGTCCAGCATTCACCCACGTTTCATCAGTATAATAAATTCTTTTGTCTTCAACTCTATACTTTTTAATTGCAGTTAAATATTTTCTTCGCCACAACACAATTTCAGGTTTTTCAATTAAAATTGTTTTTCGGCTACGCTTTCCATATTTAAAACCCAATTTCATCATTACCCGATAAAGTGATGTGCGACTGAAGTTTGGTAAAGAGTCATCATTGTTTATTGCATGTAATACTTTCTCTAAATTTGATAATTCATTTCTAAATCGCACATCTTTCAAATTCTTCAAGTTCGTCGTAGATTGTTGTACGCACTCTTGTAGTCTTTGGCGAGGAAGCAGTACCAGTAGTTTCCATTTCTTTTACAATATTCCACATTGATCGAACACCTAAACCAACTTCTAACGCAGTTTGCTTCACAGATTGCGTTTTGGATGCATTTGTGGAATTTTTCAAATATATATTATAGGCAATAAGCTTTTGCCCGCTCATAACATGTTTGCCCTTCGGATTTTTAATAGGTTGGTGATCCATAATTAAATAAAAGTCTGAAAAGAATTCATTGTTAGTATTATATGCTTATCTTTAATGAGACATGCTTACCTTATTATGAAGACACTGGTGTTTTATAGCTCTGACAAGAACTGTTTTGATACTAAATATAAAATTAACACAAATTAATAAGGCCAAGCAAAATTTCAAAGCCAAACTAATAACAAAATACAATAAATAACAAAAACGAAAATATGAAAGGGCAATAGCAAATGTCAAAATGCCAATTGACAATCTGTCTTATAATAAAAATGTTCAAACAACCAACACAAACATACGGGATATTTATACTTGTGTACACTTGGATCATCCATCCACCAATGAGAATCGCTAAAATTCAGTCCTATCTTTCTCTTCAGTACCTTCTTAACTGGAATGGAGTATAGGCTGAATACACCAAACCACTGAAGGTGAGTGTTGCTTATGTTATCTTGTATTATATTCATGCCATAAGCAGTTAGAGCCCTTCAAATAAAATCACCACGAGCCGCCACTGATCTTATCTTATGTCTAATAAAATTTATTCAATAGGGGAACAACAATTAAATCCAGAATTCACAACTTTGCTCTACTGATGACTAAATTACTAAAACAAAGTATTGTCTTACTTCAAGTTAGTTTTAAAGTCTATAACTTAAAATTTGAGAACAATAGGGTACGGCAATACAACCAACGATAACAATATTCCAGTTACTATTTCTTATCAGTTCCAAAAATCAAAGCTTACAACGCGGTATCAGCATAACTATAAACAATCGAGGTCTCACATATTTGGCGCTAGTAAAACAATCGAAGCCTCACACATTGGGCACAAGTGGAACCATCGTAGCCCCAAACATTTTGGACGCTAGTAAAACAATCGAAGCCCCAGACGTTTTGGTCGCAAGTTAAACAATTAAATCCCCAGACGTTGGGCGTCAATAAAACAAAATGGCTATATGGAATTATTATAATAGCTCATTTATTCGATTTCCTTATGATGAGGAAAATCGACAGTCTTCCGACTAAGCTAGAAGTCTATTCCTCGGGTAGAGCTTATAAGAAGCGGTCGTGGGTTTCTCAACAAGATTATTGTTTTCTGTACTGACTCTAAAATACAAAATAGGGGGTGCAAAAGGGAGCGCCACCAAGTCCTAGAATTATTAAAGCACGGGTACCCTAAGGGAGAACTTGAAAATCCTTAAGGGAAAACATCGCTTTTACTGCTAAACGCAAGATCTGAAAGAAAACAATGTTACAATAACAAAAGACGCAAGGGATACACTCTTGCTACCTTATACAATAAAGAAAAAAGAGTAGTTATTAATACTAAAAATTTAAGTATAAATGTTAAAAAAAAATTTAGATATCAAACTTCTTGAAAGCGCTGTTTAGTACTTCTTTATTGAGTCGCAGCCAATAACCTATTTTTTATAAAAAGATATACATTTTTTTACCTTTTAACTCATTTATCTCTACTTTTTGGACGAACTTGTCCAAAATAAAACAATTGTTCAATTAAATCATATGATGGTTATTTACTCAAATTTATCTTTTTCTATAGTAAAATTTTATATACAAAAATGTACAACAATAAAAAACGTAATCTAATCTTTTAGACTCAGATATTTAAACATGAGAATTATGGTAATTTCTACTAGGAATCAAAATGTCAACAATAAATTAAATATGACCGTAAAGTTTCTAAATACCCAAAATGCACAGATTTGTTTACCTTGGTTTACAAATATTTGTTATATATTCAATGCTAAATCAATTATTTCTCGTAATTACTTTATGTGTTATTGAACTTGAATGTAATACTTTTCCGGATTAAATAAAGAAAATTAATAATTTAATTATTTGCAGTAATATCAAATGTAAGCAATAATTGATACTATAATGAAATCCAAATGATAAAAGTCCAATCGACTTCCTCGTAAAACAAATTAAAAAACGCTACCACTTTAGTTACAAATATTCGCCTCGCTGTCAAGTTATTCAGAACAGCTGTTGTCAGGTCAAGTCCTTATAATAACGTTTACCTTAGCAACTGGTTGTACTTTAAACTTCATTGTAACAAATACCTTATCGAGACCACATGTATTAGCCTGCGATTCTTGGACAAATAAGTGACGTCAGCTAACTTTCTACATCTGAATTTTGAAAAGCGTAAGCTTTTGAACTAATGACAAAATAAATGCATTATAGCGTATTATACTGGACCATTATAGGGAACCATTTTCATCAATTTGTTGTGCAATCCATCAAAGTAAATCGAAACATAAAATTAATCCATAGAACAAGCTATACAATGTGCATCATTTTGACTCTTCTTTTACCTTTCCAAGGCGAGATTATTTAACGGTAAACTGAGAAATTAAACATGATATCTGAGCTTGTAAGTTCGTAACCTCATAAATTGTGAATTAGTGAAATTAAAAATTAGTAAACGTATGAGTTATCGTTATCGGTGAGCTATTGGTATAGGTGAGCGCTACAATAAAATCATTTAATTCGCCTTAATAATTATTTAACTTGCTTACCGTTATCAGAAACAAACAAAAATCAGGTGCATTATGCACATGATACGCTGCCACGTTTATGGCGACGCGTAGATTGCTAGCTCGGACCTTATTGATCTCCATGATGCTTCTAACTGCTGCAAGTGGTCAAGCCAGACTGACCCTTCTGTTGACGAGATGCGCATAAGGCACAAAAATCGTCTGAAGTTGGAAATGCAGTTCAAATAACCAACGTTTACGAACGGAGCCTATACTATTATTATTAATTAAAATATGCCTCGTGATTGGGCTATACGATACTGATCTGAACATTTATTAGCATCATGAAATTAATTGTTTATTTGAATAAATAGGCTTTCATAAACGTCAAAAAAAATTGTTACAACCTACATTTTTGACTATTTGTGTGCAATAGTCTAACCTAGGTCTACATCTACCTCTTCTTTTTCCGATCTCCGCTTCTAATATATTCCGCACTATTCTCTCATACCTTAGTATGTGGCCTATCATCCTAATCTCTCCTATTTTTTACTGTTTTCCACATATTTCTTTCTTCTCTTACCATTTCTAGAACCTCTTTGTTCTTAACTTTGTATGTTTCTAGCACCACATTTTAAAGGCTTCGATCTTTTCCTGTCCACTTCTCTGACTGTCTAAGTTTCACGGCCGCACAGTGCTGTGCTCCACACATATGCTTTCAGCAATCTTTTCCTTGTTTTTATGTTTGTTGTCTCTGAACACAGTAAATGCTTTTTTTTGTTAAATGTGATACGACCTTGTGCTAATCATTATTTTATGTCTTTTGTACTCTTCCCATCTTGTGTTATTTGGCTTCCTAGGTAACAGAAATCCTTAACCTCTTGTAAGTTTTTGTTACCTATTTGTATTCTAGTTTTTAATTTATTTTCCCCTGTTTTGTATACCAGTACTTTAGTTTTATTTTTGTAAAGTTTCATACCGTATCTCTGTTAGAATTGTTTTTTAATATAAAATAAAATTTTGTAATGACTGTTGCCAGTTAACTATTGAATTTTGAACTTGCTAAATTTCACTTCAACCTACTTGGTGAAGAGAATATTCTCAGGAGTGAAACTAGCTTTAAGTTCAGTTTAGTTGTCAGTTTAGCAACTGTAAGCTAGCTGTTTTCTGCTGATGATGACCACTTAGTGGTCGAAATACATATTAAAAAATATTACATTAAAAAAATAAAGAAAATTGTATTGCCTATAGTATATTTTCCCACGAAGGTTGTCTAGCATAACCAAATAATAAAGCGTGATGAGTAATAGCTTTAATGATTAGAATATCAAACATGCACACGCTTATTCGTATTGTAAGGCAAAGTGATTGTTAACATTAAATGGCAATAAATAGATCGCACGTCCGTACTGTTAGACCGATCGTTCTATTATCATAACTAAGCACCAGATGGCTATTCATTCTATTGTAATATATAAGTATTACTAAAAGCACTAACATCCGAGTTGCTGCCTAGATTTTGAAGCAGCAACAGCTATCTGCCACCGCCTTCGGGCAATCAAAGGTGAGCAGCGGAACGGTGACGACTTGAGGGAGTTCTCCAGCTATGCGGGGCGCCGAGCAATGGGTACACAAGTGAAGTCGTTGGAGTTGCACATCCGTCAGTCCTGTTAGACGAGCTACCTGACGATGGAGCGGCCTGTGGCGAATAGCCATCCTGTCGATCGAAAACCACAGGCCAGTGGACCCAGGATATCTTGGCGTCGCCGTGGATCAATGTAGTAAGCGTAAGACTATGGATCCCAAGGTCCCGGGTTCAAATCCCGACACGGCCGACTGCTTGAAAAATGGCAGGTGAGCATTTTTCACAAAAATTACTCCCTCGTTCGGATGAGAGGTTAAATGGAGGTCCCGTGTGTGAGTGTTGTCACGCACGTTAAAGATCCCTACCTTGCCTGGAACGGCAAGGGTTCGGCAAAATTCTAAATTTTCAGGCAACAAAAAACTCGCCTCCTGGCCAATGTAGTACCTTCTGGTGGAGCATTGGAAATATAAACGCACGGACCCAGAATATCGTGTAGATGGAGGACAACCAAGAAGAAGATCCGGGAAACTGCTCACTACATCAAAACATGGGGATTCCAAGAGCAGGCCTCGAGGAATTCAGACCAACATATTTATTTAAGAATATCAACTAGAAAACTACACCACAACAACTCAGCAGAAGAACTCCAATAAGCCAAAAAACTCTCTTGAGTTATAAGGCACTATAACGACGCTGAGAGCATCGCGTCCAGCTACTGCAGGACTAACATGCGGCAAAAGGAGTTTTACTTTTACATTGAAACTTATTTTTGTTGTTTTTGGCTGGATGGACGCCAATGAAACGCCAGTGAAACGAGTTTTTTTAAATGGGGGCTAGTACACAAAAAACTTCCGACATAGCTAGGGGTCTATTCCTGAGTAGAGCAATAAGAAGTGGAGAGGGTAAGTAGAATTTTGTTTGCAAACCAAAGCTAAACAAAGTTAAATAGGCGCCACCAAGTCCTGAGATAATCACGATAAGAGCAAAGCACAATTCTAAGGGTGGACGTGGAAACCCAAAGATAAAATGATCGCCTTCGTTAACAAAAACCTGCCTTATAAAAATAAGACGTAGCTTCTGTAAGAAATTACAAAGATTAAATAAAAAAAAATGTAGAACACCATTTGTGTCCTATAAAAGCATCAAAAATAAAAAATGTATATCCAATAAGATATTGGCACAAAATTATTACTCCAAAATTCTACCTTTATGTTATCAGATTTGATCGCATTTGACCAAAATAAAAGTCTCAAAGTTTAACTAATTGTTTACTAAAACAAAGGACTTTCTTTTAAAAATTATAACTTTTTAACATGTAAAAAAAATCTCAACAATAACATTTATAACAAAGTCAAAATTTTGTCTTTTTAAAGCAAAAGACTGCTCTCTAAACATAAACTGTTTTAAATATTTGATCAAAATAATTTGTAACCACAATGCATTGAACTAACATTTCTATCCTGGGCAGATCTTATCAGGTAGATTACAGTTTCATAATTATTATGCAGCGTGTATTTAAATTTTGATACTTAGTTTTTATAATTTATCTGTGAATAAAAACTAATTTCAAGATTGAAGAATGTCTAATTTGAATTTTAGGAAAGATGCACGAAACATCTGCTTTCTCGGTAATTATCTATAAAATTTATCTGAAGTTCAAATGGAACAAAGCTTACAATTATATAAACCTAACCTGACAAAATTTCTTTCTACGGTTTGTAAAACCTGTTCAACAATAATCGAATATGAAACAGGTCATATGTTTATAAACATGATAGCAACTTTCGTGCTTTTTATATGACTGCCTGTTTGTCAAAGTCTAATGACATTCTCACCACATGCAAAAATTTCTTAAATTTAATAACGAACCAAAACTGCATCGGATCTTCCTAGACAAATCCAAACAGAAATTCCATCAGTTCCAAACAATACTAAAAGCCATTTCAAACTTAGGATAACAGCAATTACGACCACATGTCTGCAATTTCCAATACAACTTACAAAACCAAAATCTTCACTTGTCCTTCTCTATAGTTTTTCGCAGGCGCGCTAAATAAATGAAACAAAATTAAACTAAGTTTGCACAATGTATAAATTACAAACCGTTAGTAGAAGTTACTGAAATTGTTCCAAGTCTAGCATGACTTGAACCACTCACACAAATAATTCAACGTAAGGTCGCATGCCTCTAGTCTCGAAAACATCTTGATAAATTGGTTGCTAGGAAGCGACTAACTAAACTAGAAACGAATCCTTGCGGTTCAAGGTGGGGAAATACGAAAGCGACAGGATTGCTAGAGATGCTCACCAAAATAACTTTATGTGACACAGATATTTTACTATAAGAAGATTATTGAAACGAAGCGTTCCATTATGTACTATATGGAACATTATTAAAGAATAAAGCACGCTTACCGCATTATCCTCGTAATTCAATGCTAATAAATACTAATCAAATTAAACATGTTACAACATTATACTCTTGATATTCTAATTATTCTTTTATTTTAAATCAAAATACTTTATTACGTCTCACGAATCTTAAACTAAGGATAGGATTTGTATCGCAGTGGCGATTTCTAATTATGAGTTAAATGTTTGTGCAAAACTCAAACATATGTGGAGTAAAATTTGTCGCGTATCCGATTGTGAAGGGTAACAAAATTAATATGCAATATAAAATGTACAATTTTTCTATTCCCGGACCATAATGGTAAATTTCTGAGTAGACATGCAGTAGATGAGATGATACAGTATAAGAACAAACAAGGTATTTGAATTAATTATGAAGTATGTTATACATATTTTAAAATCGTTGAAGCATGTTTTGGCAAACAATACTATTCTAAATTTCTATAGGAAAATAAAGTTAAAAATATAAACGCAACGTATCGGACCCTAATGGCAGAAGACATTCCTTACTTACATAAAACTGAAATTTTAAAGTATTGTAACAATTTTTTTGGACAATTATTAAAGTCTATACATTTATTTATAAAATACACTGCACTATTTATTTAAATAAACAATTAATCTTTGCAATATTAATAAATGTACAGATCAGTACAATATAGCCCAATCACGAGGGGTATATTAATTAAGCTTAGGCTCTATTCGTAAACGTTGGTTGTCTGAATAACATTCCAAATGTCAGAAGATTCTTGTGCCTTGTGCGCATTCCGTCAACTGAGGTTAGTCAAGCTCGAGCTTTTACTCTGGTGACATGCACCATGATTCAGAATTTAGTTCAAGCGAGTGACTTGCGAATCGCCATACGCCTGGCAACGTGATCAGGTGCTGACAGCACTTGACTTTAATTCTGTTTCTAATAATGGTAAGCATATTAAATTATTATTATGTTCGACTAAATGATTTTATTATAGCGCTCACTGATTTATTAATAATAGTCTCACTA
The DNA here is from genome assembly GCA_036346225.1 of Platerodrilus igneus. Taxonomy (NCBI): domain Eukaryota; kingdom Metazoa; phylum Arthropoda; class Insecta; order Coleoptera; family Lycidae; genus Platerodrilus; species Platerodrilus igneus. The sequence continues at coordinate 5,131,516 of JARFIW010000668.1, forward strand.
ATTTATCAATAATAATCTCACTGATTTCCCGATTTTAATATCAATGGTTTACCAATTTTTAATTTCAATAAATTATCAAGTTTTATTGCATTAACAAAAATGTAATAAATATTAATTCTGCACATTTATCGTTGATAAGCTTGCGAATTTATAAGTTCAAATATCATGTTTAATTTCTCAATTTACCGTTAAATAATCTCGCTTTAACATAAGTTAAAGAAACGTCGAAAATGATGTACTTTGGAAAGCCCGTTTTATGGATTAGTTTTGTTTCGATTTGCTTCAATGAATTGCACAAGTTGGTGTATGGTTCCCAGTAAGGATCCAGTATAATACGCAATAATATGCGGAAGGTTCGCTGACGTCACTTGTTTGTCGAAGTATTGCAGGCCAGCACATGTGGTTTCGACAAGGTATTTGTTTCAATGAAGTTTGAAGTACCAGTTTGCAAGGTAAACGTTTTTCTAACAACTTAAACTGACAAGGGCTGTTCGTATAACTTGACAGCGAGGCGGATAATTGAAAATAACATTTTAGCATTTTACGACTTTTGTTTTACAAAGTAATTATGAACACTTTTGTTGTTTGGAATTTACTATAGTATGAATTATGGGTTATATTTGATATTACTGCAAATAATTAAGATTACGGATACCTTCATTTAATCCTTAAAAGTATTCCATTTAAATTCAGTGACACAACACGTAATTATGAGAACTAATTTTAATTGTCATTGAATATTTAACGTACATTTCTAAATCAAGGTATCAGATCTGTGTAGTTTGGGTAATTAATTTAAAAAACCTCACAGACATGTTTAATACATTATTAACATTTTGATTCATAGTAAATACAATCATAAGTTTCATATTTAAATATCTGCGACTAAAAGATTAGACCACATAATTGATGAATATTTTGTATATAAAATTTTATCACAAAGAGAGCTAAATTTAATTAAAAACATCATATAATTTAATTAAACAACTGTTTTATTATGGACAAGTGAGTCCAAAGGTAGGGTTAATTGAGTTAAAAGGTAAAAGCACATATATACCCTTTTACAAAAGTAAAGTTTTTAGCTGTGACTTGATAAAGAAGCACCAAACAACACTTTCAAAAGGTTTAATATCTAAATTTTCCTTTATAATAATGTTTAAATTATTGGTATCAATAGCTACATCTTTTTTTATGGTATAAGGTAGCAAGAGTGCATCTCTTGCGTTCTTTGTTATTATATTAACACAACTTTTTTTACAGCTCCTGCTTTAGCAGTAAAGACAATTTTTCCTCTAATGACTTCCAAGTTCTCCCTTAGGGCAAACCCGTGTTTAAAAATTCTAGGACTTGATGGCGCCCCTTTGCACCCGTATTTAGTATTTTAGAGTCAGTCAAATGATTAATGTTTTTGTTCTAAAACCCACGACCACTCCTCATAAGCTCTACCCAAGGAATAGACCCTAGCTTTGCTAGAAGACTGTTGATTACCCTCCATCATAAGGGAATCGAATAAATTAGCTGTATAATAATTAAATAAAAATAAATGCATTATAGTATGACATAAAAAAATGAATTTCGAAGTAGACAGAACTTCTTAAAAAAAAGAACAAGGACATATTTTTGGTAAAGCTCATTTATTTTATCCAAAATAACCTTTGAAACACAATATAGCGACTTGTACGATCAAGAAGTGCGCCAAATGGGTGCTTTAGATCGTATGTAAATACGTCCTTGAGAAAGGTAATACAAGTTTTTAGAATGTCCACGTGCTGCGATTTCCCGCTTTTCAAACTATTGCGCAATTGTTAATATAACGTGATTACGCGGCAAGTTGAATCAAACACCAAACGCGTTTAAAAGTGATACATTAGTTAAAGTACAAGCACAATATAAATAGAACGAGTACTCACGTGTATTTCTTTTACATCTCAGGGCCCTCGTTGTTGCTGGGTGGGTCGGCTACGAAAGCTTTGTTTCAGATTTTATTCGTCCATCCTCTTTTGTCTGTAGGGGTGACCACAAGGATACAGGTAGAGGTACGATAGAAGGTAGAGATAAGATAGAGGAACCTACATCCTAAAAAAAAAAGAGAAAAGACACCACGACACAGGTAGCTGTTTTCCGTTTGAGGCCTCGTAGTCTAATGACTAATGGCGTCGTATCACACACTACGCACTTGCGCCATTCACTCCGCGCCTGAGCATTCTTTTGCGCAAACGCAACTGTCCGGAATGACGGAAATTAACAAGTTTATCTGAAAATATTCGCGGGAGTTTACTCACATATTTAACAATGTACATTTCCAAATTTGGAATGTAACACACGTACGCGCAACGCTCTTCTTTCATCAGTAAATGTATTTTTCCAAAAACACCAAAGTAAAATGGAATATTAACGTTTGGTCAGATAATATAACAAAGCAACTTTATTTACCAAACTCACTATATTGCAATAACTTTGCTCTAACCTTCGTATTTAGTTACTTCATATTTTTATAGTCTTATTATTAACAGAGAAAGATTATATACTCTTAAGTGTCGTACGTTGTGTGAATTGCAAGCGTTAAAACTTTTTGTTATACACAAATTTATGTCGTTTTAAACACCGTGGATAGAGTGTCCTTTCACACTTGCATCCTAAACTAACGTTCTCCCTTTACGAGAATTAATGAGAAGTTGCGTCCTCTTTAAATCCCGTAAAGATGTTCCAGTTTACAAGAAAAATAGAAAATAAGTCTTAGTGTCAAATGCGAGCTCTTGATTAATGATTGGTAAAAAGCTTGCTTTTAATTATAAGTAAGACGATTTATTTTTAGGGATATGTACGTAAAATAACAGATTAGTTAACATTGAAGCAGATGTTATTAATAATGACTTTAAAGAGTACGCGTGGAATTTCGAGTATGCGTTTAATATTTGAATACAAACTGGGAGATGTAAGTGGTGGACATCGTCCATTACTAAGGATTTGGATCAGATCTCTCAGAAATAGTATGGTAATGTTATTACAAGGTCTATCGATTATGTCGATGTTTTATGATATGTCTACTAATATTTAGCTTATGATTCAAATTGTCTTAAATATGTCGGCGCAGATTTATTACAGCATTACAACATACAGCTAAATAAAATTTTTAGTACAAAAATAAAATTTTCAATGTCTAAGAAATTTTATGCAGAACCGATTATTAATTATTTAAAGAATTATATTGTTAATAGTTGAAAGATTTCCCTTTCGTAGAAAGTATCATACAATGTAAATTAGCTGTCCTTATAAAAAAATGTTTTTAGATAACTAAATTGTTCATTCCAACAAGTATTGAAGTGAGTTGAAAATAAGACGAATTATTCCGACATGCATGTTTAAAATGATTACCTTTGTTACCAGATTTGTACCATGTGAAAAGTCAATGCAACTAACTTAATGTTTTTAATATTGATCTAAAAAAATTGAATAATCATCTGTTTAATTTTATTAATCATCTGTAAAGTATTCAGATATGAAAGCTATTAAGGCTCATACGAACGGTATGTATCTGATGTTAATAATTAAATTATATGAATAAACGTAGTTTTTCAAATCTAGGCTGGATCTTTTTATATTATTCTTGTACATATCTTACTAAACTTTTAATTAAAAATCATCTTTCATATGTTACGTTAATTCGAGGCAGTCACGTTGGGCGCCAAATTTCTGCTACGTTGGCTCGTAGCCGTGCGTAACCCAAAGAAAATCAAAGAAATGACCGGGCTCAATCGGAGATTAGGGGGGGTTGTAGAAAGCAGACCAACATATAACGTACGTGGCTGTAAGGAATTAGTAACAATACCTGCAATAAAAAAAAATTAGAATAGCAAACCTGCAATAAAAAAAATTAGTCCTGCAAACCTGAAATAAAGAAAAAGCATATCATGCTGATCGAGCATAGATTGTTTAGTACTTTGTAGAATGTAAAAAAAACTGTTTGGATAATCTATATAATATAACAACGGTAAAAGCAGTACAAAAATTTTTATTACAAAGTGAGGTAATATTGGGAGTAGCAGAAACGTTTCCTCACACACCAATTGAACATAGATCAAACAAACTTATAACAAAAGATAAATAGGTAGACACAATTGATATGAGTTGTCCAGTATTGTCGATTTTTCTTCTTTTTTTTTTAATAATAGCATGCACTTCTATTGTAAAAGGTATCCAAACGACAAAGAATATTGCAAAACAAACGGATAGATATTTACAGTAATAACAAGTATGAAATAGTTCAACTTACACAACCAGGAGCACCGGAAGAGTTTCTATAGAATTGGACTAATTCGGCTACTAATAGCCTTGCAGTTGGAGTTGGTGGAGTGTGGGGTGTCCATGGTTCCATCCCATTATCAACTTGAAACTTGACACTACTATCAACTGCAGATTGTTCTTTTACTTTCTGTAACTGATCGAAAGCCTCCTGATAGCTTGGTAAGCCGGATGCACTGGTGTAGCTTGGCAAAGATTCACAGTCTATTCGCGGGGGTGGAATTTGTGGTACAACAGACAGGAACACATGCAACACACGCAACTAAGAACAATTAAAGTTAGTATAATTCCGATCCAAACATCCGCCAAGAATTTTTCGTATTGCGGATCTGCTTCAGCAGAAAGAACTTCGTCAACTTCTGAAGCTAATTTCAGTTGGTAAAGGCATTGTTTGAATACGGTGAAACATTTAAAAGCACGATCACTCTCACAATCTTGTCTTTAAAAAAAATGTACGTTCATATTTTATGTATTTATTATTGAATGCAAGGTAAATTTAACATATCATTAATACGGAATGAGTTAAATACTTTTGCAATTTCATTTTGCAAAGGTTTTAGGGAGTTTAAAACCTGACTAAAGTGGCTCCTATAAAAATTCTGTACAAGTTTATTGCACTTACCCTGATAAAAAAGGGACCACTACACTAGATCGCACACACATTAATCCTAAGAAGAATCGGTCAAGTTTAGCAAGCAAGTTCTACAACTTTTATTTCAAAAGAAACTCAACTAAAAACACAATTAATAAAGCACGTGCAAACACTAAGCAAGTCCGTCAAATGCTCCGCACAACACGCGTGCAGGTCGAGTCCAACAAGTTCTACCACTTTTATTTCCAACAGAAAATCAACGAAAAAAAACAATTAGTAAAGCAACGCGTATCACTAAAACCGTCCGTCGATTTTCCGTAAACAAGCACGTGCGGTCGAGTAAAACACATTCGCCTATAAAGCATCTTTCCTTCGATGTATTCAGAACTACACTTCCTACAGTTAATATACAACTTTTATTTCACAAGAAAAACAACTAAAATCGTATCGTGCTTGTTCATGAACAATTCGAAAATTCATACCGCATTAATTCTCACTATTTTCAAAGCAAACAGCACACAGTATTTTTAACGTAATTAATATATAGGAACAAAGAACAAAACTACAACTACAATAGTTGTTACCATAACCTCTTATCGACTATTATCTCGAGTTCGATAATAACATAAGGAACAAAATTTATACGACGAATAATCCAATTTAAAATTCGTTCCTTGCAATTTATTTATTAATGAAAATCAATCTTCAATTAATCTATTTTTAAATTAATACCCACGAGTTCAATTGCATACAATTCTGAATTATTCTGAAGTATTTACTTTATACAAACAGCGATCCCAAAGAAACGACGCATTCGCCCAAGGAGTTAATAAATATAAAATATAGAAATAGTAGTTACAGAAATGTATTTACCGAATTGGGTAGTGTAAAATGTTAAGCCATTAAAAATGCACGTTACACATATTATTTGAGAAATAGAAATACTTTATTGGGTAATACTTGTATTATTTTGGATGTCTTAAACGGGATATGCTTAAAATTTTCTAATATCATTGTTCCTTACCTTGGATCACAAATGGTGATCCCTTTGTATCTATTAATTTAGCTTTCTTTTTCAAGGTGTTTGCCTTATTGTTTTAAGCATAAGGGTCTCCACCTCTTCCCTTGTGCATCGTTCCATTAAATATGTAAGAGTATTAGAGGTAGTAGCGCCCTACGTTTCTTTATATACTTGCTAGCTAACCATATACCTATGACAACTCTCGTACCCTCTGCAGGAATCGTGTGTCCATGCTACAACGAGATTGCTTTATACTTTCTTCTAAAACTATATATCATCTAACATCTAAGTTTGCTTGAGCGATAGGTAATACGCTTTTGACCTACCAATGTTTCAGGGTTTCAAGCCCGGATTAAATTTTCAAAAGGTAAAATCTAGGGATTATTACAGGGAAACGAATTGTTAATAAACTACTCTCTTCAAATCATAGAAAGAAATCGTAATTGTCTTTAGTTTTGACTTCTCTAAACGGTCTTTTTCGGTATAGTTTCAACTGGGTTCTCTTATTCTGTATTTTGGCTCTTGGGTTTTGAATTGTATTAACAGCACCAATCACAATGCTGTACAAGAAGTTTCGGTCCGGACTTCTTAATAATGTTCTCCGGATATGTTTAGTTATCAGCCTATTTCTGCAAATCAAATGGTGGCACGCCTTTCGGACATCCAAATGTACGGTCAAAAAATACAAATCATCTTCTCTGTGGTTTTTCTATTCTATGTTGAAATCTATTTTACGAATATAACATCATACTGATTTAAAAAAAGGCGAAAAAATTGCGCTTTTTTAAACAACGTCTGATATATATTAAATAAAGAAGTCTAAAACCTTATTTCTGACCAAATAAAATAAGCTTATAGATAAAACTCTTGGGGAAACATATGTTACACGAAGTAACAACCTTACTTTTTCACAATTTATTTAAATAAATGTAATATTTGTTACTTTATGGTTTTGTTAATTACTAGTATTATGGACGCTTGTCACACTAATGAATTCTAGGGAGGTCCTAATTTACAAAAGACATTGTTAATAACAATTCCCAAAACGAAGGCAAAAACAGTAAAATCATTCATTATAACTGGACAGTTCTATGACATTGTAAACAAGTATATGGTTCTCCACTCTTTACACGTACAAGTAAATGCATTTTTATTAATTATCTAAAAGTGGATATGCATCATACAACGTGTTAACAAAAATAAATTTGCTATGCTAGTTAGGTATTGGCCTCTCAAAAACTCTTCTATCTAATTTATTTACACAGAAATTACAAAATGAAATTTAATTTACAAAAGTGCTCAAAAATATTCTAAGTTGAAATTATATTTAAATGAACTAATTTATGGCGAGTAGCCTGAACAACCAACAATGCTAAAGTTGTGAGGCTCAAGACTGACTGACCATGTTGGGGCGCCCGGGGTATTTATGTTGTCCCTGCCCCTCACATTTCTGTGGGAACTGCAGAGCTCATGTCTGCTTATCTCTTTATTAATTTATACAATACAAAGTAACAATCTTAATTTTAATAATTGCGGTTTTATAACCTACTGCGACCTGCACCTGAAGTATCACAATGCGTCTGGAATACAATGTATTCACATCCGTTTTCACAACTTGCTTGTAAACTTTGATTAATCTTTTCTTTATTTATCCTTGAATTACATTGTTGCATCTAACTTAAGTTTCTTAATAATTTCTTTAACTATACATATATTGATTTGGGGGATATGTAACTCGTGTTGACAAAAATAAATTTGCTACGATAGTTACATATCCCCCAAATTAATATATGTATAATTAAATAGAAATTATTAAGTTAGATGCAACAATGTAATTTAAGGATAAATAAAGAAAAGGTTAATCAAAGTTCACAAGCAAGTTGTGAAAACGGACGTAAATACATTGTATTCTAGACGTAAGTGATATTGCAGGTGCAGGTCACAGTCGGCTATAAAACTGCAATTATTAAAATTAAGATTGTTACTTTGCATTGTATAAATTAATAAAGAAATAAGAAATATGAGCTCTACAGTTCCCACAGAAATGTGAGGGGTAGGGACAACATAAATACCCCGGGCGCCCTAAGAAAGTTAGTCAGCCTTAAGCCGCACAACTTCTGCATTGTTGGTTGTTTATGCTACTTGCCCTAATTTAAATCTATTTAACAGTAATTTCGACTTAAAGTAATTTTACATAGTTTTGTAAAATTTCACTTGTAGCTTCTGATTAAATAAAAATTGTTATAAGAGTTTTAGAAAAAGTCTTTTTAAAAAGGCAGCTTTTAAGGCCCAAAACGTAACACGCTGAGCAAACAAATGGCAACACATTTCCATCTGCCAAACCCAGAACGGTACAGAGGTCATTCTTGCTATTAAGATCTTCAGTAACTCCCTATGTAGACGACGATGGAGATGTAAAACGTTTAAAACGTCATAAAGAGTGGAAGGTAACTATAGTTGTTATGGACTATATTAATCAGTTCTTCAAAAATAAATTAGCTACAGTACAAATGTGTTACGTTCATTTTCCTAAATCATTAGTTAGTTATATACAATATATTTTATCTTGAATTCCTTTGGCGATCAACACAAAAATTAATTCCGTTAATTAAAAATAACCCTTTCGTGTATTAAAATTTGTATGGTAATTAATAATAAATATCCTATCTATGTCAGTTGATAAATATTTGTGCTTCATTAGAAAAATAAATATTTTTTCTAAGAATTTTGTCCCGTGGAATTTACGCCTTAATTAGATAGGCGACTTTCCAAGTATTTTAACAATTAAATGCTGGTATGTTTTCCCTTGTTAAAGAATTCGGCGAATTTATTTTAATAAAATTAGGGTTTTCCTGGTTTATTTCCTTGCTTTGGTGCTTTAACAAATGTAACAATTCATTTGCTGTTTGAATAGCCACAAGAAAGCACGTTCTATTTGGCTTCGCTCGTTTTCTTAATGCAAATTTCCGGCACGCATTATTTAGCGTGGTGAGTATATGGAGTTTATATAAAACCATACGTTTCGGCTTCATTAAATTAATTTATTGTTCGTAACTATTCTAGCTTCCTGCGGGGGACACATTAATCCCTTGAGCGGCGTTTCTTTTGGGAGACTACGAAGTCCAATGCGCCCCACTTGGCCGTAAGCTTGCCTGTTCGCTGACGCAGACCAGCGACAGCCTCCACCCCGATGTCAGTAACTCAAAAGTGAGTCTTTTTTTCTTTGTATGCGATTCTGACTTCGGAACCAGAACGTTCTAAGATGGCATTTCCAAATTTGATTTTTTATATATGAAAATTATTAAACTATTTTGGCATTTACTGCTCTTGTGTTACGGCCTTATTCTTTGTTGCTAAATTACTAAAACTATACTAATTATTACTGTAAAAACTGCTTAAAGACTTACGGGTACATTTGAGAATGTTGCCATTATGTATGTACATATAGGTTAAGTTTATATTTACGATAGTCGAGATCTGTGGTTTTTAGGGTTGCATTTGGTTCTTTCTTTTTTTTTACTAATTACTGACCGGGGGTTATTGTCTAAAAGCCACAGCTCGCCATTTTCATGGGTAATTATTTTTGGGATGTTTAAGGGGTGTTCATAATGTAATATGTAAATTGGGGACATTGACTTTTTTTGGGGTTGGGTTTGGGAGTACTGTTTTTTTGTATATATATTTTGTTTTTTTTTAATAATAAGTTCTTTCTTTTCCGTTGTATGTTTTGTTCTGTGTGTGAATGAGTGAGTGAGTATATATTTTTTTATCTATTTATTTCATGTTCCTTTTTTATTTAGCTATAGGTATAAGACCCCGCCCACTCACCGATTGAGCCCGGTCATCCGTTCTTTTTTTTTCTTGGTTTTTTTTATGTTACGTCAATGCACGTAGCAAATGATTTAAAGATAAGTTAATTTAATATCAGCCCAGTCTTCATCTACATCGACTGCTGTAATTATAAATATGAACAACATTACAGCACATATGCCATTATCAATTCAATTATTTAATTATACAAATGTTTATTTAATTTTCCTAAAAACCAAGTTTAATAAAAATGTGTTCAAATGTAACAATAGAATTGGTCGTGAATAAAGTAGTATACAATTTGTTATAATACCTATTATTATCCAGATAATTACATTCCTCGCTCGTTTCGGTCGAAACCTTCATTTTCAGTAATAATAGCTGTCATTGTAGTATCGTTGTATACACTGGCGTCGAGTTTTAAAATTCGAAAGAGAGGGAGGATCGGCAGACAAGCAACAAGCACGAGATATACGCCTTTAGGGTAAAAATAAAAATTAAAACTCTAGTTTAACTTTAATGACTATGATTTGTTTTGATAAAATATTTTAAGAGAAACAAACACTTCAAAGTAAATATATGAAAACCATAATACAATCAAACAAATAAGAGTATTACAAACTAATTAGAAACTGTAATATTACGCAAAAAACAAAACGAAATACTTCTTCATAATGGCGATTGGTTTTGAAAAGAACAATAGACGGACTTTAATAGAATGTGGACTTCGGACATATTAAATTTGAAAAATAATTGTATAGAAATAAAGAATTTATATCGTGCGTCTTAGTGTAAAGCTTTCCCTGTTGAGTTTAATTTGTCATAAAATAACGATATAAGATCAATTTTTAGAACAACAACTGTGGGCGTCGGTAAATCAAGAATGTGAGAACTCGCGTCTTTAAAAGTAATTGTGTAAACATTTGATTAGTGTTCAAATGAGCGAGTTTAGTCAAAAAAACTTCTTCATATGAGAAGTTGTATTGCCTGTGTTAAAACAACAGCTCACTGACTAAACCAAGAATGAGAGTGATGCTCTCTCTACTTATTCATTTTTTTAACACCAATATTCAGTAATTAGTAAGCTTAGATATGAATTTTGATTACTGTTTCTTTACTTTCGATCTCGTATCTAGACACATTTTCCTTTAGTTTTAAATATTGCAAGTTTGTTCGAAAACATTTTCTTCAGCTGTAAAGACGTGATCATTGTGGACGATTTTAAAAATAATTTTTCATAAAAGTAAGATAATCCTAATATCACTGTCTAATAGGAAACAAAATTTATATATTTCATTTACCTTCCTCCAAGATTTGTAGATGTTAATAACGAGCTCTTGAGCTCGCAGTATATGTTCTGTTTTAATATAAGATTTGTGGAATTTTAATAAAAGTAATAAAGTATTTTACTTTGAATTTTAACAAAATAGAATTTTTAACTTTTTTTACAGGCTCATTCGAAATTGTATCACTCTCGGAAGCAACATTAGAAGAAGGTATGAACATTTTCAGACGAATCTTCTTTTCTGAAGAAAATTGTTGCGTTGCCGTTGAATTATCAAAATATCCCCAAGCCTGTAGTGAACTTGATGAACTATTTTTAACAGCCGCAAAAGATGGAGTTTCTCTGCTTGCAATAGAAAAGGCTACCCAAAAAATAGTGGGAATACAGTTTAATAAACTGCATGTAAGTATAGATCACCGTATAATGTCAGATTCATTTTTATGTTAAGTGAAGTAAAATTGACAATTTCTGAACTTTTATCACCTGATGGCGGTTTTATTTACTTTTGCCATAGTACAGTGATTGTTTCGAAATTATATCATTATAATAGCTTTGATTACTTCATAGGGTTCCTATTCCACTCTGATGAGGCTAACAAGCCGAAACCATTGGTCAGTGGATGTTTCCTCCCCTATGAAGTAATAAAGCTAATGTTTTGTTAATGGCTATATAACTACCAGCCCGATTTGTATTTGTCCATGGCTCTTATTATTTTCATAAAAGTTTGTTTACAGATACATCTTACTTTATATATATATATATATATATATATACGATTGTGTTGAAATTAGCAGGTTTTAGGTCGGCTGGTAATAAAGAAAACTCTTTTTTATGGCCTAAATTTTCACATATAATTTTATGCTTGATCACAGGCAATAACTATAACGTACAAACTATTAACAAACTACTAAAGTGAATAGAATAATTACTTACAGTGAGGGTATTTACATTAGCTTATTCTGAAGAATTTTTAGAACAATTTTCTTTAATATATATATATATATATATATATATATATATATATATACAGGGTGTCCGGAAAATACCTGTACTACGTAAGAACAGAGATTCTTTGACTCGAAATAGATCGATTTGAGCCAACTTACCTATTATACAAGTTGCTTCATTTAGCCGCTAGAGGGCTTCAAAAATCGTGAAAAATTTTTGATATTTTAAAATAACTCGAAAACGCGTCGACAGATTTTGACCATTTTTGGGGTGCGAGTTTCTACTTTCAATTGGCATCTTTTGGTGTGGTGTACGCAATAATTTTAAAAGCATACGAGTGTCCCAAAAACGATGTATTGTATAAATATCCGACCATTAATTTTTTGAAAAACGGGCGGAAGAAATACTAGGGGACTCAATTTTCCCTTCCGATGGCTCGGCACAACGATTCTCCTGAAATTTGCACTCGTCCGAGTTGAAATCTAAGAAATTTCCACACGCCTTGCATCACGTCCGAGAACAACTAATTAATTTTACACAGAAACTGATATGCTTCCACCTCTCATGTTAAAAGATTTGTAGAGACTCGCTATAGCCCCGCCTGTCGATTCATACGTTAGAATACTGATAGACCGCATAGGTTAGACAAGGACGCAAGTCCAGTCTTAAACGTAGCAAAGCATTTCTAAACACAGAAGAATTAGCACACGCAGCAAACAACTTTATTGTTGTACTAAACATTAATACAAATAAACTGAATCGTGTAAATAACGTAAGAGCCGACACAGGCTAATAATATATATATATAAATATATATATATATATATATAAACGATACATTCGTTATTACATAAATAATAAACGATCGCACTCACGGCGAAAACGAGTAACCAACATCACGGTAACGCGTCTAGCACTCAACTCAACTGAAAGGGTGGTTCGGGTGTACCGCATACATAACGACACGACACATCAGTGGCGTGGACAGGTTTATATCTAACAAATACATGTTCTCCTTCAAGTTTGCATCTCATCTCGCTTGTCTTTATAACACAAACTTGCTTTCTTACTTACACTCATATAGCTTGAAGCTTATCGACTATTATAAACATCGTTATCTTTGCAGGTGTTCTTAGTTCTAATACGCTGAAGGCTCCTACTTGACTTCCCCACGTCGTTTATAATTTCTCGATAGCTTTAGTACTTGGAAAGATTAAATTAAATACAAGTTGAACGTTTTAACTAGGCTTCTTTTTATAGAAAGCGTCCAGTGAATAATCTAAACCCCTTATTTCTAACGAAACGAATAAATTTTAGGCTACACGGCTTTAATAATACGTATTATCTACTGAAATTCTAGATTACTTCCTTCTACACGTTGATTATGATTATATACAAACCCTACATTCTAATTGAATGATTTAAATCTACACAGTAGGCCTTTAATTAAGCGTACTATTTTACACCGCTTTGATATACACGGTGTTTAACATTATCTAAGCAATATAAACCCCATATTTAGAAGTAAATGACGAATTTATCCATTATGCCTTTAAATGAAGCGTATTAGTACCCAAAGCTTCCTTATACACGGTGATTAAAATTATTTGATGTCGTTTATTAATTTTTTACCCTGGTCTAAATTAGAGTAATATATATATATATATATATATATATATATATATTATATATATGTTAATCTTGAAGCTTCTGCGGACGTTGTCCTTCGTCAATTTTCTAGGTATTATTTCGCATAGCGGGTTGGTTCTGAAGTAAATCGCTGTCAATTTGGCGACGCTTTGGGTAAACCTGTAAAATTGACGAACCATATATATATATATATATATATATATATATATATTATATATATATATAAGTAATGTTGATGGAAAATCGTTATGGGATAAAGGCGTCCGAATAAAATAAATTATTGAATAATCATTTATTGAACATCAACGTTTCGGATAATATGAATCCTTAATCATGAGCTAAAATTGCAATTAACAAAACAGGAAAATAACATTATATACGGTACTATCAATGTGATTAATAACACTAATTCATAACAAACATTGACTAGAATATTAAGTGTCAGTTTGACAGATAAAACATCAAGTAGTGTTTTAAATAAGGATAGACAAATGATTGATTTGGAAAGTCACAAAATTAAAATATAACTACCAAATCAATTATTTGTCTATCCTTATTTAAAACACTACTATGATGTTATTATCTGTCTGTATGAATGTATTAATCATGAACTATATAATGTTATTTCTGTCAATTTTAGCTCCTGATTAAGGATTCATATTATCCGAAACGTTGATGTTCAATAAATGATTATTCAATAATTTATTTTATTCGGACGCCTTTATCCCATAACGATTTTCCATCAACTATTATTATCACGTCCGTAAATTTGATTTTTATATATATATATATATATATATATATATATTTGGGCTTTGCATAAAAGTTATTATTTCATCTTATTCACTATAATACGATAGTATTTATCAACTTACCTTGTGTAATTAACTACCTAAAATATTTATATATATATATATATATATATATATATATATAAAATAGGAAAGCGTGTATATTGGGTTTGTTGATCTGGAAAAAAGCATTCGACAATGTAAAATAAAAATAATGTTCAAAATACTCAAAAAGATTGGAATGAGTTTTAGGGATAGACGGATAGTACACAGCTTATACAAAGATTAAACAGCGGTAATAAAATTAGAGCAGGAACTTAGAGAAGTAAATAATAGAAAAAGGGTGAGACAGGGATGTGTCCTATCCCCATTGATTTTTAACTTGTACATCGAAGAACCAATAATTTCTGTCAAATGCAAGAAGACATTTGGAATTATTATTTAGGGACAAAAGATTGATATGCTTAGATTTGCAGATGATACAGCGGTATTAGGATTTAGTAAGGAAGAGTTAAAGCTACTCTTAATGAACCTCGCAATTATGCTTTACTGCATATTTCCATATAACGCAACGGCTACCGTTTTAAAATAACATTTCTTGATGTACTTTAAGTAACGACAGCATCGGATCAAATTTAATGAATGAATTCCCTTCCAGTCGATAAGCACTTTTTTATATTCAAATTGCCCATTTTCTAGAATTTCACCAGTATAATCTCGAACATTATGATGTAAGGTGTCTCAGAATAGCCAATTGCTACAATCCACGGGTCAATTAATATAAACTTTGATTGCTTTGTAATGCAAAAGGGTTTGCGTTTTATAGTAAATACACGAAATTATTTATATGTATGCTAAATGCGTAAAGCTATTTAAGCAAATTTTATGAAAAATGTATAGATTTAAATTCGCATCGAATTTACACATTCAATTTACGAATATGGAAAAGACGATATTTAACAAAACAACGTATGTGCGAGATAACGAGGTATCTATAAGCAAATAACCATGACACAGAATACCGAATATATTACATCAGAAACCACTTCAAATGCATGAAATACAGAGACCTTATTGGTTAAGATATCTAACAGACTTGTTGAAAACCCAGCCCACATGCAAGTGGGATGAGCCTATATTAACAATGAGCAATGATAAGACAGTTCAGTTTTAAACTCAAGCAGGGCCAAGCTGTGTCATCGTGAACTAAAAGTCACGCGTAATTTAATATTTAATAATATAATAGTGGAAGTTATAGTGACAAATAAGGGCTACAAGTATGAAGACTCTTTTTGCCGTTTAACGTGAGTAGAATTTGAAGTAATTTATTTAAACTAATAAGATAATAATAGGGCTTCGAATGTGATGTCAATAATTAGAATCTATGGTACATTTTCATAATGATCCGAATATGGTATAATGATCCGAATGTGGTATAATGATTCGAAAATGTGGATAATTTAAATGTGTGGATATAATACTTCGAATGTTGAGAAAATAATTCTAATTGATGGTCTAATATTTCAAATGTGTGGATGGATATAACAATTCGAATGTGGGGATATTTTAAATGGATTAATATACTCAGCGTCAACAATTTTGGTACAATTTTGAGTTGCGAGAATCAATGCAAATAAAGTAAAGAAGCACCAAGTAATCTATGGAAAACGAGGGGTCCAATTAAGCTGAACAACCTGTAACAGGTTAGATTTAATTAGTTGTAAGATATTTTTTTCTATTTAAATTTCAATACTGAATTTACTTAATTTATATAAAAGTGTAACAAAATCAGCAACAAACATTGCATACGTTAAAAGTACGTAATATTATAAAGGGGTTTAGAACGTTCTAGGTTTCTTTGGTAAATACAGGTGGTCTTTGGTGACTTTAGATTGGTTTCAAAGCATATAAATTTGGGGATAAATAATACTTATGATGTTGATTGATTGAGGAATGTACTTTAATATTTTTCAAAACTTGTAAATAATATTTCTTTTCATTATATGAAATTAATTAACTTCGTTTTATAATTCAAACAAATAGGTAATCATAAAGGGATGGAGAAGAATTAGTGAGATTTAAATTTGATTAGAAAACACAGAGAGGTGGAGTTATAGAAAACGTCCATTGACACCGAGTACGGCGTTATCATATCAATATATATATATATATATATATATATTGCTGCAATTAAAGGGTTAATTTAAGGGTACGTTAAGTCATAGGGGTCGTAGAATAAGCAAGGGAAACTCCCAAGTAACAGAAGCACGGAATTACAGATATTAGAAGAGTAAATAGGTCATTATAAACATTATTAGTTGAGAGCACACTGTATATAGCAGTACAAACGATTAAAACAGATATCCAAGAGTAGCTATGAGCAAAGATGAGAATTTGAAAAGGTAACGAAACGCATTGAATTTAAATCAGTGAAAAACCTGCATAAATTAGCTAGACAAATATTCAAAAAAATGCGTGGATATATCATCTTAAACGCACTTAGAAATTATGCATTATTTGAAAAGCGTACGTGATTTAAAAGTATCACATTTGCTCAAAAATCCAATTTATTAGGAAATAAACAAACACCAAATTTATTCGATTCAGATTAGAATAAGACCAACAAACAATACTACGTGATCGATATGAATGAAGATTCCTGGGATTTCTGAAGTAAATGCATAGGTATAGTAAGAATTTACGTGAACATGAGCATCGCTTCATGCAATTAAAATACATACAACTGGTAAAATTCCTAAAATAACAAGTGATAATACACTTGGACTCGCCCAGCACGTGGAGTCAACGAATCAGAAACTAAAGGGGGCCGATCCTATAAATATCTTAACAATTGAATATTGAGTGAGTATACTTTTGAACTGGGCAGTCACTTATTCAAATGTGATAAATATTTACGTAAAAAGTTAAGTGAAAATTATTTTAAAAAGTGTATAATTGTGCAAAGAGAGCCGTACTTCTAAAAATACGGCTCTGGTTAAATACGTTCTGATTGAATACCTTATAATTAAATACCTTCTGGTTAAATACGTTTTGAATAATTGCCATCTGATGAAATACCTTCTAGTTTAAATACCTTCTGGAGAACTACGTTCTAAATTACATTCTGAATAACTACGAAACTTTTAATATCGATCCATTACGATCTTAAATACAATTTTGGATACGAAACTCTGGAAAATGCTGCCTGTTCAAGCAAATTGATAGTAAATATTCTATTGTGCAAATGAAAAACTTTTTATTGCAATAACGATTGGGATATTAATTTGGTTGTATATCGACTTCAATTCTTAGGAATGCAGAGCCTACTAAACCACTTCAGGTCAGATATTTTTGATATGATTTATTCTTAAAACTGTTTTATCACAATAATAATTTAAAGAGTAAGAGCCGACAAATTGGGGTTTCTGGATAAATTTTATGAAAAGCTATAGGCATTTTTGAAACGTTTCAACAGGTCTCTAAATGTAATAAAAGCACGTTTTGCTGGCTTCATTTTCTAAAAATCTAATAGATGTAAATAATTCAAAAAGGGAGAACATATTTAAAAGGGAAAAAGTTATAAATATTTAATCATTATACTGTGTATTGTGGAATTGCTTTATTTAATTGAATCAGCTAGTCGAGTCAAAAAAAATTATAAATTAACATTTTTACAAGTGGTTGAGCAACATAAGAGTTAACACAGCAATATGGTCTGCCCAAGCCGTGGGGAGAGATAACACAGTAATATATCATTTTTATATCAGTTTATATCACTTTTAACTTTCCTACCTTTTATCTTTTTAATATATATATTGCTGTGATTTACTCCTTTGGATGCGGGAACTGGGTCCTTTCAACAAAAAAATTCTAGTCCCACAGATTGGGCGTCCTAAACGGCTGTGATCCTCTTTTCGCCTCGGCTGCTCACCTAATGTTATAAACCTCCTCATTCATAAAAAAAACAACACATTCCTACCAAAACATCAACGTTAACTCTATTTACATCAATATTCAGAATACATTAAAATTTCAAAATTAAAACTCAGCATAAATTTCAGTTTTAAAAAGAATTTCAAGATTAATTTTATTATCATTTTAATGTGCATCCAAAATTAAAGTCCTTGTTGGATGCCTACTAATTAATATAACAATATAAGCAGACCGGAGTCTGAGTATAAAGGAGCATCTACCACCCTTTACGTTAATTAACCAGGTTCGTCTAATTGAGCTCAAAGACATACCCAAATTTTCATCATATTACCGAACATCAAAACTAAATACCCTTTCTACTTCAACAAGCAAATTTCATCTTAAAATTAAAATTTTATGGTTAGTACAATTTCACTAATGTCCATTTAAAGTAAATCAATTATAAAGTTATTCAACACACACAAAATGTCAAACAAAATAGTATAATTTACCTGAAGGTTACTGTCCTCGTAGCTTCAAAGTACATCGTCCCTTTAGTTAATCACACCATTCCAACAGGATTATATTTACGGCTTCTAATTCTCAACGCTTTTAAAATTTTCTCCATCACCATTTATTTAAAGTTGTTTCTGGGCTTTTCCGGAACTCATTTATGTATATCTGACCCTTGTTTCGTGGATCCAGACACGTATTTGAACCATTTAATTATTAACACCCCGAAAAATAGCAAATAACTTCATACTTCTTTCACCAATATACGCCAAAACTGCCTACTTTTGTGTATACATTTGTCGTTGTAAATTTTGCTAATTGGTACAGTGAAACTAAATTTTATTACCTTGTATCTAAGTGCACTGAAGTACATTCATGTTAGCACGTAAATAACCAACTATTTTGAATCACTAAAATATACGAGCAAAATTTTAAATTATTTTATCAAACTAAAATGCACTGTTTAACATCTTCAATCAAGTCGCGGATGTAAGAGCTTTTAACGCATCGAATAGTCAAAAGTCTAAGAGTCTAAGAGGGCTTGTTTATATTCATCTCGGTATATATAGCAAAAGCCTGTCTGTCGGTCTGTTCCTCAAAACGGTAATTCTAAAGAATTCTCATGCCATGTTCCCAGTCTGTCGCTCGCGCGTCGATTTTTACGAATTTTCACTCGTCCCATTTAAATCTCAGAAATTTCAACACACGGCACGCAAGCATGTCCGAGAAAAACTAATTAATTTTGTACAGAAATTGTTATTTCTACCTCTGATATTTGCATCCTATTTTCAACCAATTGTGACCCTCGTGACGTTGCTTAAATCCCGCCTTTTACTATATGTGTCTTTGCTTGACGCATTTTCTTTCCTTTTCTAACCTGTTCGTATTGGTGCAAATTGATATTCTTTATTATCCGATTATATTTTAGTCCATGTGGACTGTTATCTGGGTTTAATAACCCCGTATCGCACATTCTCGTGAATATTAAGCCCCGGTTTCTCCAAGATTCTTTGAAACTATTAATTATCTACAAAATTTACGCCGTATGTGATATTTAAACTACGCAGGTGTTCAAAATAATATTAATTCTCAGAGCTTTATTTTCTGGTATTATAATTTTGGGTTTTTACAAGTTTCTATAGATATTATCTGTTACTAACGATTCAATTAACTTCAATTAAAAATAATAGCCTTTAATTTTAGTGAATCCTAACTAAATATTAATTATTATCTGTACGCTTTGTTCAATACCGGTTATTTGAAATAGAGTTAATTAAGATAAATTTTGCACGTAATTTCCATTTGTTTAGGAATAATTACATTACAGGCAGAGCTTTTTTAATACTGTTTTTTTTTCATATAAAGCGTCTTGTACATGATTTTAAATCTCTTATTTTTACTGAAACGACCGAATTTATTTATGCTTCATGGTTTTAATAAAGCGTATTATTTAATAAGATTCCTTATACACGGTGATTAAAATTATTTGATGTGATTATTTAATTTTCTACCCTGGTCTAAATATGAGTAATATATATATATATATATATATATATATATTGCTATGCATAAACAGGAACTGGAATTATCGAGCCCCGACGTTGGGCCGTCAAATATTTATGCTATGAACTCCCTCCTCGAACTAACAGGATTTTATTGTGGATCAACCTTGTGTCGACCAATAACAAAACTTTGATGTGATAACGCCTTCTTTGATATCAATGGCGTATTCTACTTGACTCCTCCTTTCATTTTAAATTATCAAATTACACTCCCACAAATTTTATCTTTTGACCTCGATTAGCTTTTATTTTGAATTATAAAATGAAGTTAATTCAATTCCATATAATGAAAACAAATATTATGTACAGGTTTTGTAAATAATTTAAAATACACTTTTCAATCAATTAATGTTGTAAATCTTATTTGTCTCAAAAATAATATACTTTTTAATCAATCTAAAGTCACCAAAAAACCTATTGTTTTTATAAAAAGAAGCCTGGAACGTTCAAAACCCCTTCATCATATAACGCACTTTCTACGTATGCAAGTTCGTTGTTTTGTTGACTCCGGCACATTAATTTATATTAAGCAATTCAATATTCAATATTCAAATTCAAATAGAAAAAAAAGTCTTAAAACTAAAAATCCAACTTGGTCCGTTTTCTTCGTTATTTCCTTCTCGCAACCAAAATTATCGACGCATCAACTAGTATTTTTCATGCATTATACCATCTATTTGGATCAAAATTATTCTCCTCTAATTCAGAATTATTATATACCCATTCGAAATATTTTCTATCCACACGCTTGAACCATTGCATTTAAATTATTGTCATTACCCTCTGGACTACCATTATTAAGCTTAGACTTATGCACCCCAAATTATTGTCGTCTCATTTAGACTTATTACTTCTTCTCACCAGACTCAGAATTTATTCTCATCAATTTTCCCAGACTTAGAATACCATCTATTCTCCCCGGACTCAGAATATCATTTATTCTCCCCCGGACTCGGATACCTTCTATACTACCCGGACTCAGAGCCCTATTATTATTATGTTTTGGTTTAAATAAATTCCCCAAAATCTACTTACGTTTAATCGGCAATAGTAATTTTCATCTTCGTCGCATTTAAACAATTTTCACTTTTAAATTATACTTACGTGTTACACTTGGGTTCAAAGTGACGCACCTCGGCCTTTGTTGAGTTGAAAACTGAGTTCGTTATCACTGTCGCTGTTAATATATGCTTGATCTCCTACTACGTCTGTGGGCATGGCCTACGAGCCCGTCGCTAATTTTAACCAATCAAGTCTTTGCATTTAAAGTAGTTTCTGATGTAACATTCTCTGCCTTCAAATAATTGTTATTTGCTTGCAGCTGCTTCATTATCAGACATGCGGTGTTTTGAAAAATATTATCGCTTTTCCATATTATACACAAACAACTGATGCAATTCGACTTTCAATTTTCATATCTGCTTGTTTATTTACGCAATTTTTAATCATCTTTACTTACCAAAATGGTTAATTGTTTGTAAGCATTTACACTATGCTTCTTGAAGCTATATTTCTTATCTCCGTATTATTATAACTGACTGGAATTCTTTTGAATGCGTGTTTAATTACATTTGTTATATTTATTTATAAATACGCGTGCTTCCACTGAAAAATGTCGTTATTTGCATTACCTAAATTAACTAAAACTCTATCTACAGGGTATTAAATATTCGTTATTTACTTAATGCATGTATTACTCATTTCTATGCGTCTTCCTGTGTCTATTTGCGTCGCTTAAAACTACTTATACTCTATATACAGGGTGTTGACTGCCTACTATTTACAAACTATCCTAATTACTCACTTTTCTATTAAATAAATGCAGTTTTCTGCTTCCTATTATGATTTCTAATTCCTGCACGACCTTTGCTATAAAATACACCCTTAAACAACCCCTTATCACAGCAATATATATATATATATATATAAAAGACAGGTTATTTGCAGTCCGCAATAGGCTCTATTATTATCATAGAATTTGTTTACAGGTACATCTTATTTTATATATATATATATATATATATATATATATATACAGTGTGTCCAAATTTCGAGTCTCTACATTGTGATTTCAGTTATTATAAGAGATAGAAATTGGGTTAAATGGGGAAAGATTTGGAGGAATCCAGGCCAGTTTTGTATCCGTTTACAAAATTGGTGTAAGTTGTCTGGTTTTGGAGATATTCGAAGAAAACTAAAAATAACGGATTTTGTTTTTTGATAATAAAACATGAATCATAAGTCGCACCATCACAAGACTTGCACATTATTAAGACACTTTTCTAAAAGGAGTATTTTAGCATAAACAGAATCATTCGACTGTCTTTTGTTTTCGAGGAAACGCCTACAACTTTTGTTTTTCTTATGGCCGCCATTTTGAATATTAAGTAAATATTATGCGCCTTAAAATTACCTTTTCAACGATATGCCACATGTCTATAAAAAATGCAAAAACTATCCTAAATTTTAAAAATAACTAAATTTGTATGTTCTGTTAACGTTTGGTAATCCCAACAGGGCAAAAATTTGATTTCTACTTTATGAAAAGTACAATACACATTTTATAATGTACACAAACAGCATTTGTCACAAATTATTAATTATGGTGGTACTAGAGTTAAAATGATATCGTTTTATAATAGTAGGCGGTGGTATGTGACAAAACCAAACAATTGAATTACAGTTATATGTCAAACAAATTATAAAATTTAGATAAACTTGTGTGTGTTGTAAGTTTTGGTGCCGGTGGTGCTGCATTTTAATTTAAAAATGGCACATGTCTACAAGTTTTCGAATGAGGAAAAGTTTGATATGCTAAATACTTATTTACAATCGTTTCGGAACGCTGATACGGCATCCGCCAGATATTTGGAATTGTATCCAGAAAGACGACAACCGCATAAAACATACTTCAGAAAAATTGTAATGAATTTACTGAATTATGGTGCTTTTGAACAGATTAGGGAACAATACGACTTAAACAATAGGGAACGTGTTCTAATCATTACTGATGCGGTAACACGAAATCCATCCACATCCGTAAGATCTGTAAGCCGTGAACTTAATATTCCAAAATCAACTGTTCATAATATTTTAAAAAGGAAAAGTTTCATCCTTATAAACCTACTATTGTCCAAGGCCTCAAAGAGAAGATTTCGCCAGACGAATGCGTTTTGTAATTGGTACATCCAAAATGCGAGGAAGAACCGCACTTTCCAGAATTGATAATATGGACAGACGAAACGCGGTTTACCAATTGCGGGGTGTTCAATAAACATAACACGCATCACTGGACTACTGAAAATCATCATCTGACGGCGCAACGCAAATTTCAAACGAGATATGGATTTAACGTTTGGTGTGGTATCTTAGGTAGTTAATTATGATATAAATATTTTAGTAAATTAACCAATGTAATTAATACTTTTATAGGTAATAATTTGATTGGACCCTTTTATTTTGTCAATAACCTCAATGGCGCCAGATATACGGAATTGTTAAGAGACCAAATAATTCCGGCTATTAGAGGACTTGTACCAAATGATGATGATTTTCGAAAACTATGGTTTCAGCAAGATGGTTGTCCAGCTCACAATTCCCGAGAAGTTAGCGCCCTTTAGCTGAACATTTTGGCCAAAATATTATATGCAATAGTGGACCAATTATGTGGCCGGCAAGATCACCAGATCTTACACCACTTGATTTTTATTTATGGGGTTTTGCTAAAAATGAGGTATATGAGTTTGAACCGCCTCATAATATAAACGAACTGCAGGAAAGAGTCCGTGACATTCTTAACTTTATAAATAGGCGCACGTTAAGCAGAGTTGTACGGAAAGTTTTAATTAATTGTCGAATGTGCCGTGATGCAAACGGACAGCATTTTCAGCATCTACGGGAAGGAACTTAGATGATAGTTTGCTGTTTCGGTCACATTTAATTTTGTTCCCTAAATTAGATAAGATAGGCTACAGTTTTATGTTTAAGTTAATTTTAAGATTTATATCCAATACTTTACGAGTTCTATTTAACAAAATGTATGTGGTACTACTACTACTACTACTGTTTGGAAAGTAGAAATCAAATTTTTGCCCTGTTGGGATTACCAAACGTTATAGGACATACAAATTTAGTTATTTTTAAAATTTAGGATAGTTTTTGCATTTTTTATAGACATGTGGCATATCCTTGAAAAGGTAATTTTAAGGCGCATAACATTCACCTAATATTCAAAATGGCGGCCATAAGAAAAACAAAAGTTGTGGGCGTTTCCTCGAAAACAAAAGACAGTCGAATGATTCTGTTTTTGCTAAAATACTCCTTTTAGAAAAGTGTCTTAATAATGTGCAAGTCTTGTGATGGTGCGACTTATGATTCATGTTTTATTATCAAAAAACAAAATCCGCCATTTTTAGTTTTCTTCGAATATCTCCAAAACCAGACAACTTACACCAATTTTGTAAACGGATACAAAACTGGCCTGGATTCCTCCAAATCTTTCTCCGTTTAACCCAATTTCTATCTCTTATAATAACTGAAATCACAATGTAGAGACTCGAAATTTGGACACGCTGTATATATATATATATATATATATATATATATATATATATATATATATATAATTTTTAGGATTACATCATAATATATAAACGAGGTAAATAGTATGCCTTAAGTATATTAAAACTTAACCTTTCAGTTTTTCATGAGTTTCAGCCGTCGACTTCGGCCATTCAATGGATCCACTTTCTTATATTTCGTTAAGAATTTATCGATAGCTAGTTAACTTTTCTTTCAGATTAAGGGGCAATGTTCTGCAAACATACAAATTATAATATAATAATGTAATGATGAGATAAATAAATAATTGCATAGGAATTCTAAAAATTGTAAATGGTCAGGTTTTAAATAACAATATAGACCGACTGCTACAACTTTTTGTTTTTAAAATACGTTTTTATAATACAAGATTTATATGGCTAAAGATAAGTAATACACCTATTTTTCAGGTAAGATCTCGCCCATCAACAACTTACTTTAAAGAATATGCAAAAGGATGCCACCACGAATCATCCAGAGCATTCTTGCAATCACTCTACGACACTGATTCTGAATTCGACATTTTTGCAGCAACTAACGCAGAATGTGTGTTGGAAACAATGGCTACTGCAGTGTTGCCAGATTTTCGATTTCAAAAAATTGCACATACGTTAATGGAAGCTACAGTAGTAATAGGGAGAGCTTTAGAAACTAACGAAGATGTAAGAGTACCGATAGACAAAACGATTCTACCTCTTGCTCCAAAACCAACGGCAGTTTTTGGAGTTTGTACTTCAGATGGTACTAAAAGGGCTGCATTGGCGTTGGGCTTTGAACCGGTGTTCAGAATTAATTACGAAAAATTTAAGTATAAAGGAGAATCATTTGCTAGTCGACTTAATTTTGTTGAATCCTTTATAACAGTTGTATGTTTTCAATTTACAACAGTTAATGAGCGTAAAAATTTTGAAAATCTGTAGCATTATTTTGAATGGTTATAGTTTTTATTGTAATTTTGTTGGCAATAAAATCTGGTTTGTTTATAATTTTTTTATTTAAAATATCGTTGTTATTCGGTACTAAAATTGCATTACAGTTATATTGTTCTACTACTGAAATAGAAGCTGTTGCGATTGATTAATTAATCCTGAATTTAACCAATTTTTTTTCTATTAACTTAAGATATATTTATTTTTTAATCTAATAAGGCGGATATTTATTTAAAAGTAGTGCTTTTTGTGTAATTAATTGAATCCAATTTTCGGTGAAATTCACGGCGCCGTCCGTAAGGACAACAAGGGCAAAAATTCACTTCGCCAAGAGTCCAAAGGCGCCGTGAAGTGCCTCACGGTAATATTTAAAACTTACCAAAATTCTTATTTTTGTTTGAGACACGAGACTTCCCAAAGGTCTCCTGTACGTTTACGCGCGCATTCGCTACGAATAACTAATTAAATTCCATTAATTATCGGAACATCGATGTTTTGTATCAGATGTTCTCAACCGATGATGATCTACAATATTAAGGCGACACTCCAATATCGCGACGTTGCGCTAGTTGCACAATTTTATTTTTATTATGTTTATGTATTCGATAATTATCGGTTATCGATGTTTTGCCGTAACAGCGCTCGCGCTCATCCATATATGTTGACTAGAACGCAGAAAGCGAGTTTGTTCTTGTTTCTGCAAGTTTTCCCGTTCATTCCTTACTGTTGAATCTTGAGTCTTGAATCTTCATAAATACCGCCGCACTTTTAAAAACAATTCATTTAACATTGGGTATCGAAGTGTCGTAAAAACTGTAAATTGTGTACCTGAATTAAAAAAGTTAAGTGTTCTTCGATATTTTACATTATTAGAGGATTCAACGTAAAAGGTAAGTTTCTAACTTTACTTTACAATTAGATAGAGAGGGCACGTTTTAAATGGAAAATAAATACCCTTCGGTCAGAATTTGACGAAATTTTGATATGTTGCAGAATTTGACCTATTAATGAATTAATGTGTCCATTGCGACAAAGCTGTAAGTTTAACAGTTAGTTTTTGAGAGACAGGGTGTTCAAAATCGCTACTTCATAATTTCAAAATTTCGTAAATTGTATGTTGTTGCCGATATGAATACAAAAATAATAAATAAATTTTAAGATTGGCGTATCTAGCGGAATTTCAATTCTGTAATAGTCTATTTTAATTTATTATAGATGTTTAATAAAGAAAAAAAGTCTTCAGGATATCAAAATTTGATGAAAAAAAGAAAGCTGGAAAAAGAACTGGAAAAGACGAATTCCAAAATTACGGTATTTTTTCTTTCACCTTCAAGCACAAATATACAAACAGATGCAGATCTTCCATCGACTTCGAGAGAGGACCGGGAGGAGTCTAAACTACAAGAGATCCCATCAATATCTACAGACGAAGTTGAGGAAAACGAAGACGTAGTTTCTGCGGAAGTGGACGATACGCAACTTCCTCAAGATCCAGGTTTGTGGCCAAAAATATTGTCTCCTAGAGATGTACAAATATTAATTGAAACGGGCCTACTCATTATCGAAGTAAAAATTGTATAAATTATCCCAATGATAAAATATCAGGCCGAAGGTTTTCGGATAAATATTATTCACGAATTTTGTCTAATAATGAAAAAGTCGAACGGGAGTGACTTTTATATTCAACAGAAAAAAATTTAGTGTTTTGTTTTTGTTGTAGGATATTTTCAAATACTTCAAAAACAATTAAATTAAGTGATGAAAATGGGTATAATGACTGGCACCACATTGGTGAACATTTAAGTATCCATGAAAAAAGTAAATTTCATTTTGAGAACTTAAAAAAATGGTCAGAATGTTTCACTCGCTTAAAAAAAATGGCAACTATTGATTCTGCGGCTCAAAATTTAATTAATATTGAAACAAAATATTGGCATGGAGTTATCGAGCGCATTTTATATATTATTCAATTTCTTGCTGAGCAAAACTTGGCTTTACGTGGTGCCAATAGCAAACTGTTTGAAAAAAATAATGGCAGTTTTCTAAAATGCATTGAAATGTTAGCAAAACTTGATCCTATAATATCTGAGCACACGAGAAGGATCCAAATGCAGGAAAAGATAAAAATGCCTCATTATCTTGGGGACAAAATTCAAAACGAAATAATTAATTTAATAGGAGAAAATCTTAAATTAAAAATTTTAGGCATGATTAATACAGCTAAATATTTTTCAATTGTACTTGATTGTACCCCGGATGCTAGTCATCAAGAACAAATATGAATATGTGTTAGATTCGTTAATTTAGAAAAAAATAAAATTGTCATCGAAGAACATTTCTTAACTTTTTGCCCTATAAATGATTGTACGGGTGAAGGTTTGAAAAATTTCTTAATAGAAACATTGAAAAAAATGGCTTAGATATTTATAATTTACGCGACCAAGGATATGACAATGGTGCTAACATGCGCGGTAAACATAATGGATTACAAAAAAAATTCTTAATATAAATTCAAGAGCATTCTTTGTGCCTTGTTGCAACCAAAGTTTAAACCCTGTCGTGAACGATGCCGCAAAATCAAATATTTCAAGTGTAAATTTTTTTTCTATAGTACAGGAATTTTATAATTTTTTTCCGCTTCAACTAACCGTTGGTCAGTGTTAAAAACAAATATATCAAATTTAACCTTAAAACCCTTATCTGATACAAGATGGTCTAGTAGAGTTGACGCTTTAACTCCTTTAAAATATCAGCTTGGAGAAATATACGATGCTCTATTTGAAATCTCTAGTGAAGGAAATAAAGCTTTTGACAATAATTCAAAAAATACGGCATCATCGCTTGCCAAAAAAATAAAAAATGTTGAGTTTATATGTATGTTGATTTTATGGTATAATATTTTAAATAAAGTCAATATTGTAAGTAAACTTTTACAAGCTAAGAATTTTAATATAGCAGAGGCCTGTGCTAATTTAAAAACTTTACTTAATTGGTTAACAGAATACAGATCAGATAGAGGGTTCAACGACTTGTTAGTCGATGCTTGTGAAATAGCTGATACTTAGACGTTGATTTTGAATTAAAAAAAAAAGATGGCTTGAGGGTGAGAAAAGTTAAGAAACAATTCAGTTACAAACACGATGATGAACCCACTGAAGATGAAAAATTAAAGTTTAAAGTAAATTCTTTTTTTAATATGTTAGACATAACTATAGAATCTGTAAATGAAAGATTTCAATTATTATCAGCTTATTCAAATCATTTTAACTTTTTGTGGGACATTTCCAATTTTTCCAAATATTCTAAACAGGAGCAGTTAAAGTTATGTACAGACCTTGAAATAGTATTAACTGATCTAAATCTCAATGAACGTGACATAAGTGGTGTAGAACTCCTAAACGAATTACAGTTTATTAATTTAGGTGAAGTGAACACTTCCACTCTTACAGAAACTATAAATTACATTATTAATAATAATTTGAAACAATCCTTTCCAAACACTTATGTGGCTTTACGAATTTTGTTAACTATGCCAGTATCTGTCGCCACAGCAGAATGTTCGTTTTCAAAATTAAAAATGATAAAAAAACTAGATCCAGTATGGCTCAGAAAAGACTGGCAAATCTTGCTATTATTTCAATTGAATCTGAACTACTAAAAGCTTTAGAAACTGAAGAATTGATAAATAAATTTGCAAAAAATAAAGCACGCAAAGTCATGTTTGTTTAGTTTAGTGCAATGCTACTACTACTATGCTATTATATATACACTCTAGCTATGTATAATTTAAAAAATATTGCAAAAATGTAAGATATATTTTTTATTAAAATATTTATAAGTTTATATTTTGTTGTTTTTTTAATATATCGTATCGTTACTTTTTTGGTGGTACTACTTAAAAAATATTTTTTGTGATAATACACTTTTAGCGTTTATCTTATTATAAAGTTTGTGTATAGTATAAAACGATATACGACTTTTATTTCAAATTATGAAAAAAATTTAGTTCTAGGTACTTATTTATATTTGTCCCTAGTCAGGTAATTTTATAAATTTTTGAAAATAATGTACAGAGTAAAGAACAAAGCCTTTGTTACAAAGGTACAATTTTTTGAAAAAATTAAATAATGTAAGAAAGCTAAGATGCAAGCAACACGTTCCTACTCTACTCCATTAAAAAAATTCTCCTACATTAAAAAGGCGCTTTAATGTTTTTGCCCTAGGGCGCTATATAGCCTTGGCGCGGCCCTGGTGAAATTGAAACGTATTTTGAGAAGTGATTTTAAATTAAACATGTTACAAAGGTTGCCACTGAATAAATGGATATATTCTGTAATAGCCTCAAAACTCCATTTAACAGTTGTGCAATCTTGATAAGTAACCACTTTTCGAGAAATATTATTAAAAATAAATATAGAAAAATTTATTTTTTATTGTCATGCTATAATAACAATAATGTCAGAGAACAAAAATTTTACAATTCTTAAAAGAAAGAAAAAGAAAATACAATTCCAATTACATATGTATAAATATGTAAATATAAAATATATAAAATATTAAGGAAAATAGTTTATCTTTCCTTTTATTCATTCACTAAAGTCCAATGCACTTTTCGTTTTTGAATATTGTTTGATAATTCATTTAAGACTGGTTGTGTTTGGAATACTGATATCCTCAACAAGTTTTGTAAAGTTTTATGCGTCAACCTCGTTCTATATTTTGATTTTATCAAATTCATTCTTAAAAATGTTTGTTCGCATAAATAGCTGTGCAAAATATTGCGGTGTAAATTTCGAATAGTTCTGGGGTAGAGAGAAGTGGATTGTATATAAAATTAAGTGATAATTTAACAAACAACATATAATTAATATTTTTAATCAGATCAAGCGTTTACTAAAAGCACTCACCTGGTGTTTATGAAGCGGTTCCAACAAAAAAACGATGTAAACAAAAAAATACTCTTCTCTTTGGCGGTTGTAGCAAAGCACATTGATTTCAATAACGGTGATTCTGAAGAAAAGCAGTTCATCTAATTAATTTGTTCTACGTAGAGCATGTAAAACAGCGATGCGGTCTGTTCAAACGACAAATCGATTCTCTTTTGCTTCGTAGATTTTCCAGTTACTACACTGTTTGCACATGCGGAATAACAACGTTTATCACTCGCGGCACTTGTTGGCGCGTGCTTCAAGTAAAACCATGGAAATTTTACACTAACAAATTTAAATATACCGAGGCGAACGTAAATAATCAACAAACTTAACGTAAAATAAAATTTAGCTTTAATTATTTACAATATAAACGGAACAAGATGCTTGAAAAAATACAAATTATTTATTTTGCAAAAATTCTTAATTTGGGAAATTTATTTTCTGGGAGATTTGAATAAAATGCAATTAAATTATTTTCATCAAAATTATTTTTATATACATTGATAGAATGCAAATCAATTAACTCTAGTTGTAAATTGTCTGGCGCTTTTACAATATCAAATTTTAAAGGATTTTCAAATATTAATATGTCCATTTCTTTTGCATAAAAATCTTGAAACCGATAACGAAAATTTTCATCCAGTACTTTTAGTGACTCAATAAAAATATTGCAAGGATACTGTTTGTCGTTTTTGGTTATAAACGATTGCAAAGCAGGAAAATGACAATAATTATTCTTTTCAAGTTGAGAAATAAACAATTTTATTTTAAGCTGGAACCTTGATTTCTGTAAACAGCTCGTTGATTAACTTTCCTTTGCTTTGTAGTGTTATACTTAATTTATTGAGGTAAATTGTAATGTCCGCAAGAAAAGCTAACTCGCTTATCCATTTAAAATTCGATAATTCTGGTATATTATTTCCTTTTTCTGTCAAAAATATTTCAATCTTGTCTATCAACTCGAAAAATCTTTAAAACTTTTCCACGGCTGAGCCATCTTACTTCAGAAAGATAAATGATATCTTCACATTCTGTGTCAATTTCATTTAAGAAATTCCGAAATGTTCGATGGTTCATACCGTTTTTTGCGAATATAATTAATGGACTTTACTACAATATTCATAACATTTTTCAAATTTACAACTTTTGCGTAAAGTGCATGTTGATGGGTAATACAATGAAGTTGTAGAGGAGGCTGTGTAATATTTAATTCTTTCAATTTTTTAGTAATCATGCCTACCAAACCAGTATTGTGACCCGTCATGTTCTTTGCACCGTCAGTTGTCACATTTTTTAATTTTTCCCACTTGAGATCGTACATATTGAAAACATCTAATAGTTGCAAAAATATATCTTCACTTCTTGTATTCCTATGGAGGCTTTTTAATGCAGCAAGTTCTTCTGTTACATAAAATTGTTTATCAATTCCACGGATAAAAATCAACAATTGAGCGGTGCTAGTTATATAGTTGCTTTCATCAAGTGCTAGCGAAAAATACTCAAATTGTGAAGAATTTTCTTTTAATTTATTAAACATATTAGTTGATATATTTTCAATACATCGAACTACTGTAAGTGCAAGGTGCAGACAAACAAATATATTCAAATTGAGAAAAAAAGATAGGGCACTGTGTAGAAAACTATTTACAAAAGAACGAAAGAGTACTCATGGTTAGATTTGAATCTAAACCAGTAAATACAGTAATAATACAAGTATACATGCCTACCTCTAGCTACAGTGAAGAAGAGGTAGAGGCGATCTACAAAGATATCGAAGACGTACTAAGATACGTAAAAAAATATGAAAATTTAATAATTACGGAAAATCTTAATGCAGTGGTAAGAGAGGGTAGGGAAGGAGCGATAGTAGGTTTATTTGGTTTAGGCACAAGAAACGACAGGGAAAATAGGATGGTAAAATTTTGCGACAAGAACAACTTAACCATCACAAATACATTATTTCAACATCATACTAGAAGACGCTTCACGTGAAAGATGCCAGGAGATGTAGGAAGATATCAAATAGATTACCTTATTGTAAGACAACGGTTTAGAAATAAAGTAAAAGACTGTAGAAGCTACCCGAAAGCAGATATAGACACTGACCACAACTTCGTAATAATAAAGGCCGCACTTAAATTTAAAAATCTGAAAAAGAGGAACGGAAAAAGGTACTTTGACTTTCAGAAGCTAAAAGATAAAGCTATTCAAGAAAGATTTGAAAAAAATCAAATAAATTGCTGAAAGATATGGGAAAAATTTCTGATACTAAGAAAGTAGAAACAGAATGGAATAACATTAAATCTAGCTTAAACATGGCGAGCAGAGATATTCTGGGGTATACACAAAAAAGAAAACAAGAAACCAGACATAACAAAGGATATCCTGAATTTAATACAAGAAAGGCGAAAATACAAAAATAAATCAGATGGAACAGGAAAACAAAGATACAAAGCCATAGAATGAAAAATTATTCGCAAATGCAGGAAAGCTAAAGAACAATGGATTGATGAAAAGTGCAAAGAGGTACAAACCAGATAGAAATAGGAAAGACAGACAAAGCATACAAATTAATTAGAATGGATTTTAGTGATATAAAATATATAGCAAAGATATATGGGACGCGGGAAGAAACGTCATTATAGAAAATGTAGAGGAAGTAGCTAGATGGCAGGAATATATAGGGAATTTATATTCAGGAGAGGAGCTAACAGCATTAGAACAGGAATCAGACATTGAAAACGATAACCTGGGATAACCTATACTTAGAGATGAGTTTGAACTAGCATTAAAGAGTCTGAAAAATGGTAAGGCGCTGGGTACAGATAAGGTGTAAGCAGAAACTCTAAAACCCGCAGGACTTGTAAGCTATATGTATGAGAAAGGCGCGATATCCAAAGATTTCAAACATAACATCATAGTAACTATACCAAAAAAAAAAGTCGCGGTTAGATGTGTAAATTTTCGAACAATAAGTTTGGCCGCACACATTTAAAAAATAATAACTAGAATTGTACAAAGACGAATAGAAAAACGAGCTGAAGAAATGCTGAGAGAAGATCAATTTGGGTTTAGGCGAAATAGGAGAACACGGGAGGCTATTTTAACTCTAAGTTTAATAATGGAGAAAACAATAGAGAAGGTGGAAAGCGTATACATAGGGTTTGTAGATTTGGAAAAAGCATTGGACAATGTGAAATGGAAAAAAATGTTCGACATACTCAAAAAGATTGGAATGAGTTTTAGGGATAGACGGATAGTTCATAGCTTATACAAAGAGCAAACAGCGGTAATAGAATTAAATCAAGAAAGTAGGGAAGTAAATATTAGAAAAGGGTGAGACAGGGACGTGCCTTATCCCCATTAATTTTCAACTTGTACATAAAAGAGGCAATGAATACTGTCAAATGCAGGAAAACATTTGGAATTACTATGCAGGGAAAAAAAATTGATATGCTTAGATTTGCAGATGATATAGCGGTATTAGCATCTAGCAAAGAAGAGTTAAAAGTTGTTCTTAAGACTGGGGAAATTCTCTCCTTATTCTTCTGGCACAATCTTAGATAAGCCAACTTTTTTTTAAAATTCTTGAAGTGGTGTTGGTTTTAAAAAAAATCAAAGAAGATAATGACATAAAAATCAAAATTGTGAATTTAATTTTGAACATTTTGGAATTTGTTTATAGCTGAATTAAATAAAATATTGTTTTAATTTTTATACCATCATCTTCAGAATGTTTTCTTGTTATAAAATGCACCAAAAAATAAATTGTTTTGTTAAATTTTCCTATCTATGATTGTGCCAGAAGTATTTTCCATAAGCGCAGTGTGGATTTAAACTAGTCGGTATGCGGGATTCCCAACAGTTCACCACATTTTACGAAGGTGTCGCTAGGCTATTTTTATGAAAGTGGGTGTATCGCAATTAGACGTGACTGCAACAAACATTTCCTACAATCCATTAATGTAAAAGGGAGAACGATAATCGTCGGGAAGTGCGTCAAACCAGAGCAATAAAGTGTTTAGCGCTCATTGGATAAGGAAATTTAACAGATAACTATATACTATTCAACTCCACGTGGACCGTGTATAATTAATAAGACAACTAATAGTTAGTGTACAACTATTGTTTGCTTTTGTTAGATACATACAACAGCAATCTCAATATGAATTAGACTTTATAGTTTTAATAATTAGTAAATAACTTCACAAAGCGTTATTTAGGTTTTATTGTTATTTTAAAATGAAAACCTTAAAGGTACTTAGATACAAATTAAAATTATAGGCCTGCCAATGCTTGTTTTATGGTTTATAATAGCCTTTTCTAGTAACGCACCACACTCAGGGATGTCCCAAAAGGGCTTATTTGATCAATGTTTTAGACCAATAAAAATTGATAGTTACGCTTTCAATTTTCGTTGAATAATATTTATTAGTGGTAATAAATTTATTCGTTTCTGACATTTTGAACACATTTATATGGCGCAAAATTATTGTGCAAGCAATATTCTTATAATCTAATTTAGAAATGTTTTCTAAGCAAACGCTGCAATGTGTTTTTGTATACAGTTCTATACTCTGATTTTTGTATATGCTTTTCTTGGGTGTGTAGGTCAGAATGGGCAGGCAAAATTTATGAAAAATGTTTTCTTTAGGTGCCCATGACCCCATATGTATTTTTGCATGTTGGATAAGTTTTTCAAGAATGTTTTCTTCCGTGCGGGAGCTGTAAATTTGCTTGTGTGTTGTTTATTGTTCTAATTCTTTTTGTATAGTTTTCCTGGGTGTGTGTGTGTGTGTGTGTCTGTGTGTGTAGATAAAAATGAACAAGTTAAATTTTTGAAAATGCCCTTATAATAGATTTTTTAATCGAAAATGCAAGGCTACGACGCTTCAGTTGTAACATTATGTAGCTTGGCAGCATCAATAAAAAGCGGCGATAGAATGACTAACACAAATGCCGTGGTTTTGCTTTATACATCGAGTATTGTGAAGTTTGTTCGAGATTTTGTGGTGCATGTAATGTTTATGTTATAAATTTTGCAAGAATATAAGTTTTGATAGTGTGGCAGTTTGTTGGTATTAAGATATGTACATTTGTTTACTGCATACTCTGAAGTTTGTCGGCGAAAAATAAAATTTGTCGGAGAAGTTGACTTCTGCAGTAGTTTACAATAAAAGTGAGTTTGTTGAAAATCGATTTGTTCGATAACTATAGTATAAAATAAAGTTTTTGGTACGAATTCTAAATATGTGGTGAATATTGTAAAAATTTTAAATAAAAAACCATTTTATGTTAGGATATGTAGCAATGTACTATTCTATTTATAAATGGAAATTGAAAACTGATAGGATTTTAGCTAATCACAGCACGTTTATTTTCGACCAATCCAACAACCCAAAAACCTCATTTTTATAAATAATCCCACTACTAGGTATATATAAATATATTTGTACATGTATATTCTCAAAAATCAACAGAAAAATTCGCAAGTTTCAAATACATAAATTAAATACATATTATCACATCCAAAGGCATACACAGAATAACAAGGTACACTGATATTAACAACAATTTCGACGTAATACACCCGTATACGATTTCTATTTTGCACATAATCATTCTATATAACCATACCCGTTTCCACACCACCTTTCGCTAAAACACAAACGCCGAAAATATATGTGATTAGAGGTAGAGTACACGGCGCGCTTTTTTTACAAGTGGTATCCCCCATGTAGGCCTAGTTCACTACGTCAATAGTCACTAATCAACCGTATCTTTTTTTTTCTAAAACATAAAATTTTTAAAAATATATGATTGAAATATTGAAGGGTATATTATACTTTGCAAACTGTTTCAGTTTTTGAGCGTTCCTTATATAATCGGGATCAACACATCTTAGTTCATATTTTAAGTTCCCGTGTACGATTTCCGGACAAATACAGTTCATGTAAGTAAACTCTAATTTTGGAAGCATTGTTTTTGTCCACAAATCGTCATTGCGTGTTATTTTCTCGATGTACAACGGCGATTCATTGCTAGTAAACACGGCAAAATAACATATGTCCCTTTTCGATATATGAAGTTAGCCCTGAATCTATAAGCATTTAATTTACACGATTACATTTTTTAACACCCGATCCTTCCAATCCTCCCGATTTCTTTGACTAGGCATATTCAGATTAAAATCATTGATTCCTTTTACTTATGTCAAACTTACGCTAGTGCCTTAAAACATAGACTCAGAGATAACGCCAATGTAATCGCATTATGGAAACAGGATAACATAAACCTTCGCCATATCTTTCTTGATCATATAAGTTGTGACATGACATACCTTAAATTTAAAAAATGTGCTTGCAGTGTTGGGGTGGGGGTGACTCGAAATAGAGGTGTTTTCCTGTTAGGTTTTTGAATATTAAAACAATGTATGCGGGTCTTTGTTGGAGCTAATTTTAAAAAACGTGATAATTGATTTTGATCCCCCATGAAATTCTATACTAATTTGATAGATTACACGATGCGTTTATCTCAAAAGACAAAGCAATGCTGTTTAGAAATAGATTGATGATAAACCCCATATGGTTTGTATAAGATTGATCTGTAAATCAGTAAGGGGTCGTTCGATTTAAAAAATTCAAAGGATTTGAGAACCTGAAGAAAAACACTATATTAATTAATATCATACACGACGAAGTTATATTTAAAATACCGCTATGATTAATTTTTATAAAAAATTTTAAAAATGGTGCTGGTAGGTTAAATGCAAACAGGTAAAATCCACTATAAAACAATTATAAGCAACACTTTTCCGGTCAAGACTTGCAAATAACACCAATTGACATAATAAGGAGCTGCGCACGCTCGACCGTCAGGATAAAGGGCGAGGGAGTCATGTTCCAAAGAATTCGTTGTCAAAACATCGTCGAGTTGATCAAAATTACAAGTTAAAGATGTATTTTTTTGGTGTTGACGTCCATCGACAAGAACGCTGTATCATAGCTTACATACTAGATGTTCAAGGCTTTCAGTATAAAATAAACGAATTTTTGATTAAAGAAGTGGCGGTTTTTGACGTGGAAAACGACGAAGTATGGCACGAAATATTAGAGATGCCTTTAAACTATAGCTATTTGAGTGAAGATTTCAAGAAACATTGCGCATGCCTTCGGAAGCACTTGCACGGACTTAGCTGAGAAAACCCATCAACAAATCTGTTATCACCAGACGTTCTCACGTTATACCTGCAAACTATTGTACCGCCTCATGTTACAATTTATGTGAAAGGACTGGAAAAGCAGCGTATCGTATCCAAGTGTATACCGTGCAATAATGTTATAAATATTGAAGAATTTAACGTTCCGAATTTGAAAACGTTAAGATAGGTTGTGGAGGATTTGGTCATTGTCTTATGCACATGGATTACCATTTAGCATGCGCCAAACAAAATGTTGAATTTATTTATAAAGCAATAAAATGTATATTTCAAGATTAATAAATGTTATACTGTGCTTTGTTCTAATTCTGTTTGGTCCTATTGTATAGAATTATACTTTTACGAAAACAAAATTTTAGTACATGGACCACTCGTGTACGAGTAAGTGCATTATTATTATTATTATTATTATTATTATTATTATTATTATTACAGTTTCATATACAAATTAAATTTTTTCATTGACGTTAGGAATTAAAACCTATTAGATCTTTGAGAAAATTCTAGACTAATTTGATAGGTCATACTACTGGAACGCAAAAAATGTTGGTTATTCTAAGAAAACCTTTGTTGAACGATTACGCGGTTAATAGTATCTATGGAAAGTTGTACGGGAATTTTTTCAAAGTGAGTGCTAAGGCCGGTAGCAATTTTTAATTCCAGTAAATACAATTAAACATTACTATCATTAGAGATTCACTTCCAAGGTATTTACAAAACTGACCTCGTATTAGTAATTATAGCTAGGTCATTAGACAACGTTAAACTTAGGTTATATGTGGTTTTCATTAATAAATCGTTAATTTAATAACAGTGAAATGTATTATCCTCAGCCTTGCATTGTTTTGACAATGATGTCTGACTATTAATTGTGAAAGGTACTTTACTACAATTCTAGTTAATTATACGGGAATACGCATTCTATAATTTGATTTAAATTTCGAGCTTGTAGGTATTTAAACAATAATTAATTGCGCTTGTAAATGAAAACTAATGGTTAATTTTAATAACACTGCATGTACTTCCGTTCGGTAATTTATTTTGAAACTAAGCAAACCATAAATTCCAAAAATATAACGTAGATGTTGTTTAAAATTAAATTGCTTTATAGTAAGTATCCTGTAGACAACAAGTTTGGTATTCCCTTAGTAAGCGTTTAAAGTGTTTTATTAAGTTTCTCTTCAAAAGGTTTAAATTGATTTACAAAAAACCTAAATTGATTTTTACGATATGAGAGAAATTTATGTATAATTGGTTGTCTATAGAGCTTTCTAGAGTTCATTTTATTTTGAAAATTCATTAAGTTTCTTAAAATTATCCCGCAGAGAAGAATTAAAAAATGTTATAAGTGGTTTTCAAACTTTTGGTGTTATTTTTAAAATAAGCGAATGGTTTGTATATTGCGGTAAATTTTAGGTCGCGTTATAACATTTCTAAAAATACATTAGCTAAAAATTTGGTTTGACGGTTTGTGTTAAGATACGGGGTAGTCGAAAGATTCCGGGTTAAAGCGTATATCTGGGGTGAGCAAAAAGGATTTAAAGATCGAGTTAAAATTAAATAAACAAAAAATTTAAAGGTACGAGGCTTGAACAGGCTGTAACTTTCTAAAGGATAGTTCGATTTTAAAAATTCAAACAGAGTTAGATTGTCCAGAAAATTATAGGTCAGGCTAAAGTGGTTAGTCGAAAAAAACTCTAACTTAGGTTATATGAATCAGGTGGATGTGGATTTGAATATCCCTAGTCGAAGAAACCTTTAACCTAGGTTAGATATGAATCGGGTGGATCATGAGGATTGGAAAGATCGGGTGTATCGGGAGGATCGGTGGATCGGAAGGATCGGTGGATGGGGCGAAGGAAGGTCGGTGAATCGGGCGGAGGAGTGAGGAAGAGTGTGCCAGGATGCCCACCTTCCTCTACTAGCAATGTTTTGCAACTCTTTAATTTTTGTTGCTGTCAACAATTTTGTTAGTTTTAAAAAATTGTTTCGTATCTTTTTTTACAGCTTACAATTTTTTCCCGCAGTTTTTTATTAGATGATTTGTACATTCTATTTT
This sequence comes from Platerodrilus igneus, assembly GCA_036346225.1. NCBI lineage: Eukaryota > Metazoa > Arthropoda > Insecta > Coleoptera > Lycidae > Platerodrilus > Platerodrilus igneus. The sequence goes on from JARFIW010000668.1 coordinate 5,171,639, forward strand.
TTGAACCTACAGAATGGAAATACAATTTCTGATTCTTTATATAGAGTGTATTAAATAGAGTAGTATTGTATTGCCCTATAAACTTCAAATATCTCAAAAGAAGGTTACAAATTTAAAACTACTACATTTAATATACTCTGAGCATACTATTTTTGCAAATTTCTTTACCTTATTGCCATATGAAACATTTTGTTGAATTTTCACATAGACGCTCGAATCGTCATCAGTTATAAATCGCTTGTAACGTACCCCATGTTGGTTAATGCTTCGATTAAAACCGTCCACAATTATATAGGCTTCCATTGCTATCGAACTTCCTCTACTGTCAGATATTAACGTATGTTGATTTTTCCACTTGGTCGTTTCATCCGCTACGTTTAATTTTGATGGTACCCACCGCCAATTTGCTACGTTCGTTGTCTCTAATATTTCGCCAATTCGAAAAGCTACGAATTGTTGATACTTTTTAGATCCGATCGTAACCACAAAAAAGTACATCCATAGAGTCCGTTCATAAAACCATGCGATCAGGCTTTAATGCGTGTCCTGATAAAATAGAGTTTGACAGTCGGGCTCCAAGAACAGCAGCTTGTAATTCCAGTCGTGGAATAGACATGAGCTTAAAAGATGCCACCTTTGTTTTTGCAGAAATAAACCAACAGTGTATGTTTGTAACCGTACTAAAACGAAAGTATGTAGCAGCTGCATATGCCGACTCACTAGCATCAACGAAACCGTGCCGTTGGATATTCTCGTATTTCTTTTCAAAATAACATCTTGGAATTTTTTAACCCTGAATGTTTGATAAGATTTGAGTCCACTTTATCCAATTCTTATATCTTTCGTCGGTTATAGGTCGATCCCACAAAATTTCAGATCGCCAAATATCTTGGAGGAGTATTTTCAGAAATAGGAATGATGATACCAGTTCAAGAGGGTCGTAAACCACCATGAGCGTTTTGAGCACTTCACGTTTTGCTTTCGAATTTGAAGCCCAATTTCGTATTAAGCACCCACCAGCACTGTGTACTTGAATTACTTCTTTCGCTATTGTTGTAGCCTCCTCTTCGGACTGAAAACTTCGTAGCCAGTCATCAACATAGTGGTTGTTGCAAATTGCAGCAACAGCTTCTGAACTCTCGACAGCAAATCGCTGAGCATTTTTGTTCTTTACTTAATTAGCCACACATGGAGAGCATGTAGCACCAAATGACATGACGCTCATAACAAAGACTTGGTTCTACGTCTTGATTTTCTCGCCACAAGAATCTTTGACTCTGTTGGTCTTTCTTGCGAACAAGCACTTAGTGATACATCTGTTTTATAGCGCCTGCAAGAGCTACCGGCTTCGCTCGGAATCGGTACAGGATGTTAATTAACGAGTATAATAAATCTGGTCCCTTCAATAATACTGAATTTAGTGAAATGTCATTCACGGCCGCTGCTCCATCCCACGCTATTTTTACCTTTCCAGGTTTATTTGGGTTGTTAACAGCAAATATTGGAAGTACCATGTTCTTGGAGATGCGACACATGCCTCATCGGGGGTTATCTGCCGAGCATATCCTTTTGTGAGATGCTCATGTATTTGCAATTTGATTTTAACTGCAAGATCTAGATTTTTAGCTATCTTCTTTTCTAAGCATTGCATTCTCCCTTTCGCCATTTCGTAACTATCAGGAAATCTTACTTCATCATAACGCCACAACATACCAGTCTCGTATCTATCGTATTTTCAACCTTTCGTGGCGTTCGTTCAAGTATAGCTTTTAGGGCCGGTTGCACAAAAGACCGTTAACTACTTAATGATCGATTAAATATTTAACAGTTGATTATCTATAAGGAAGTGTTGTTGGAAACGTTGATTAAATATTTGATGACTTGTTAACTTAACGACCGATTAACTATAAGTAACGGACCGTTAAATCATGTAAAGTGTTTCACAAACGCCGATTAAGGTTTGACAGCTCGCTAAATATGAGTTAATCGATCATTAACTTTAATCAGAGAAATTTGGCTGATTAAAGTGATAGTTAGAAGTAATTTTATTTTTATAGTACAGGCCATAACATAAGTTTCGAGGAAATGTTTGATTCCGATACTTCATTATCGTCACTTGATGAATATGAAGAACCTCCTAAAAAAATTCGTACTATCCGTAATCGAAACAATGCATTTGAAATGTATGATGATGTTGAATTTAAATTAAGATTTCGTTTTTCTAAAGTAAATGTTATGGAATTAGAATTACTACATGCATTTGGACATACTCTAGAGCCATTTACAAATCGCAACAAGTCGATCAGTGCTGTAAATCAGGTATTAGTGACATTACGCTATTATGCCACGGGTGCTTTTCAACAGTTGATTGGAGACACTATAAATGTACACAAATCAATGGTATGTAGAATTATACATAAGGTAACTCATGAAATAGCCTCATTAAAAAATATCTACCTGCATATGCCGAGAATAAGGAATTAAATGCAGTACTGTTGGATTTCTACAATATAGCTGGTTTTCCACGTGTACTGGGTGCTCTGGATTGCACGCATATTAAAATAGCATCGCCTGGAGGACAGAATACCGAACTGTACCGAAACCGTAAAGGTTTCTTTTCTGTTAATGTACAGGTGATTTGCACTGCCAAGTTAAAAATACAACATATCATTGCACGTTGGCCAGGATCTGTACACGATAATACTATCTTTAATGATTCCCCAATTGCAGCACAAGTTGAAAACGGTTTCTATGGTAGCAGCTATATTTTAGGCGACAGTGGTTATCCTTGTAAAAGATTTTTTACTAACAGCATTCCCACATACACAGACTGTAAGTGAAGATGCATATAACAGAGCACACATTTCACCTAGAAATACAGTGGAACGTTGTTTTGGAGTTCTGAAGGGAAGATTTCCATGTTTGTATTTGGGAATGTCTATAAATATTAATCACGTACCTCCAATTATAATTTCATGTGCAGTGCTGCATAATAGAGCTTTAAGCTTAAATGATGAAGAACCTCCAGAAGAATTTATTATACCCCGTAAACGCGGTACATGCGCCACAAATGACAGTTGGTAGCGATATTACATAATGTGAAAATTGACGCGCAAGTTGTCGATGACGTCACACAATATGCAAATTAGGGCGACACAATTTACCAATTACACAAATTTTAAAGGAAATAAATTTTAAAGACAACGCCAAAGGGGGCACTAACGTGAACATGTAGAGCTTCCTTCAGGATTACTGCATGATGGCGGCGGCTTCCTTCAGGCTTACTCCATGATGGTCGGCCGTGGCTGCTTTGGCTAATCTTTCTCGGGTATGGGCTGCTCACGGCTCTTTATTGGGTGTGGGAACTCTTAAGCCAGGTTGCATCCAAATTTAATTGTCTTCTTCCTATATGTAGACAAATAAGGTAGGGTAGACAGGTAAAAGGTACGATAATTTGGGAACACAGGAAACTTACATATCAGAAAAAAGACACGGTAAGATACCCCACAACTAATCTTCTTCGCGTTTCGGAGACAAGTTCTAATGCGTCTTTCGGAAATCCCCCTCTTCCTTCTTCCCCACACACGCGTTGACGCGAATCTCGCGCAACGCACTTCTGAAGTGACGGAAATACGCGCAACAAATCTTTTAAATTTATGGCGCGAAATCCTTACATATTAAAACTTAATTAAAAATATCTAGTGCCGAAATTTTTGGCACGTAACAAATTTCCGTTTGAAGAGGACTTTGCCGATGCAAGTGAGGAATTGAATGCTGCCTCAAGAATGAATGAAAATACTGCAGCAAGAACAGCGCTAATAAAGACAGTATTTGCGAGATAAATTATTTATTTATTTACAAATATTATCAACTAAAAATAAATTATTCACATTGCTCTTTTAATTTATTTAGCTGTAGCTTGTAAATTTTCATCTGGATGCGATGCTCTGATAACATAATTGTTCTTTGAAGCCGAGCGTTAGCTAATTTTGTTTTAAAATAATGTTGTTTTAAATTTTCTGCCTTGTTTTGATGGCGTCTTCTTATTGGATTTCCATGTGTAGTGTGTTTGGACGGTTTGGGCACAGCAGCCATTTTTACAATTTCCGAGTTCAACGGTTGCTCTTGAATCGGATTTTGAGTTGAAATTTCCCCCATATTTTTATCATCGTCTGAATTTAAAAACAATATAAAATTTTGCCCGTAGTAGTTCATTATGCTTACTAAAATATAGTGTTGCATCATCATATGGATTTTGCAGAGACTCAATCTGATCCCAGATTACAGCTAATACCTGTTCACCAGTTTGATCTAATTGTTTAATTGACTTACCACCTCCGGTTTTAACTATTTCTTTCTAAATATGTCGATACTAAATTATGGCACTCCTTGCATATAAATGTATAACGTAGAAAATAATGCAAAGAGTAAAACAACATGAGCTACCCACCTTGACTTCGACAGCATTTTTCTTTAAAATATCGATTTGTTCCTCGGCAATGACAATATTTTCCTTTTGCAGTTTTTGTATATACATACATTTCTGAAACAATTTACTTATAGGATAATACTACAATTATTTTCAGATCCTCTAAATAAACCTACATTGTTTTCAGCAATGGTCTTCCTAAGATTTCTTTTAAGAGTATCATAAAGGTTCCGCAACTAAACCCATTGGCGAATACCAGACATGGTCCCACTATTGAATTTCAAAGCAATTTCTAACCAAGCAGCTTTTTTTTGCTTCGAAGTAACAGCATTCGTTCTTTTATTTTCTAGTATACGCTTGTATCTACAACACAGTATAGTTAATCTGATTGCTACAACAGAGCTTTTCGTAGTAAACAAAAATTTTTCTATGAGAGGAAATATTATTTAACCTCACCTTTCTGCTATCTCTATGACTAATTGTTTTTTCTCCTGAGTATAATTTGGAGCTCATTTCTTACTTCCTTCCATTATATACTAGAATAATCGACAAAATAATATACAAACGCAAATTTTTAAATAAACGTCAACTAGCTTCTGTCAAGATAATCAGTGATTAAAGATAACCCTAAAATGCTTACTTTTTATTAAAATTGCTTTGTTGCCAAATCAAATCACCGAATAGCTAATCGCCGGTTAAGGTAGCAACACACAACTTTGAGAAACGCTACTATACTCCATTCCAGTTAAGAAGGTAGTAGATGGCGCTTGTGCTTGAGTCAGATTTACACAGATCAAAAATTTATTAGTTGCTGTATTTGAAAAGTTGCCGGCGTCGGTTGTATATTTACTATTTTGTGACGATAGTTTTTCAAAAATAACAATGCAAATGGCTGACTTTATTAGTTAATTTTTAAGTATTATTGCATTCAGTAATTGCAATTTGGCGTTCTTCTTAAGGAATAAGACCACATTGCTTTTTGAAAATGATTTTATTGACGTTTCGATCCTTCTCCTAGGATAGTTGTCTAAATAATAACAAGGAGTATTTGTATTTTGGTATTAAATTTCAGAAGATAAAATTGGACTTGGAACTACATTAAGTTTAAGACGGACGAAACCTAGCGACAAATTCATAAAGCACACTTAAGCTACACTCATACTTAATCAATGTTCCATCTTAACTTTTAGTATTTTTCCGAATACCAAAAATGAGATAGAGCATTACTTAAGTATGAGTGTGGCTTAAGTGTGCTTTATGAATTTGCCCTTAGTCTTTACTTAACAATTATGGTAGAAACAAACATTCACCTGGAGTTATAGAATGCTTTAATAAAATTCTGTCAGTTTCATTTTTCGAAAGGTTGTAAGTTTGTTAACAATGATTGAAATTAAAGCAATGCATCGATGTTTATACAGATTTTATTTATATTTTTGCAAGATTGAGGTTTTGAATAAATACATCCAAGAAACACGCTTTTAAAACATATCAAGCATTATTGAACTTTATTTTCTACCTGTTTGGTTAAAGTTTAAATAAAATATTAATATAGAACAATATATAGGCTATTTTTAATTAAACATATCACAAAATATCAAAACAATGATATCACAAATTTATATTTAATCTACGTCCATATCATCCTCAGAGGTATCTTCGTCGTCTGTTGTACTTTCATATCCAACATTTATTACAATTTGTTCGACAAGTTCTTCGACAATGCCATCCAATTTCCACATTCTTTCTTCTTCTTTAATTGTATGGCTAATACAATTAACCCAATGTCCTTTATCTATGGCTGCAATTCCTTCATCCAGAAGCACCTTCACGTCGTTAATTTTAAAAGTAGAATTGTTGGTAGCTACATGCTGCTTTACTCGAGCCTAAATCAGCTCAATTGGATTTAGATTGCAGTGGTATGGGGTAACCTTAATACAGTTCTGCCAGAGCGTTTTACAATTTCGTCAACAACATAAGGTGCCGGGTGAGCTAGAGAGTGCTACTTTACTAAGGCTAATAATTCAAGTTTTAATAGCTCTTTGGTAACTTCAATGTGTTTTGCGTTTAACCAATTATAAATTTGTTCTTTCCGCCAACTTTGAATTGGAACCTTATCGGCCTTGACGCTGTGATAAGGAGCATTATCAAGCACGATTACACTATCATTATCAAGAAGAGGTAATACACCTTTCAACCAAGTTGTAAACGCTTTACCGTTCATGTCTTCGTGATAATCTCCTAAAACGATAATTATGAACTCAGGGTCCTAAGTTGTTTATAGTGTTAATACGCTACCTGTTTTTTTAGATTGAAAGTTTACATATGCACCATTGACAAATCTCATATCACTACCCATGTGCGCAACAATTAATCTCTTGCCCTTGCCAGAGGGATCTCGTATACCAGTCGATAAACCTTCAATTAATGCCTGCCTTGCTGTTTTTACAGTGGTGTCTTGCCATATCTTGTTCTTTACATGTCCAGCTTTCACCCACGTTTCATCAGTATAATAAATTCTTTTGCCTTCAGCTCTATACTTTTTAATTGCAGTTAAATATTTTCTTGGCCACAACACAATTTTAGGTTTTTCAATTAAAATTGTTTTTCGGCTACGCTTTCCATATTTAAAACCCAACTTCATCATTACCCGATAAAGTGATGTGCGACTGAAGTTTGGTAAAGAGTCATCATTGTTTATTGCATGTAATACTTTCTCTAAATTTGGTAATTCATTTCTAAAGTAAAATGCATGAACATGCCGTCGAATCGCACATCTTTCAAATTCTTCAAGTTCGTCGTAGATTGTTGTACGCACTCTTGTAGTCTTTGGCGAGGAAGCAGTACCAGTAGTTTCCATTTCTTTTGCAATATTCCACATCGATCGAACACCTAAACCCACTTCTAACGCAGTTTGCTTTACAGATTGCGTTTTGGATGCATTTGTGGAATTTTTCAAATATATATTATAGGCAATAAGCTTTTGCCCGCTCATAACATGTTTGCCCTTCGGATTTGTAATAGGTTGGTGATCCATAATTAAATAAAAGTCTGAAAAGAATTCATTGTTAGTATTATATGCTTATCTTTAATGAGACATGCTTACCTTATTATGAAGACACTGGTGTTTTATAGCTCTGACAAGAACTGTTTTGATACTAAATATAAAATTAACACAAATTAAAGGCCGAGCAAAATTTCAAAGGCAAACTAATAACAAAATACAATAAATAACAAAAACGAAAATATGAAAGGGCAATAGCAAATGTCAAAATGCCAATTGACAATCTGTCTTATAATAAAAATGTTCAAACAACCAACACAAACATACGGGATATTTATACTTGTGTACACTTGGCTCATCCATCCACCAATGAGAATCGCTAAAATTCAGTCCTATCATTTTCTTCAGTACCTTCGTAACTGGAATGGAGTATAGTATTTAATCGACCGTTAAACTTGTCATCCATTAGTCTAGTTTTGTGCAACCGGCTATAAGAGCTGTAACCGTACGCACGTTTGAATTGCGGTATTTATTGAATTTTCCCTAACTCCAAATATTTGCATAGATATACGGCGGCTATTTGTCTCATCCCTTGATGTGTTTCTTATCCACTATAAATGTAGTGAGTCAATGGGTTCCTCAGTTGTAATTCCTTAGCGACCTCTTAGTCAAGAAGAGTACCAGATGGCCCTTCATCTAAAAATGCAAAGGTTTGAATGCTCCTCGAAGGTCCATATAAAACAACAGGCAATATTCTAAATAACAGCTGTGATGGCGGCAATGAGTGTACGGAAACAACATTTGAAGTCGTGTTGTTTGTACTTCACTTGCTAGTTCAAGGACTGAGTGCTTTGCGAGATCATGCAAAAGGCGATGATATTTAAATCTACAACCATTTACCTCACAGTTTTCAATGGCTTTCAATTGATGCTCAGTGTATTTTAAAATAATATAAATGCCAATTTATAAACAGTAAACAACGATCACTATAGTAAAAAAATGCATCTTCATGTAAATAAAATGTACAATCAAATCAAATAATAACGCTGAATGCTAGTGGCCTTGTTTTATGTATACGCAGCGCTCTTAAAAGATAACGCAAGCTCGTTTATGACAAGGTAATTAAATACTGGTTTATAATAGTGCAACTAAACTCCACTGCCTGACTGTAAAATCGTGTTTAATAGTTTTGATGAAAGAGCTGTCCTCTATCGTAAAATGTGCGTCTACGGAATGATATTCTCCAGTCTTAATGAAATGGAAACAGTTCTAACGAAGAGATATGGTATGAAAATTAACAAGAATAAAACTAAAGTTCTACTATGCAAAAGAGAGGAAGATAAATCAAAAACAAGAATACAAATAGGTAACAAGAACTTACAAGAGGTTAAGGATTTCTACTACCTAGGAAGTCAAATAACGCAAGATGGGTAAAACACAAAAGATATAAAACAAAGATCAAGGTCGTGCTACATTTAACAAGAAAAAGCAACTACTGTGCTCAAAGACCACAAACATAGAAACAAGGAAAAGAAATAGGGCATATAATTAGAAAACAATAGAAGGGAATCGAATAGGCTGTTGAGAGAATTGCAGGGAACTGTGTAGGCTAGCTCAGAACATAAATGAGCTGAAGTACAAGTCCAACCAGTTTTAAGACGTAAAACCCAATAAACAAAAAATAAATGCTCTTAAATCTGATGAGTATTATCAACAACTACAGGTGTTGGTTGTGAAATATTTTCAACTAATGTTGATTTGCTAAAGGATAAATTGGGAAAACTATTAATTCGACAAAGGTTCAAGTGTTGGGGGAACTTGGCAGCCAAAGGCTGCTTACCCCGCTTTACATACCATTGAATATCGGGGAAATAGACTATATAACTGTAAACCAATAGAAGGTGACCGAACTGCATCAAACAAGAAACAACAGCAGTTATGTTCAACGACAACGAACATAGATACAAGAAGAAAACTGTTCAAAGCATAGTGTGGAGCACAGCACAGTATATCTATGAAATAGGGGCAGTAGGAAAAGCAGACAGAAAGAGATAGAAGCCTTCTGGAATGTTGTGCTTTAGATGTATAAGGATGGTAACATGGGTAGACAAAGTCAATAACAAATAGGTTGTTGAAATAGTAGAGGAATAAAGATATCTGTGGAAGACGAAAAAAATAGGAGAAATAAAAGGACAGGATAGGTTCTGAGGCATTTCTGGGGAATAGTACGAGATATGTTACAAGCAGAGATAGGAAAAGATAGGTAGAGGTAGACCGAGATCAGACCATCGCACACAAATAGTGATAGATGCAGACTGTGCAAATTTCAGAGAAATGTGTAGGTTGGTTCAGACTAGGAAACAATGAGGGTACGCGTCCAACCAGTTCTAGGACTGAAGACTTGATGATGATGATATGCTACATGTGTAAAACGTTGTTAGGAGGATTCTGAATTGTCCAGCCAGCCAGTTGAAATTTGTTATTTAGACAGGTAGGTTTAGTGTAACTGTGTAATAAGCTTCCGTAGTAACGTTTTCGAATTTTTCAATAAAAAACAGTTTATTTTAACAAAACTTGTCTATTTTCGAAATAGAAATCAAGTTAACAGATTAGCAATATTTGGTTGGTACTTGGGAGAATTTTATCGCAATATCGAAATCAGAAATGTCAATAATATAGCGGGATGACATTTTGAGAATATGTTGGGCAAAATATTTACTCTAGAGCAAAACATCCTTCGCTTTATCAGTGGATAACAAAGTTTTTGATGCAATATGCAATATCATTAAATCTATGTATATTTACAGTGTTTTTGGTCATTTATTTAGCTTCTTCTCATTAATGAATGGCTCTTTTTAATGTATCGTTTTGAAATGCATATATACAGAGTGAATCACGGCGAAATAAGTCAAAACGCTCTGTATTTAGGTATAGGAACTCCTTATAAAGGCCTAATATATTTTCCACGTACAATTCAAAAATGCGACTAAAAATAGATTGTTTTATAAGAAAAAACATAACTTTGATATGTTACTCTTTGTTGGGATACATTGTATATTTTCAAAATATTTTTAAAATGTAGTCTTCTCGAACCTACATAAATCTACGATAAAAAATTTGAATATTTACACTGCTTTGTCATAAAACTCCGTGGCGTTTTCCGTGATTCACTCTGTATAACTAAGGTTAACCTTAATTGTATAAGTCGAGACCGAGACCAAGTCGAAACTCTAGAGTCAAGACCGAGACCGAGACCAAGGGTGTCGAGACCGAGACCGAGACCATGTTGGTCTCGGTCTCGGTCTCGGTCTCGTCCATCACTAAGTTTGAATTTTCTAACTTGAGATCACTTCGGTTGGTTGACTGTAACGTTATAACACTGAGCAATGGGTCTCTGAGCCGTTTCATTTATAGGATTTTTATTTTATAAACTGTTTTTGTTATGCATTACTACAGGAGCAAATATTTAAATATTTTTCTCTAAGTAGAACTTCGCTATGGCCAGAATACAACCGTATCAAGCTATCAGGGCACCTATGTTATTCGTAGTGAAAGTGACGAGAATGACGACAAATATGATACATATTCAAGAAATTGATAATGCAATATCTTGTAACGCTGATTATGTTGCTAATCTTTAACCTATCGAGAAGGTTTAGTAATTTCTTTGTTCTGCTCTAAATTGTATTCTGCAGCTCAAGCGTTACTTAACAGATGATGATTTACAGAAAAATTACAATTAACAAGTTGTTTACAAACAATGAATTTAATCGCCTATGTTGACTTAGACTTTTGAGCAAGATTATGCCAGCATATTCAGACAGTTGCTCAATAGCAGCATTTACAACAATGAAGCTCCATCACTGGGGAGAAATTAAAGATGGTAAGTAGTCAATTATATAGGTGAAATTTTTAAAAGTTGTTGACCAGGATCAGTTGAAATTGTATCACTGTCGCGCGAGACATTAGAAGAAGGTATGGATCTTATGCGTAAATACTATCTCTCAGAAGAAAAAGGTTGCGTGGCTGTTGAAATATGGAAACATCCTCAAGCTTGTGTTGAAATGGAAGAATTATTTCTATTAGCGATAAGACAAGGTGTGTCACTTGTTGCTATCGAGAAATGCTCCGGAAGAACAGTAGGAATACAAATCAATAAATTGCACGTAAGTAGTTTAATTTTTAATGTAATATTAGCAAAGACTTACATAGATGAGTAACGGAACAATTATTTTAATTAAATTAAACTTTTTAATTAAAAGAGCTTGTACGTCACAGATACTGCAACATTGTAATTACATTGTCTCGATTAAATTAAAATACACAGAATAAGTTTTTAAACTAATTGTATATAGTTTCCTGAATAACACTAATATTATCTGTTTCTAAGGTGCGGGAAAGTTACTCAACAATCGCGTCAATAGTTGAATAAAACACAGATGTACTCGATGAAGAGTATTTCAAAACTATCATATCGATTTCTTCTTGAGTCTATGAACCGTTGACTTTTGAATGTTGCGTGCTAATATTTTAGTTTTAATATTTGTTTCAGTTTCCTTTTTGAAACAAAATGTTATGTTTGTAGTATGAATATGACAACTTTGCAGGCAAATTTCCTCCCATTTAAACAACATTGTCATCTTAAATCATCAGGACCTAATAGTTCTCTTCAACTAGCTATTTTATAGCCTCCAGCAAGAATCATTCCTGCTTGGACCATTGGACTTCAGCATCCTTCCGCTGGACCATTATGATGTCACAAGATAGCATGGCTGCCAACCCCCAAACACTAACGTCACAACTATCACTAACATTTTATTATCCACCATTTTTCCAAACCATCGGAAAAATAGCTTACCCAAGCAGGAATCGAACGGTACCTATAACTTGCTATTTTATGTAAATACGTGGGCACGTCTATTATACCCGCTCAGCCATAAAGCTATGAATGATTATAGCGTTTTACTTGTGATTCTGCTGATTATTTCCTGTCAAATTTGAATTTTTGGCAAATCACGTTCGTAATTGAGATTTGAAACAACCAATAACGTTAGTTTATTGTATCAAAATAGTCGACTTGCAATAGTCGCTGCAACTTCAATAGGTAGCTTTTATTGCGTAGGCAGACTTCTGTCGTAGTAGTAATAATCTCAAATAATGAAAAATGAAAAATTTAATTAATACAATTTATTAAGATTTCGATAAAATATACCGTTTTAGCAATGTTTCAGCAGAAGAACTTGATTGTGCTGTAAATTCTTGTACGCCTTCGAACACCGCAAAGAGTAGATGTAGTGTATGGAAACATCTTGTGAAGTTCTGTGAATATCGAAAATACGTTTTTAATGCAAATACATTTAGTCAAAATTTGAATAACATTCTAAAAGACGGCATAGAATATTAAAAAAAAAGATGTGACGACTTTAGAGAATACTCTCTGTCTGCGCCTCTTGGAACGTTAAGGGACGCAAATAGAAATTGCCTGGAGTGCAGTAGGCAGTAAACCAGGGGTTGTAAGGTAGAGCATAAACTGTATAGAACAAAAGAGGGGGAAACATAGATTTTAAATACAAAGTCACATAAATGCTTATAAACACTTACCGAAGCACAGCATCTGGAGCACTAAGGCGGCACCTTACACCACTGTTTCTGGCCAGAGGTAAATAGCAACGGAGTAAGGAAATGATTATGGTAGGTAAGACATTATAGGAAGTTAATATTAAAAATGAACGAAACACGTTCGAGTTCGCGGATGGTTGTTTATCGACTCTCTTTTAATTATGCTATTCCTTGTCTTTAATTGTCTGGCTTGATAACGAATACAACGTTGGGAGAGCGAAATGGCACGAACATAACCGCCCACCAAAAATGAACATTTTTTAAAAATATATACAACTTGAAAGAAAATTTTATTATAACTGGGCATTTCCTCCCAGTAAGGGGCTACGGCTTACCTGCCGATGCTCGGGATAGAAAAGAAGCAAAATAAAACGCAAAATTTTTTAAAAACTAAATCTAAGTTTGAGAAAGAAAAAATAAAGAAATTAGTTTTCTAAAGGAAAGGGTATTATATTATTTACCGACTGAGTGAGGGAACCGCGGTTGGCTTTTACAGACACCACGCGAACAACATTACATTTGATTTTCCAATGCTCCACCCGAAGGTACTACATTGGTCAGGAAGCGAGTTTTTTTTTACCTGGAAAATTTGGAATTTTGCCGAACCCTTGTTGTTCCAAGCAAGGTAGGGATTTTTAACGTGCGTAACAACACTCACACACGGGACCTCCATTTTACCTCTCATCCGAACGAGGGTGTATTTTTGTGAAAAATGCTCGCCTAACATTTTTCAAGCGGACCGTGTCGGGATTCGAACCCGGGACCTTGGGCGTAGTAGTCACACACATACCACTACGCCACGGAGCCGCCTCCACGCGAACAACACCATCACTGCCGGGAAATCATTGTTCGATGCGTCCTAACGGCCACGATAGAGGAGAAGTTTTAATTCCGGGAAGAAAAACAACTTGACCCACTTTGGGTACATCGGAGCAACGATTCCATTTGGGTCGTTGAGATAGCATGAGGTAATATTCATTGGACCATCGCCGCCAGAACGACTGGGTAATTTGGCGCAATCGTAGCCAGCGCGAATGCAAATTTATATTTTCTGGCAGAGTTATCTTTGGCATACTTAATATAGGGCCTCCAATAAGGAAATGACCTGGAGTCAAATAATCAGGGTTGTCTTTAGTATCCAAGGAAAAGAAACACAAAGGTCGGCTATTTAATACGACCTCTATACAAGTGAAAACAGTAGACAATTCTTCAAAAGTAAGAGGTTGTTTGCCAAGAATGCGTAGTAATAGAGATTTTCCGGATTTTACGGATGCTTCCCACATACCTCCAAAATTAAGAGCATATGACGGATTAAACTGCCAACCTTTGTGTTTCTTTTCCTACAATACTAAAGACAACCCTGATTATTTGACTCCTGGTCATTTCATTATTGAAGGCCCTATATTAAGTATGCCAGAGATAACTCTGCCAGAAAATGTAAATTTGCATTCGCGCTGGCTACAATTGCGCCAAATTACCCAGTCGTTCTGGCGGCGATGGTCCAATGAATATTTATTCACTCTATCTCAACGACCCAAATGGAATCGTTGCTCCGATGTACCCAAAGTGGGTCAAGTTGTTTTTCTTCCCGGATTTTAAACTTCTCCTCTATCGTGGCCGTTAGGACGCATCGAACAATGATTTCCCGGTAGTGATGGTGTTCGCGTGGTGGCGGCGATTATAAAAATAAAACGAATAATATATGCCACTGCATATTGCAAGCGACTTAAAGAAAAAAATTTTTCCATGAATTCAGCAAAATCGCACTGCTCTAATGCAACGAGTAGTGTAGTAATTGATTTTAATTTAGTTACTTCACTTAGACCCAATTGCACAGGTCTTCCTTAAAATGCTTCCTTAGCTAAGTGACACCTAAATTTAATTACCGCTTATTTTTAGTTTGCATTGCACACATCATATTTAAGGAAATCTTAGTTAAGCAATAGCTAAAATAAACAATACTTGGCAACAACGCATATTTCTAGTAAGTTTTGCTTTTTTGTATAACCCAATCTGATAATGTCAGTTGCCACTTGTGAATAAAATTGATTATTGTGGCACGAGAGCACGTTGTTTTGTGTTATTTTGGTTTCTAATTATTTTATAAGTTATTGTTTGTAATGTCTTCATCTGAGGAATTCTTGCGAAAACGAAGCCGCGGAGCGAATTACAGTGCCCAAGAAAGAAGCGTTTTACTAAATGTTATTTCAGAGTATAAGCTTGTATTGGAGAATAAAAAAACAGATGCGATTACTTGGAGAAAAAAAGATGAAGCATGGAATTCCGTTACATCAGCATTTAATGCACAAACTCCAGGTTTTGTGAAGCGAGATAAAAAATCTTTACAGAAATATTACGATAATCTTAAGAAGGATGCACGAAAATCTGCTGCTTCCGAACGAATTGAGATGATGAAGACAGGAGGGGGTCCTAAGGTTGTCTCTGTTGAAACGCCGGACAAGGATCTTCTCTTGGAAATAATAAACACAAAAACTGTGACTGGTTTAAAAAATCTGTATGATTCTGACGGAAATGTTATACTAGTAGTGGAGAATGAAGAACAGAATTTGGAAACATATAATGTAAGTTATTAATTTATTAATAATCTAAACTTTCAAAGGAATTTTACTAGGACTAATATATTGACACCCCTATCGAACAAGGACGTAATTCACTTTTACTAACTTTTCAGGACGACGTAAAATGTAAAATCTTTGACATCTAGTTGTATCACAATTAACATTTTATTAATATTTATTTACATCATACACATACGTCATTTACACCATTGGCGTGTCTCCCTCCTGGATTCGCCAAAAAGTAATAGCCGAACGTCCTTGGGGGTGTCGATATGTATTACTTTTTGTTCTTAAGGTGATATATTTGTTTTGATACTGCATACATTTAAGAGTGAAAAATAAAATTGTTATTGATGTTTATTTTTTTACAGGTGGCCAGTTCTAGTATGGCACCACAATTGGACTGGGGAGATTACAAGGCGAGCCATCTCAAAACACCAGTTT
The DNA here is from genome assembly GCA_036346225.1 of Platerodrilus igneus. NCBI lineage: Eukaryota > Metazoa > Arthropoda > Insecta > Coleoptera > Lycidae > Platerodrilus > Platerodrilus igneus. The sequence continues at coordinate 5,187,711 of JARFIW010000668.1, forward strand.
CCAAAGAATTATCCCAACCAAAAGACTGGTCCGCAAGGAGACGTCCTATAGCCACCTCGTTAACGTCGTCTAACATTACTGAAAATTACTTACAGCTTGCACGCATTAAACAGGAAATTGCAAAAAACCAATTAGAGAGTGATATGGCAGAAAGGGTGTTTAAAGACAAAGAAAATGCCATTAAATTAGAAGTATTAAATTTAAAAAAAAATCATTACTTTTAGATGTAGAGTTGAAAGAGTTAGAAGTGAAAAAAATGAAATTAGAATTAAGTAGATATAATTTGTAATTTTCTTTGTATGTTTATTATGTATTAATTATATTTGTTACTATACATTAAACCTTAATATTTAATTTGATACATTAATTGACAATTTAGAACTTTATAATAATTGAAAATTAACTAACATTAAAAATAACACAAACAACTACAAATTTGCAAAATATTGATTAATCAACATATTCCTTAGTTGAAAATTGCCTTGAGCTCTATCATGGTTGTGAATTTCTGCTTCTAAAAGTAATTGCTCAAATTCGTTAGCATTTACTTCATCTGGTAATGGTGGAACTTCCTTACCCGAGTTTTGGCAAATGTTATGCAAAACAGCTGTAGCAATGATAACAGGCATTATGTTATCTAGTTTTAAACGACATCCGTAAGCCATAATAGGAAATCTGCGTTTCCAAATGCCAAAAGGCTTTTCCACAACGCCTCTGGTTCTTATATGGGATTCGTTATAACGTTGCTCAGCTCTTGTAGATGGATTCAATATTGGTGTTAACAAATATGATCTGCTATTGTATGCACTGTCGCCTAAAAGGGTTTTTGAATGAAAACTTAATTTTTACGAATATCCAATTGGTGTTATTATAGTATGCGGTCTACACAAATAATACTTGTCCTATTTGGTCTACCGCTACGTTGTGATCTATTTATGAAGGTGATTTTAATCCAATTTACCTAAAAGTATAGCATTTTTCCAATTTCCTTGGTCTTGGGATGCTCGTAATGTGCTGCTGTTAAAAATAGCGGCATCATGAGCCGATCCAGGCCAACGAGCTACAATATCAGTAATATTCATAGATGCATCTTACACAACTTGTACATTTATAGAAAAATATCCCTTTCTATTTCTAAATATTTCAGCATCGTTGCCTCCTATTTTGTTGAAAGTATTTCATTTAAAAGTTCATACACAGTGATAACGTACCTGGAGATTGTATACGTATATGGGTGCCATTTATCGCACCAATAACACGAGGAAATGATGCAGTATGCAGTTCTAAAAAATGTTCGCTGACACAATAACATTTCCTTATGTGTCGCTGGTAACTTAATGTACTTTGGACGTAAAACTGCGAGTGCTCTTGATACTCTATGAATAATGCGACAAGCAGTGGAAATGTGAACTCCTGCAAAGTCTGCTATCAATTGAACGTGACCGCCGGTTGCAAAATACCTCAAGGCTGTTAGGAACTGTTTCATAGGTGATATATTGTTGTTTCTAAAATACAGATCAAAGACTAATTATTATAATATATATTAATACATTTTGTTAGTTACCCATCATAAGCAAATTCTAGTTGACCCTCAATTAAAGGAAGAATATGTAAAGCAGTTTTCTTGGTGATTCGAAATCTTTTAAAAAACTCCAATTGACTCAAGTTGTCAAAATAATCTACCCTAGGCAATATTATGCGTGGTATTCCAACTTCAATCAACTCAACTACCTCTACATCATCGTCATTTAAATCAAAGTCAAAATAATTCATTGTAAAATATATATATGCAAACAAATAGTAAGGTTAAGTTGCTAAGGAGGACTAAGCGGTGAATATCTGTAGCTTAAATTTGAGGAACAGATGACAACTTAAATTTTCCTTAAAATTAGTGTGCAATGCAAGATCTGTCACTTAGCGTGTTTAAGGAGCACTTAAAATATAAGGAGAACCTGAGCAATCGTGCCTTAAAGGAACAAAAGAGTAGTTGAGGTTAAAACAAACATCATTTAAATTAGATGCACTTTTTCATCACAATCACCACAAATTGTGGTGTAATAATTGAAGAGGGATGAGTCCACGAGAAGCGACGTCAGCAGGGTTAAATTCTTTGGAAACATGGCTCCATTGATCAATGGAGGTATATTCTAGAATTTGGCTTACTCGATTTCCTACAAAAGGTTTTAACAAATATATAGGCGTACGCAACCATGTAAGTATGACTTGAAAGTCTGAATAAAGTTTAGTTTCCGAAATAGGGTATGGAAATTTATTTGAACGCATAGAATGAATTAATTTGGCTAATAAAAAAGCTCCAGAAAGTTCTAAGCGTGGGATAGTACGATGCTTTAGAGGAGCAACCTTGCTCTTGGCTTGTAAAAGATTACAATTTACCGATTTATCATTAACAACATACAAGTAGACACAAGCACCGTAGCCACTTTCGCTTGAATTGCAAAATCCTAGTAATCGATAAGTGCCGTGGAATTGAGACAAAATACGAGGAATTTTTAGCTGGGATAACATAGTAATTTGGTTACAAAAGTCTTGCCATTCCTGACACCACTTATGATCAAGATGTATTATATCTACTTGAGACACCAGAATATTTGTAAAATGGTGAAAATTCGTCACACGTTAGGTAACAAATTAAGGTTAAATTGTTGGGCGCCGTAAATTAATAATAGAGCAAGTCTCTTACCTCAGGTTTCGTGGAATTCTTGTAAGCTGTGCAAGAAAACAAACCACTCAACTAAACATTTCACGTTTAATAAAAATTATTATTATGATTACAGACACTGTTCGACAAAACCGTTATAAGCGTGCACGGCGGCACTGCAAAAATACAACTAATACAAAACGGGCAATCTGCCCTAACGTAAACAATATGTAGTAATTATTGAACACTTAAACAAACATTATAAGTATTTATAGCAAATTATTACTAACCGGGAGGGTAAGCAGATCGCGTCCGATGCGTTCTAGCTTCCACAACCGAATCCCTTTGCCTCCGGCCGGTACTAGCGAGCTCCCGGCCCCATCCTAAACTCACAAAGAATACGCTACATATATACAGGGTGAATATCGATCAACTAATCTTATGGAGGATATGTTACAAAGGGTATCATCCCAATCAATTTGTTGAAATCACAGTCGTTGTAACATATGCTTTACTACAAATATTACTGGAGTTAACCACCCTAAAGGGTCAAATATAAGAGCCATATAAAAAAGTACAGAGCGTTTTGTAAATTCATCTTCAAAGGGTATCACGTTATAAGTGAACAAGTATATTCCAGAGTTCCAGACTAAACCTAGTATCTTTATACCACTAACGTGATCAGAAATAGGAATTAGAGTTTCTAATTCAGTTTGTTCGAGATCCTGTAACAATTCCTCCGAGTTACTAGACCATTTGCGCAAATCAAGCCGGCCTAGAGAAAGAAGTTTTACTAGCTCGTGCTGTAGTTGCTTCTCTTCGGCAATACTTTCGGCACCGCTAATTACGTCATCCATATAGGTATGATACATAATAGCTTCAGAAGCCATGAGATTAGAGTTTCCTTCGTCTATCACCAATTGCCGAAGAACTCTTTGAGCTAAGAAAGCGGAAGGAGCTAACCCATATGTAAGAGTTCTAAGTTCGTACTAAGAAATGTAGTCTTGTGGAGTTGGTCTCCAAAATATATGCTGAAATTGACAATCTTGCTTACGAAGTAAGATCTGCCGGTACATCATGCGAATGTCCGCACAAACAGCAATTCTATGCGATCTAAATGTATTTATTATATCTGGTAAATTGCGTTGTAATTTGGGACCAGCATATAATCTATTGTTGAGAAAAAGACCTAATGAATCCACGGCAGATCCATTAAAAACAACGCGTAGTTTGGTAGTACTATTTTCGAGATGGCATGATGTGGTAGAATATAAGCGGATGGATTTTCGGCTAAAATCATATGACCAAGATCAAAATATTCTTGTAAAACATATTATAAAAATTTTGTTTTTCAAGAGAACATGAAAGACGTTTTTCTAAATTTAGATAACATTTATAAGCAATATGTCGATTGCTACCGAGAGGTTTAATATTGTTATTAAAAGGGAGAGCGACAGTAAAACGACCAGAGGCGTTTCGAGAATAATTTTCTAGAAAATGAGCTTCACAAATAACATCTTCTTGAGAGGGAACTTTGGGCATTTTGATTTCTTCTAATTCCCAGAAATTCCTTATATCATTATCTACTGAATCAGAAATAAAAAGAGAAGTTGCATTAACTGCAGTGTTAACATTAGGAACCTGTCCCAATAGCACATAACCGAATATTGTTTTAATTGCTACTGATTAGTCAGGAATGATTCTAGTGCGATCAGAAAATAGCACTTGGGAACATATTTCAGCACCCAGTAGTATATCTACGGGCAATGATTTATAAAAATTTTCATCGGCAAGCTGCAAACATTTAAATTTATGGTAAATACGAGAAGGCAGTGAGCAACCGTTAACGTTTCCCGTTATTTTAGGGAAGATTGAAGCACAGAATTGAAATTGACGCTCGAGTGATTAGAAAACAAAGTGCATATTACAGCTCCTTTGGATTTAATTGCAGAACCTGGAATGCCACCAACTTGGCGAAAATCATGTTGACGCTCCAACCCTAAGCGTTGGACACAAGAACTTGAAATTACGTTGATTTGAGATCCGGAATCTAAAATGCATCTGACAGATTGCAACTTATTGTTTATATCTAAAACACGAGCTTCTACAGTACCTAATAAAACAGTGTAATTTTTTAGTGAATTTGTGACGTTGCATGTCGAAACAACTTCAGTTGTGAGTGCGGCTTTCGAATCGTTAGATTCAGTAATGTGTTCCCTAGCAAGTGGTTTATGCAACAAAGTATGGTGAGAAGAGAAATGACACATCCTGCATTTACCATCAGAAATACAATCACGAGTATTTTAAAACATCGATTTAAAGATTTAATAGCAACTTAACGATCGGCAATGCTAAGTTTTTTAAATGCCAAACATCCATAGATTTTATGGACTTCACCGCAATAGGGACAAATTATACTAGCGGTTTTAGTCGCCACTGAAGTCTGCGAATTTTTAACCAAGAAGGATTGGTTTAAACTAGATTTAAAACGAAGTAGTGCACCTGGCTTTGGCGCTCTTTCTTTTTTAATATCTTCATAAAACTCTGAAGTTTTGCTTTGCAAGGTTAAGAAATCGAAGAGTTGAGTACAAGTAAGAACTACCGAACCTACGTTTGAATCAAATGCGTTTTGAGTTTTAAATTCTAGGTCGCGATAGCATAAAGAAAACAATAAAAAATCAGCCAAGTCTTCAACTTTATTCGCTACCTTTAACGCGTTAACAGCATTAACATGAATATTAATAAAGTTTGAGAGCGATCCAGAGTTTTTAAATTGAAGTATTTTATTTAAGTAGCAGCTCGTAATTCTACGAGGTGAATTGTAGCGATCCTGAAGTTTCGTAAACGCTTGTTCGTATAAATTTGCATCTAGAGCTAAATCCGAAATTAAAGCCAATGCTTCCCCTTTAAGAAGCATTCTCATGTAATGATATTTTTCGATTACGGGAATGTGATCGTCTTCATGGACTAAACTTTTGTATAATGTAATGAAATTTTGCCAATTGTCTAAACAACCATCAAACGGATTTATACTAAGAGGTTTTAAATAACTGGTAACAGGTTGAGATGTACTTGCGATGACTGCAGTATCGCCAGCAGAAGTAGAAGCCTTTTGCTTCATATCGAAAAATCGTGAACGAATAACATCAATTAAATTATCGAATGTAGAGCTTTGAAAATTTATATCATCCTTTTTTTCTACAGTGGAATTATAACTTAAAATTTTATCGTACAAAGTATCGAGTTGTTGCTCAATACTTTGCATTCGAACATATTTCGCTTTGACTGCTGAAAAGCGAGTAGCCGTTTTGACATAGTCTTGAATTTCCGTAAAACGAGAAAAATAATGCTTTAATTTCTTTTCTAGAATGTTGCTTTCTAGTCATGATTAAATGTTTCTTACGCACAAATAATACGTGCACGAATTTTAGAATAAGAGTATTTCCAAAAAAGAGTTTATTGTTTGTATACAAATACAAATGTTATTGTTTTGAAACGTGTTGAATGTCAACGCGATAACGAAGTTATCTGACTGATGTATAAATGCAGTATATTTAAAAGTACACACGTGCAATACAAACTGGAAAATTTTATAGCAATTTAATTATCTTTAGAATTAAAGTGTTATGATTATTCGAAATTACAATTAATGATGGACATACGTATTTATGTGTTTGAATTGAGGATGTGAGACGAAGAAAGAGATATAATTTAGTTCTTAATGCGGCTCGTACGGATCACTCCCTAAAATGTATGTGGAATTACACTGCAAAATCGCTCCAATACCAAATAAAAATAGAGCCATTTCAAGCAATCGAGTTTAAAAGTGCACGTGATGCACGCAACGCTAAACGCCGTGAATTACAAAAATGTGCACAAAAGCGAAAACAAAATGCTTCAGCTTTTGGTATTCACAATGTATATGCTCTAGTTGATACATGTAACGAAGAAACTCCTGACGGGTTCCAAAAAAAGTTTTATTACTTAGCTGCTGTAGAATTGGCATGTCGTGGTGGTGAAGGTGTTCATTGTGTAATTGATTATTTTTAAATTGAAGTGAAAATTGATGGTAGCGAGTCCAGTAGAGTAGAATATAACCCAATTTTCACTAAAACTTGTAAAGGAGGAGACAAAAAAATGTGCAGACTGTAAATTTCTAACTCAAAATATTGATCCTGAACGTTGCCCAGTGAGATTGTATAAAAAATTAATGGAGAAACGTGGAGCCAACTTTGCTTGTAACAGTTTGTTTTTAACTCCAAATCAATATCGGAAAAATGCAGATTTTCTTTGGTATAAAAACTCGCCAGTTGAAAGGAAAGAGTTTACAAAGTGGACAAAAATGGGAGCGCGGTGTATAGGTTTAGACACCAAGCGTTTTAAAATTGCCAACCATTCCTACCAGTGAACCGCCTGTCTAAAGCTGTGATGGTTCAATAAGATTATTAAATACAGTATGTTTTCTCAAAATCTTGCGGAAGAGTATGCAAAATGTTTATTTTATAAAAACCCCTATCTAGGTAGTGGAGTCTAGTTCAAGTGTATATAATGATTGTTATATGAGATAACAATCTGACACCAGCGTTCCAGATAAAAATAATTATGAACTCATTAAAAACAACCGAATTTCTTTCCTCTGCTCCTGTATGAATTACCCTGAAGTCTACACTCCAAAAATCCCCCGCCTCTGACCACCGTACTTCGCTGATCTCTACTATGTCAGTGCTAACCTATCCATTTCAATTTTCAGATTCTCTAGCTTACATACTTGCGTTATACCTCTGACATTTCATGCTCCGACTCGCAGAATGTTTCCGACTCCGCTTATGCTTATATATACGAGCGTCTCACTGCAGTAATGCCGTGGCTGCAATGACAGGTTAGGTTACTGTTACAAATATATATTATTATTAAAAAACTTCGAAATGAATAGGTTATCACTAGACATAGTAGGGATCAGCGAAGTTCGGTGGCCAGAGGCGGGGGATTTTTGGAGTGGAGACTTCAGGGTAATTCATACAGGAGCAGAGGACGGAAATTTGGGTGTGGTGATAGTTATGCGGAAAAAGATAGGATACTCTGTAGAAAATTACTTACAAAAGAACGAAAGAGTACTCATGGTTAGATTAGAAGCTAAACCGGTAAACACAGTAATAATACAAGTATACATGCCCACCTCTAGCTACAGTGACGAAGAGGTAGAAGCCATCTACAAAGATATCGAAGACATATTAAGACACGTAAAAGGACATGAAAATTTAATAATTACAGGGGATTTTAATGCAGTAGTAGGTGAGGGTAGGGAAGGAGCGATATTAGGTTTATTTGGTTTAGGCACTAGAAACGACAGAGGAAATAGGCTGGTAGAATTTTGCGACAAGAACAATTTAATCATTACAAACACATTATTTCAACATCATGCTAGAAGACGATATACGTGGAAGAAGCCAGGAGATATAGGAAGATATCAAATAGATTACATTCTTGTTAGACAACAGTTTAGGAATCAAGTAAAAGACTGTAGAGGCTACCCAGAAGCAGATATAAACACTGACCACAACATCGTAATAATGAAGGCCGCACTTAAATTTAAAAATTTGAAAAAAAGAAACGGAAAAAGGCACTTGGACCTACAGAAACTAAAAGAAACAGATATTCAAGAAAGATTCGAAAAAAGGTCAAATGAATTGCTCAAAGATATCGAGAAATTATCTGATACTAAGGAAGTAGAAACAGAATGGAATAACATTAAATCCAGCCTCGACATGGCGGCCAGAAATATTCTGGGGTATACACAAAAAGAAAATAAGAAACCATGGATAACAAAGAATATCCTGAATTTAATAAAAGAAAGACGAAAATACAAAAATAAATCAGACGAAACAGGAAAACAGAGATGCAAAGCCATAAAATGGGAAATTATTCGCAAATGCAGGAAAGCTAAAGAACAATACATTGATGAAAAGTGCAAAGAGGTACAAACTAAGATGGACGTAGGAAAGACAGATGAAGCATACAAACTAATTAGAATCAATTTTAGGGATATAAAACCGTACAGCAAAAATATAAGAGACGCAGGAGGAAATGTCATTATAGAAAATGTAAAAAAAGTGTATAGATGGCAATAATATATAAGGAATTTATATGCAGGAGAAGAACTAATTACATTAGAAAAGGAATCAGACATTGAAAATGATGACTTGGGACATCCTATACTTAGAAATGAATTTGAATTAGCATTAAAGGGTCTGAAAAATGGTAAGGCGCCGGGTACAGATAAGATGCAAGCGGAGACTCGAAAAACCGCTGGTCAAGCAGTAACAGAACGTCTCTTCCAACTTGTAAGCTATATGTATGAAACAGGCGAGATACCCAAAGATTTCAAACATAACATCATAGTAACTATACCAAAAAAGAAAGGCGCAGATAGATGTGAAAATTTTCGAACAATAAGTTTGACAGCACACGTGTCAAAAATATTAACTACAATTGTACAAGGACGAATGGAAAACGGGCTGAAGAAATACTAGGAGAAGACCAATTTGGGTTTAGGCGAAACAGGGAAACACGGGAGACTATCTTAGCTCTGAGGGTGATAAAGAAGAAAACAATAGAAAAAGGGGAAAGCGTGTATATAAGATTTGTAGATCTAGAAAAAGCATTTGACAATGTAAAATGGAAAAAAATGTTTGAAATACTCAAAAAGATTGGAATCAGTTATAGGAATAGACAGATAGTGCATAGCTTATACAAAGAGCAAACAGGAATAATAGAATTAGAGCAGGAACGTAGAGAAGTAAACATTAGGAAAAGGGTGAGACATGGATGTTTCCTATCTCCATTAATTTTTAACTTGTACATTGAAGAGACAATGAATACTGTCAAATGCAGGAAGACATTTGAAATTACTATGCAGGGACAAAAAATTGATAGACTTAGATTTGCAGATGATATAGCGGTATTAGCATCTAGCAAAGAAGAGTTGGAAGCTGCTCTCAATGAAATGGAGACGGTTCTAACAGAGAGATACGGTATGAAAATTAACAAAAGTAAAACTAAAGTACTAGTATGCAAAGGAGGGAAAAATAAATCAAAAACAAGAATACAAATATGTAACACGTACTTACAAAAAGTTAAGGATTTTTGCTATCTAGGAAGCTAAATAACGCAAGTTGGAAAAAGCACAAAAGATATAAAACAAAGATTGGCACAAGGTCGTGCTACATTTAACAAGAAAAAGCAACTACTGTGTCCAAAGACAAGAAACATAGAAACAAGGAAAAGATTGCTTAAAACATATGTATGGGGCACAGCACTGTACGGCTGTGAAACCTGGACAGTAGGAGAAGCAGACAAGAAAAAGGTAGAAGCCTTTGAAATGTGGTGCTACAGACGATTGATGAAGATATCATGGACAGGAGACATGAGATAGGAAAAAAGAGAAGAAGAGGTAGACATAGGTTAGACTACTGCACACAGTTAGTGAAAGATGTAGGCTTTAGGAGTTTCAGGGAAATGTGTAGGCTAGCTCAGAATAGAAATCAATAGAGGTACGCATCCAACCAGTCCCAAGATGGATAAAGTAATGACGAAGAAAGTAACTGCGCTTAAACACGATATTTATTAGAAGCAACTACAAGCATTGGATGGGCAATATTCTCGAATTATGGTAATTACGTGAAAGCATTTACTAGAAAACTATTATTTCGGCAAATATCTAAGTGTTGGGAATCTTGGTAGTCACAGGTTGTTTAACCCCCTTCAATAAATCTCAGTGAAATAGGGCATAATATTAGAAAACAATATAAGGGAAACCGAGCTTTATTGCTGTGTGAGAATTTCAGGGAACTATGTAGGTTAGTTTAGAAAATAAATAAGTGCAGGTACATGTCCAACCAGTTTTGAGACGGGAAACCCAATGACGAAAAAATAAGCGCAAATAAATCTGATGAATAGTATAAACAACTAGTTGTTTGTTGTGAAATATCTGCAACTAATGTTGACTGTGCGAAAAGATATATTGAAAAACATATTAAATCAGTAAATGTTCAAGTGCTGGGGAACTTGGCAGCCACATGCTGCTTACCCCCCTTCGCAACCACTGAATGTCGGAGAAATAGGGTATTTAATTGTAAAACAATAGAAGGTGACCGAACTGCATCTAACAAGAAAGAACGGCGCCTATGATGAAAGACAACAAACATAGAACAAAAAGTTGTTGAAAGCGTATGTGTGGAGCACAGCACAGACAATATGCCTACGAAATACGAGCAGTCTGAAAAGCAGACAGAAGAACAGTAACAGCCTTTGAAATGCCGTGCTTAAGATGTATGAGGATGGACAGACAAAGATAATAACAAATAGGTTATAGAAACAGTAAGGGAACAAGGATATCTTGGGGAAAAAAATATGAGAAATAGAAGGGCAGAATACGTTCTAAGGCATTTTTGGGGAATGGTATGTGATATATGACAAACAGAGATAGGAAAAAAGAGGCGGATGTAGACCTAGATCAGATAGTGATAGATGCAGACTGTGCAAATTTCGGGGAAATCTGTAGGTTAATTCAGAATAGGAAACAATGATGGTACGCGTCTAACCAGTTTCAGGACTAAAGACCCAATGATGATGATATTAAAAAACACAAATTAGATATTATTATTAAAAAACACAAAACACAAATCACTTAACACGCACATCAGAACAGTCTGCAATAGTTTTAGCAAAAACTGTTCTGATATGCGTGTTCAGTGATTTGTGTTTTTTAATAATAATATCTATTTCTTACAGTAACCTAACCTATCATTGCAGCCACGAGACGCTCGTTTATATATTTATCATTGTTATATTTAGCTACAAGTAAATTTTCTAAACCATGTCCAGTATTAACTCATTTTCTAATTCGATCACAACTGAAACTAGTTTTTCTACAATTTTATCGAAAATTGAACAAGAGTCTTTAAATATCTTGCACGAAACCTCATACAGGCTTTTGTTTTCATTATTTCCTATCTAGATTTTTTGTAAATGATTAAAATGTTTAAGTGTATCAGAATTTATATACTCGTATGACTCTATAATCTATAAATATTCAAGAAGTTCTAAATTTTCACTCAATTTTGAAACAAAATACTGAATATCATTTGTACTAGCACTAAGAAGTAGAACTAAAATTATAATGTAACTCTAAATAATAGCATTTTTACAGTACTTACTTACCTTAGAAAGAATATAAAGTCTGTCATATGATAAACCTTATCTTTAGATTTCAATTCAAGCAATTATTTTTTATCAATTATTTAAAATCAAAAAGTACATTTACTTTTTTCCGCAAAAATTTTAAGCTACTTCTCAATATCACTTATTTTATCCTTAGTTATACAACTCATGATTTCCAAATTTGAAAAATAATTTATATCAGATCGTATTAATCGATTGTATTACCACATTGAACAATTGAATGCTTATGAAATCGATAAAGAAACCTTTCGAACAACAAATACACAATCGAAGTTTAATAGTTTTTTAATATCCACGATATCTACTAACCCAAATCAATTTGAAATAATCTTAATTGTAATAATATTAAATGACCAGAATCACAATACCAACACCATGTGACTAATACTTATTGTTAAGGATCTCTGCTGTACTAATTTAATTTTTTGAATTTATTGTTTTTCAAATAAGCCAATCCACCAAGAATATTTACTTACTAGCAGTGGACAGTCGGCTATAATATGAAGTGGTTAAGGCTGTGGATATGGAACTGCAGATAATTTTATTCGTACACCAACTGCAGGATAAACACTAACTTTTAATATACTAAAATAAAACGCTAAAAAACTAAATTGTTACTAAAACTAATGGTCATGTTTACCATCCAAAAATACGAAGGCGTAGAAGGGCCACAAAATCTCGCTTACTTATTTTAGTTAAATTTCGACTTCTATCTCGAAATTTATTAAATTTCGACTTCTATCTCGAAATTTATTAAATTTCGACTTCGATGTCGGAATTTACTTAAATTTCGACTTCTATCTCAAAATTTTGCTTGATTTTAACTTACAGTCAAAAGTTTATTCTTGTTGGTATTTCGAGATTGAAGTCGAAATTTAACTAAATTTCGAGATGGAAGTTGAAATTTAACAGAATTTCGAGATCGAAGACGAAATTTAACTAAATTTCGACATCAAAGTGGAAATTTAATAAATTTCGAGATCTAAGTCGAAATTTAACTAAAATAAATAGAGCGATTTTTTGTGGGTCTTTTACGCCTTCGTACAAAAACTTACTAGTTTTATCGATATCTAAAAATTGTTTACGATTGCCTTTTAAGTTGTTAAGCCAGACTGAAATAAATCAGATCTGAACAAAATAAAAAGTTGCTGCTGAGCTAAAAAATATTTTCAAAATTCACCCACAAAATGAGAAAATAAAAAAAATACAATAATTACTTTATAACATAAGTGCACTTTATTATTTCTCATCATTAGGTTTTCAGTTCTGGAACTAGTTGGCCGTGTGCCTCTATTGTTTTCTAGTCTGAACTAACATGTACATTTCCCCGAAATCCCTACAGCCTATATCTTTTACCAACTGTGTGAAATAGTTTAATATAGGTCTACATCTACCTCACTTTTCTCCTATCTCTACTTCTAATATACCCTGCACCATTCCTTCATGCCTTAGTATGTGAATCTATCATCCTATCTCTCCCGTTTTTTACTGTTTTCCACATATTTCTTTCTTCCTCTACCATTTCTAAAACCTCTTTGTTCTAAACTTTGTCTGTCCATGCTCTTTTAATGTTGACCAGGTGCTATTGAACCGAATTCTAAAACAAATCCTAACAAAACTTAGACTAATTCTGCCACAAACTGTCCGACGCTCCATATTGTTCTTGCTTTCTTATTGAACTACATATTTATTAATCCTAAATGTATGGTAATGTCGTTACTCTAACAAGAAAACATTCCAATACCAACGTTGCACTATCACCTTGTCCTTTCCAAAATACATTATATCTACATATTTCAACATTTACGTCCTATGTCGGAAACAAAATGTCAAAACATATTTATGTCCACTTTCACGTATAAGTTATCCCGAATGTTACATAATGTTACTTATAGTTTTTTCTACAATTTTGGTGACGTTTAGACCACACTAGGTTTTACATTCTCAAAACAAAACCTACAACACTACTTCAAGATTCCCAAATTAATGGTGGAGTAAACAAATTCAGTTTCATTCTCTACGCACAGCTATAACGAACAAATTTCCGCCCGCAGGTGTTTCAAACATTACCCAATATAAAATCGAAAACTCTGTTAGCGGCGTATTTTTTTCTATAAATTAGCTGTCTTATTCTAACATATCTGAACCGCACTAAATTTTTAAAATTTACGATTAACATCTTTTTCATTAAGTCAATTCGCTATATTAATCACCAATTCCCCTTAAATTAACCCCCCAATGGGGGATTAAGACCACCTTTACTGATTTAACTGCATCTTGACATTTTCGGATGACCGGTTACTATTAGACTGATGGTAACTCAAATCTCTACTCGTTTTTGTTACATTTAATTCCTTTACTATTTCATCTAATGTTCCGGCATTTTTACATTATTACATAATTTTGTTGCCGCTGTTTTATGTCCAATAACCCGTGCAAAATCCCTGTTATGCTGTAATTTACCTAAGCGTCTCTGTAATTTCTTGTGATCTGAAACCTTATTGCAGTTTAAATGTATAACAGATGACCTCATTTATGTCATACTATATTCTGTATTCTGCCTACTTAATGTTTTGTTACTAATTTATATGAGTTCCCCTTTATGATAATTACAACAATGTCTATTTAAAATGATGTCATATTGCATGAAATTATTTTACTAACTTCATAAAGCTCAAATTTAAAGATGCATTTTAATAAGTTTTTTAACTCTGAAAGCTTCTTTAAAAAACGCATGCAATGCTTTTACTATAAAATTTTATAAATTATTATAGATTTGGTATATTTCCTTAATTGCTGTTTTTAGTATAATTTGGAATGGAATACGGATCTATTTATTAAACTTGATTTGTAAACACTAATATGAAATAAAGTTTCTACAGGGTATTCCCACAACCAACTAGTTCATTCAAAATTAAATATTATTTATTTCCTATATAATTAATTTTGGGTAACGCAAGCTACGTTTCGGGCCTTGGGAGCTGCTTTTCTAAAAGGTCTTTTTCCAAAACTTCTTGTATCAATTTTATTTATTTAACAGAAATTACATTGGGAATTTTAACAAACTATATAAATTATACTAAGTCAAAATTAAATATTAATTGAAGTTAAATTGGGCGAGTAGCCTAAGCAAACAACAATGTAAAACTGAAATACTCCAAACTGACTGACTGATCTGGGAACCCCGGGGTATTTATGTTGTCCCTGCCCCTCACATTTCTGTGGGAACTTGCAGAGCTCATGTCTGCTTATATCTTTATTCTATTCATTATACAATGTAACAATCTTAATCTCTAATAATTGCGATTTCTTAACCGTCTGTAACCTGCACCTGCAGTATTACTTACGTCTGGAATACAATGTATTCACATCAGTTCTCATAACTTGTTTGTGAACTTTCAATAACCTTTTCTTATTTAGCCTTGAATTTAGAATGTTGCATCTAACTTAAGTTTCTTAATAATTTCCTAATAATTCCTATTTAATTGTACATATATGGATTGGGGGATACGTAACTCCTCCCGACGTACTAATGTTCTATGATCGGGGTATATATAGAATTTTCGTCCATAAAGGTATGGTCTAAAATATTTCGTTGCCCAAATTATTGCTAATAATTCTTTCTCTATTGTGCTGTATTTCGGTTCAGTCTCACTACCCACCTACTTTTCCTTGGCTTAATACTGCGCCTAGTGCTACGTTTGATGCGTCGGTTGTCAATATAAATAGTTTCGAAAAGTCTGGGTATTCTAGTACAGGATGATTCTACGGTTTTAATAAATTCTGGGATGTGCAATTTTGTTTCCCTTTTTTAAACAATTTGTTAGGGGTTTCGTTATCTTTGTGTAACCTTTAATAAATTTGCGGTAATAACCGCTAAGTCCTAAAAATCCTTTAATTTCTTTGTTAGTTTTGGGTAAGGGGTAATTTAGTACTGCGTTCGTTTTGTCTGGATTTGGCGTAACTCTTTGTGGGGTTGTTATATGTCCTAAAAATGATACTTCTTTCTGTAAAAATCCGCTTTTGTCCAGTTGAACTTTAAAATGTGCTTTTCTTAGTCTTTCAAAACTTCTCTTAATCTTTCAATGTGTTCTGCCAGTGATGTTGAATATACTATGATGTAGTCTAGGTACACAAAACATTTTTCGTTGTGTATTCCTCGTAAAATGTTATGCATGACTCGTTGAAAAATGACGGATGCGTTCTTCAGTCCAAATGGCATCCGTTTATATTCGCAGTGTCCTCTAAATGTGCTAAATGTGGTTTTCGCTGTGTCTTTCTCGCCCACCTCTACTTGGTGATATCCTGATGCGAGGTCTAATGTTGAAAAATATTGACACTTTCCTAATTTGTCTAAAATCGCGGTAATATTGGGTAGTGGGTATTTGTCGTTTATAGTTTTCTCGTTTAACTTTCGATAGTCTATAATCATTCGATATTTTCGTTTGCCTGAGGCGTCTAATTTTTTTGGTACTACTAATACGGGGCTGTTGCAAGGTGAATTTAAATGTTGTATGATGTCCTGCTCTAATAAATCTGTTACCTGTTTATCTGCTTCTTTTTGGCTTGCCTGGGATAGTCTGTATGCTTTGGTAAAAATTGGTTTAGTATCCGTTAATTCTATATTGTGTTTGACTGTGTTAGTGAAGGTTAAAGGTATACCTTCGCAATGGATATATCGCGGTATTCAAAACATAAGTGTTTAATTGCTCTCTCCTCTTCTTTGTTGATGTTGTTGAAACGAATGTTAATTAGATTTTTCTTAACATCCTGTCATGTTTTATAGGGTTGTAATCGTTTTCTAAATTTTCGTCTGTTTCAATTTCGTTAAAGTTCAATTTTTCTACGTTAATTGAATTTGTCAGAGATAGTTCTACGGGGTAGTTATTCGAATTCGGAATTGTTGTAGTGGCATAGTTGTCTTTTCTGTGTACTAATGCGGTGGATGTTTCTACTTCTTGTTGAAATGTCATGTGATTTATAATTCCTACGTCGTTTTTTGAATTTACTTCTAAGGTGTATTTTTGCTCGGTTTGAGTATTCTGGAATTTAATGGGGATTTGCTCGTGTTTCGTTCTTAATAAACGGTTTTTTATATCAATGTTGGCTCCTAGTTTTCTTAGAAGGTCCATTTCTATTAGTCCGTTGTATTTATCGTTAAATTTGAAAATGCAAAATTTATGTTTCATTTTTACGTTGAAGGTTTTTGGTAGGAGTATGTTAGTTATGAATTGATATAATGTCGTTTGATGGGCTGTTTTAATTTTAAAGGGTTCTCTTTCTACAAAACCTAAATAATGTTTTTTTACGATTCGGGGCTAATTAGT
Source organism: Platerodrilus igneus (assembly GCA_036346225.1). Classification (NCBI taxonomy): domain Eukaryota; kingdom Metazoa; phylum Arthropoda; class Insecta; order Coleoptera; family Lycidae; genus Platerodrilus; species Platerodrilus igneus. The sequence continues at coordinate 5,204,937 of JARFIW010000668.1, forward strand.
GTTTTTGAAGATCCGATATCGATTAATAATTTAAGTTCTGCGTGGGGTAGTTCTATATAAGGCAATATTTGTTGATTGATATTATTTAAATTAATTATGTTTGGTCGTTTATAAATCGGTCTATCTGAAAATTTGAGCACGTATTTTCATCGTCTTCCTCTTCGTAATTTTCACATAGGTCGTTATGTTCTAAAGTTTCTAAATGACTTGATTCATCGTCTCTACTGGAATGTGAGTAATTATTTCTGTCATTATTAAATTTTTCTACTTCTTGGTGAAATAGTTCTTCGAAAATGAAGTTTCGTGTTTTGATTATGGTTTCGTCAGATTTGCAAAATTTTTATATTTTGTCTGGTGTTGCCAGATCAGATGTCTATAGAGGTTGGTTTGTAATAACTGTTGGGGTTATTATTGTTATTTATCATCGGTGTATTTCGGTTGGGGTTTGCGTCGAATGTTTGTTTTTGTTGGTTTACGTTTTGATTTAATCTTGGTGGAAATGCGGGTTTTGTAAAATTTGAGTTGAATGTTGATCTCGGAAATTGTCTAAATTGATTATTGAAATTTGTGGTATTAAAATTCAGGTTTTAATTCGTGAGTGATTCATTTGTGCGTTAAATGGTGTGAATTTTGATTGGGTGTATGTTTGTCTTGCGACTTGTATGGTTTTTTATCGGTGAGTAGTTTTTATTCGTGTTAGGGATGTATAGTCTATTTCTATAATACGTAACGTTTTCTTCCTCTATGTCATATTCATCGCTTCTTCTAAATTTTGGGGGTATTGGAACCTTATTTTAATTGATTATCGTTCAGATAATGCGTTTATGTAGGTGTCCAGTGCCATTTCGTCATACATTTTTGTTTTTAGTAGACGGATATTTTGGTTGGGTTCTTCGATTTTTAGTTTTGTTAGAATTAAACTTCTTACACCTTGATATTTTATTTCAAATTGATACGGATATCAGTTACTTTCTATTTTTAGGTTTATTGGAACGCGGATAAGACATTTGATTTTTCTTTAATCACCGAAATATGCTATTAATATGCGTTTAAAGTCTTCCCATTATTCAAGATCGCCTTGGCTGACAATTAGCGTTAGTGCCCTTTCGATCAGTTTACTTATTATTAGGCGTAAAAGTAAAACGTTTCGTTCGTTATCTCCTGGTTTGTAAAAGGTTTTTAAAAAAATTTCACACGGCGTAATGATATTTCCAAATAAAGCTTGGGCTCCGTTATATTGGGGGATGCTTTCGAGATAAATCTTCATATCTAAACTTATGGTCGTTAAGGATTGCTTTTGGTTTTAATGAATATCAAGCTTTTGTATAATTTGAGATTGGTTTGTGTTGGGTTATTTAAAGAATCACTTTATTTATATTTTGTACGTATTTATACAATGTTTTAATTAAATTAAAGAATTTGTGCTTGGTAATGTATGGTCAATAACTGTAGCCTTGGAATTGTATATTTTTATACGTCGCGGATGTTACAGTTGTTGCGAGTTTTAATTTTATAAAAGGTTTTTATGTGATTAATAATTTCTTGCAATAATTGTGTTATTCTTTGTACGTTTTTGGGCCAGTTACGTTTTTTATTTCAGTCTTACTAAGTAACTAGGTGTCTGCTTTAATTATCTCGTTTCCGTAGGTGTTGCTTACAATTGTTCAATCTCGTTACCTTGAATGTCCAATTATAGAGTTTTAAGTTTTCAGTCAATCCTTTTGTTATAATAATGGCATCAATGTTTCTTTATTAATTTATACAATGAAATTGTTTAATTACAAAGTTTTAAGTTTCCTGAATGGTGTCGTTTCAATCTCGGTGATAAGTTAATAAATTGCGTAAATGCTTTAGCATAACTAGATACTCTAGTGCTGAAAAATATTTAACTATACTTTATAGCGTTGGGTTTTTCTGAATAGGTTTTATTCAGTGATGGTTTCCGGTAACAATTTATATGAGAATCGCGTTGTAGATTTGCACGTTTTGTTGAGTTAATTTAATAATAATTATAAAATGCATCTATAATTTAGACACTGAAGTGTTTAATTTATAGAATTTGATGAAGGTTAAAATTCTTTCTATAATTAATTGTTATTCTAAGAATTGCGTATTATACATTAAGCTTACAGTAATAATATTTGCTGTACATAAAATCATAAATTAATTGAGTTCTATTTTTATTCTTTAATTTCAGTTTTGCTGAAGTAATTCGTTGCGTTTTGTTTTAATAATTCGTAATAATTTGTACTAATTTGCGCATGTAAATGCGTCTTTTCAGTTCTCTTGTTTAAATAAATTTTCTTGTTTAAATATAAGTTATCGTAATAAATAAGTAAACTCTTTTCATAAATGGCAGAAATTGCATTAATTAAAACAATCTGTACATATATAAAATATTTTCTTACTAGCTAGCATCAATAATTTGTAAAAGGATAAATTGGTTTAGGATAAATGAATTTACATAATTTTCATCGTCGATTTCATTTGTTTGGGCTCGGTCGATTTTTGTACCTTGGCCAAATTTGTTTTTTGGGCTCGGTCGATTCTTGTACTTTGTCCAAATTTGTTTGGTTCTTCCAGATTAGGAATTGAAATTCTTGGTCACCAGTTCCTACTTATGGATTTGTAGTGCCCTTGTGGATCCTACCGACTGCGCCAGTTACGTTTCGGACCTTGGGAGCTGCCTTTTTAATAAATCTTCTTCCAAAACTTCTTGTAACAAATTTATTTATTTAACAGAAATTACATTCGGAATTTTGACAAGTCGAGATTAAATATTAATTGCAGTTAAATTGGGCGAGTAGCCTAAGCAAACAACAATGTAAAAGCTGAAATACTCTAGACTGACTGACTAATCTGAGGCTCCCGGGATATTTATGTTGTCCCTGCTCATCACATTTCTGTGGGAACTTGCAGAGCTCATGTCTGCTTATTTCTTTATTCTATTCATTATACAATGTAACAATCTTAATTTCTAATAATTACGGTTTCTTAACCGTCTGTGACCTGCACCTGCAGTATTACTTACGTCTGGAATACGATGTATTCACATCCGTTCTCACAACTTGCTTGTGAACTTTCAATAACCTTTTTTTATTTATCCTTGAATTTACAATGTTGCATCTAACTTAAGTTTCTTAATAATTTCTTAATAATTCCTATTTAATTGTACATATATGGATTGGGGGATACGTAAGTCGCATTGCGTTACAAGGAATGGTAAACACTCATGCCTTGCCCCTTTTCTAATATTTACTTCTCTACGGGTCTGTTCTAATTGAATGAACTAAAATCAAAGGTTTTACTATTCGCTCAAGATACGGTACACATGTTAACAATGATCAGTTCACGCCCAAATTTAAATCAGAATTATATTTTTTTGTAAATAAATTAAATACTCATTGCAGAACGATTTAAATAAATGACATTATCAGGCTGTGAAATATTAAAATTTTATATTCAAATATATGACGCTTGTGTATCGCCCAAAAAAACAGATATGTCTTTTGTTTACAGATATGCTCTAAAATTAATGACTTGTTATCAATTTTACTCTTTAAACATAATACATTATTTGAATAGATAACTTTTTACTTTCAAAGAATAGCATATAGTTTTCTGTTAGTAACAAATTATTGGTCACAAATAAGCTTGGTCTTGTTTAAATATACATAGCACATAAGCTGAATGTGGTTTCATATCTAAATTCCATTAATTTAATCTCATTAATTTTGTAAAACTATTGCTTTCAATTACTTGTATGATGTTTTGAAAAGCGTACACACGAACAATATGAAGTTAACAACTAAACGCTTTTATAAATCTTACTCCAGCAAATTATCTTTCCTCAATATTTTAAGCAATGAACAGAATAAGTTTAAGAATCACTTCTTATTTTTAGATAAACTTTACATGAATATACTATAACTTATTTTCATCCATTACTGGTTGAGCTAGGGGTTATTTTTATATCCCCAAATGTGACCAGAAACCTTTAAGGAAGGATTTCCTTAAAATGATGGAACGCAAATATCTTCCGACTATGCTAGGGGTCTATTCCTTGGGCAGAGCTTATGAGGATTGGTCGTGGTTCTTTTTTTTACAAAGCATTATTTTATTACTAGGGCTATATTCTCAACAAAACAGGGGTTTAAATAGGGCTCCACCAAGTCATTAACTTTAAACACAGGGTTTCCCCAAGGGGGACTTGGGCGTCCTTAGGGAGGAATACCATATTAACTGCTAACGCAGAAGCTGTAAAGAAAATTTAATTAAATATACAAAAATGAGGACACAAGAGGTATTCTCTTGCTACCTCATATAAAAAAAACCAACAAAGATTAATCAGGCAACAATAATATGAACACAGATTTTATGCTTCAAATTCTGAAAAGGCTATTAAAGCTTCTTGTTAAATTGGGTTTACCACTTTACTCTATTTGATCTTATACTTTGTTACTCTATTTCTCAACGTACTTGTTCAGAATAAAACAATTAATTAAGAAAATTAATGTTGCTTCTTTAATTAAAATTGTTCTTTCATAAAAATTGTAAATATAAAATTCATGTTTAAGAAAAGATAATGCAAGTTTCATCTACTCATAAGGTAGGATTATATATTCAAAAAAAATTTTAAAAACTTTAAATGTTGTTTTAGTTACAAAAGTTTAACTTGAATTTATACCAGAAATATCAGATCTTTTTTTTTCTGTTTACATATTTATAAAACTTTGACTACTTTGTCTATTAATTTATTATTCAAAAATTGTAAGTAAAATCATGCATATATGTAACATCAATAAGAACTCTTTAGGTTTGCCTAACTTCATAAAATTTAGTAACTGTAATTATACTGAACTAGTATCGACAAAAAAATTCACTAAGGTCCTTCTTAATTTGCGAAACGGATTTATGAGAATAGATAGTTACAAAATTATTTTCTGAAACAGCCTCGTATCAAAGATCACCAAATGTAGACGTGATGCAAGAATAATTCTAATCTCTTACCTTGGCTCTGCAGGTGTTGTTTACATGTTGTCGTTACAACATGTTAGGGCAGGTGTTAATACATACATTTTTCAGAAAACAAGTTGACGTAAAATCCACATGTTCCACAGAACACGAACAGCTGCGTGACCCTTGGACCGGACCATACTAACTTCCATGCGTTTTTGTTATACGCACAAGCTGGACCAACCAAATTTCAATACTAAACTTAGATGTTCTACTGTGTGTAAATCTTGAACGAAAGTTTCAACAGTAGCATTCCAATGCATCATCGGACTTAATTTCCAAACCATAAAAATTTCTACAAACTTTGTACAACGTTTCCTTAAAATTCGAACTTATTGTTTTCTCCATTACATTACATAAAATCCAACTATTCATCGTACGGTTGAAGGACGTTCATATTCGTTCGATACCCTATCGCAAAGTTGACGTGAATGAACCATAAGTTGATACTCACAGGTGCAAAAGTAGAATTTATATCTTCTTTAAATACAGCATACTCGCTGTCTTATTTTTATAAAACCAGATAATACAAAACGATTTCTTAAAGTTGAGAATTATAAAATAAATATCTAATTCAAGATTTTCTACGAAGCGTTGAAAAACATGTTTTATCGTAACTTTTACGAAATTATTAAAGGAATATTTTAAGTGCTATTTACACAAATGTCCAAAGAATTATTAATTGAATTTATCAAAGAAATTATCCAAACGAAGTTATTTATTAAAAGTCATTTAAAAACGTCGTTAAAAGGAACGTTATAACTAAAGAAAGGAAAAAATACGAAAAAAGCGCTACAACAAAATTATTCAGTTGGTCTAATAAATTATTATTTTAATTCTTACCATCGTTAAAACACAAAGCCTAGTGTTCAGCGCACTAGGGCTCTACTACCGCACAAAGGCCAGACGCAAGTTACATGCCAGAACCCTTATTAGTTCCATAATCGTTCTCGACGAGAGCTCTAGCTAAAGTGAGTGCAGATGTGCTATCACGAAACAGGAAAGGTGCTTGGCCTTGATAATAATTGTATTAACATTCGGCGCCTGATGTTAGCAACCAAACCAGCATTTCTGTATGGCGGTTAGCACGTACAATACCAATACTGGTATTTATTTGTTTAAAAATGGTTTGCATAATATTAATGACTATACTAGAGTTATTAAGACTAAAAATTCGTTGATGTTCTGCAGTGGTCAAAAAAAACTGTTACAATACTAACATATCACTCACCCGGCGAACTGGAATAGCCCATCACAACATGTGTTATCCAAACGACACAGCAATTGAAATGCGTTTCAATATTGTTCAACAAAATCAAAAATGTATATAGCCTGTATTAAAAAAATATTTGCGTTTTTATATTAGAAATAATAATTTTCCTACGGCATGAGAAAATTGAATGAAACAATAACCATTTTCAAAATCTCAAACTGCATTATCTTCTAAAATATAGAAACATATTCAATACACAAGAAATTAACTTAACATGCTAATTGCGCTATCAGTGCAACTTAGATAATTAACATTTAATAAAGCTTGTTCACTTACTAATTGATAATAAATTTTAGAACCACTCTGGCTTCAACTAATAGGTTCCATGTCGATAACGTCAGGAAGAGCACATCGTGGCCAACTTACACATTTTGAATTCATATTCAGAATAACCAAACAAAACGACTCTTTTGGAGGAACATGTTGCTTAAACCACCTGCAACAACTGACCCTATTCGGTCTTCATATGTTAACTCGTCAACGTGAAGAAGCGAACCTAAACGATCATACGCTACATACATGGTTAGTGACATTCAAACCTGTACACTTAATCTTATTAACTAGCATTTATGAATACCATATTTTCACAACAACATGTAACATAATTGCAGAATATCGAGAATTTAAGATGAAGACAAATACACCAATATATTAATTGTTAAAAGTCAACAATAAAGAAATGAATAGACTATGTATGTGCAAATCATCCAAGTATCACTAAACCAAATAGGAGTTGTCTTTAATTACTTAATAATTGCCATTTCACCATTTGAACTTGTTCTCCATACAACCATTGTATAATTGCTAAAACTGTAATACCATTTTATTTTTTAGATGGGCTCCAAGCCTCACACTTTTTTTAAAGAATATGCAGAAAAATGCCAACACGAAGCATCTAAAGCACTTGTGCAGTCCATGTACGACAACGATAGTGCTTTTGATATGTTTGTATTCACTAAGGCTGAATGTATATTGGAGACGCAATTCGGCACAGTGCATCCAGATTTTCGCCGTAAAAAAATTATTCAAACATTAATAGAAGCAAGCATTAAGCTGGTAAAAGCTTTACAAATGGGCAAAGATGTAAAAATGCCAATCGACGAAACGTTTTTGTCTATTACACCAACACCAACAGCTATCATCGGTATTTGTACAGCAATTGGTACGGAGAAAGCTACAAAAGCGTTAGGGTTTAAGGCAGCATTTGAAAAGAGTTACGAAGACTTCGTATACCAAGGGAAGTCGTGGGCTGAACGTCTTGGATGCTACGATAGTCGTATGACTACTGTGTACTTGTTACTTTAGTTTTATGAAAGAAAATGTAATCTGTAAAAATACAAATTGAATAACTAGGCTCTTAAGATAATTTTGTGATCGTTTCGATGTTATTTTAACAAACGAATCATAAAGAGGCCGTTTCAAATTATGATAGGTTTCAGTATACAGAAATGAAGTAAGATACAGCAG